>CM053978.1:1809684-1862184 GCA_028641955.1 Protonibea diacanthus | reverse complement strand
GGCACGGCCAACCCAGAGGACAAGTTTGGCGGGAAGTGTGTGTGTGTGTGTGTGTGTGTGTGTGTGTGTGTGTGTGTGTGTGTGTGTGTGTGTGTGTGTTTGAGAAAGAGAAAGGACAAAACAAAGGCAGGCGGTGTGATGAAAAAACTCTGTTCTTTTGTGTGTGTGTGTGCGTAGGCAGCACAAATGTAATATAATCAGGGAATGATCTCATCATAAAGGTAATCAGAGTGTGTGTGTGTGCGTGTGTGTGCGTGTGTGTGTGTTCCTCTGTAATATAATGCAAAGGTCATAAATATATTGTTTTGTAGCAGTGATGTACTCTGATCCTTCAGTTATATAAGTACAAATATCAGAATATTAAAATACTCCATTTTAGATGAAACTGGATCAGATTTTATGATTTATGATTTTACAGATTAGTATGCAGCTGACTGAACTGACTCCATCCGGGATGCCAGGAGCCAAACCCGGCAAGACGACCGCCTCGACAGGCTGCTGTGTTCCCTGTCAGACTGGACACCGCACCGAGGTTCAGAGACTATCGTAAACAGCAGTTATTGTCCACAGTGTGGCCCGTCGTTACAGGAAACTTTAAAAATGAGGAAGCAAACAGAACTCCAGAAACCCAGCAGAGTTTTTCAGTTCAGTAATGTTTGTTCATGCGTAGTACGATATTAAATCTGCTTTGTGCATGAGTCAGTTTTCACCTGGGTGAGGCTTCGATGATACGACTGGCGTGCATTCATGTCTGTATATGTACATCTCCTAGTTATTATAATCCATTATGCTAGATTAGCTCTCGTTCTTATATAAATACATACAAACTCTGTTACATTAACGCTCGGCCTCACTCAGCATCTGTTGGACTTCCTTGTTTTGTCTCTACTGTTATAAAACATATTGTGTGTGTGTATTTATATTTATATTGTTTATACTTCTAATACTTGGTTTTCCTCATCTTTTTTTTAGGGTTTTTTTTAGACACCAAAACAAATTCTTTATGTGCTAATCGTACTTGGCAATAAATGTTTTCCTGATTCTGATTTTGAAATAAATGTGCAGAAGTTTCTGGAGACCTGTTAAGAAGTTTTGATTGTAAAATATGATTCAGGTGCCTCGGGCACCGATGCTGATGCATCACTGTGTAAACAGCATTTCTGGCTGTAGCTCATCAACGTGTTTCAAATACAGTTCAGGTGGTTCAGCCTCAAAACTGAAGTCTGTCTTACAGAAGTTCATTGATGGTTTTTGCACCGTGTTGAATCGTAGTAAGAGGCAGCAAAATAATGTGTGTGTGTGTGTGTGTGTGTGTGTGTGTGAGCTACAACACACTGAAGGAAACAAGTTCTGTGCTAACAGAAAGTTAAGTGAGTCCGCTGATAGCGTTTGGTCACATTTGTCCAGTTTGCTCGATTCCCATCTCTTATCAGCAGCACACACACATCTTCACAGCCATAAAGTCATGGAAATACTAACACACAAACACACACACACAGTTTCAGTGAGTTCATTGTCTGATATTAGCTGGATGTTTAAAATATTCGAACATGTTCGAGCAGACGGATGCTCTTTTTATTTATTGTTTCACCCGTCCGTTATCTCTGGGAGTCTCGGAGGCTGTGGCCTTCTGCTTCCTTTATCCTGCCGCTGTTTAGTTTCAGATAACGGCTGAGGTCGAGCACACACTGTTTGATCTTCAAATTATCAGTTAACCTTTAATGTGACTCACCTGTGCTGAGTTTGTTCCTGCTGTTGATCGGGAGTCGTAATGGCTCTCTGGCTCAAAGTTTGTTTGCTGGAGTGTTTTATAGAGGAACCGCCGCGCTGAGTGTGAGTCAGACGCTGTAGGAACGGAAATGACGTTAAAGTTTCGACATACTATTTTGTATTTTAGCAAAAGCAAACACTGACTGACTGCAACCACAACTGTAAACACTCGGTCACCTTTGGCTTTAAGTCTAGATTTCCATGACCGCAAGAACCAGGTCCTGATTGGTAGATCTCAGAGGTCTCACCGAGGTTGGGGGACACAATAATTCAGAAATTAAAGCTTCATAGGTGATCACACTTCTACCTTCAATGGTAACCAGTGTAGATCAGCCAACACTGGTGTAACATGTGACCTACGACACACATTATCTAGAAGATGCATCCTCATCAGAGGATCATTCATTCTCATTCACACCTGCAAGTCTGTGGACTGTTGGAGGAAGACAGAGTACCGGCAGAGAACCCAACAGAGACGCAGGAACCTTCCAACCGCTGCACCACCGTGCCGCTCTCAGACAGTAACATACTGATATTAATAAACCTTTTATGAATTTTATTTATTCATCATTTAACATCACGTACGAATCCGTGAATGAAGAATGAGCTCAGAATCCGAGCAGTGCGTTGACCTCAGCCTCAGAAATGTTAATGCCCTGCGCACTGTCTGAGGCAAATCTGATCAAACCCATCTGTGAGATCACACACACACACACACACACAAACACACACACACACACTAAAAATGATTTATCATACTGAGGTAAGCAGCCAAAAATAGCACAATGACACGTCCTACCTGAGTGTGTGTGTGTGTGTGTGTGTGTGTGTGTTTTTATCTCTGTGTTCCTATAAAACTCATTCATCTGTGTGCTGACCAGTCGTATAATGACCTCCTGATGGCATCACACTGATGCAGAACCGGGGATAAACACTCATTGATGACGCAAATGAAACACACACACACACACACTCATATCACACAGCAGCAAAATATCACTCAGTCATTCAACCTCTTCTTCTGAGGTTTGTTCAGCCTGATGAATTATACATAAAGATCTACAACTTCTATCGTAAAAGAGTTGGAACTCCACGTAAAACGCAAATAAAACAACAAATACAGCATAAAAACAAGATAATTCATTAATTTAAACTAATCAACTTACTGTTTTTGGTAAAAAGACTGAATTTGATGTCTGCAGCACATTCTGTGCTGCGATCGAATATGAAAGGGGCGCCCTCGAAAGGCTCAGCCTTCCTGATGGACAGTGAAGTAAACTGCTGCCAACTGTAGCTGCTGTTAGCTCACTTCGTTAGCCGGGCTGCCCGGACTGTGAACTCAGAGCACCGTGGGAGTGTTAGTGTTTGTACCACAGTTGTTTTGGACCAGAAGAGGAGGTTCACAGAGCCGATGTCGTGACAGAACGGGAGCTGGGCAATGTAACCAGGCTCTGCAGCCTCTATGGACATAATGGTGAAAAGACCAAAGAGGACGTTGACAGAGGAAGCTGAGAAGAGAAAAGAGAGAGCGAGCGAGCTTATGTAAGAGTTTGTCAACACAGTTTAAATAAATTTCTATATTTCACCATCTACAATCCAGAATATCATGAAAAGTTTCTGCACGTGAGGGGCAAAGCCTGCACTGAATGTCCGGACCTTTAAATATTTAACGCTAACAGGATGTGTGGGTATCGAGCGGAGGCAGATTTATGCTCTATTATCCTCCCAGCATCTGAAGCGGTGGATCAATGAAGTGTTTTACTTTACTCACTGTGCTAACTGTGCTGATGCTACATGTGTATTATCCTCACAATAAATCTACAGACTCATCGGTATGTTGTATCGTGACAGCAGCACAAATAAGACCTGGACATGATAAAAGCATTTAAATCAATATTCAGAATAATTATTAAGACTAACAGGCGCAAAACTCGAGGCGGCGAGTACGAGGAGCAAGTCAGGTCGAGTCGAGTACGCAGGTTTGTAGTACTGACGATCATAGAGCGATGCTACACACAGAGAGGAAACTATGTATCAGTCAGACACACCTGCACTCATTAAAGCAAATTACATTAGATTAATTACCTGTCAATCAACAATCATGGACTAATCGTTTTAGCTCTTAGACATATTAAAGTTAGGCTGTTCAAAGAAGTTTTGCCTTCGGTTCTCGCTTCATAACTAGATATTAATAATCCGGATAACTCCTCAGAACTTTCAGCCAGTTACAGACTGATATTCAACCTCCTCTTTCTCTCCAAGATACTTTAGAAATCTGCTGCCAGCCAGCTGTGTGACTTTCCCCTTAGAGGAGTTTCAGTCAGGACTGAGAGTGCATCCCAGCACAGAGACAGCTCTGGCGAATGTTACAAATGACCTTCGAATTGCATCAGACGCAGGCATGAAAATAAACTCTGTCGCAGCAGACAGCTGTCCACCATGAGCCGGGTTCTGCTCGAGGTTTCTGCCTCTTCAACATTAGTTTGTCCGTGCTTGCTCATGGTGGGGAACGTTGGGTATCTGTGTCATGAGAAAACTTTGGTCATGACGGTGACCACCACAGTTTGACGTCACAGAGTCTACGTCCATGTTTTATATCATCTATGGACGGAGCCTGTCATGTTTCGTGGTCAGCTCAGTTTCTCCTTCACGAGAGGACGAATCGAGGGGTTTGCAATCAACAATTACACCGCTGGACGGCACTAAACCCAACACACTGGTCCTTAAGTAAAGCTTCATCCACCAGGTGAAGCTGAACGATATAAAACATCAGACAAATGTTCTGTGAAGCTCTCAACCAAACGAGATGAAACGTTCAGGCGCTTTGCTCTCCTCTGCTGTGGTGTGTGCGCCCTCTGGTGGTTCACAGCTGAACTGCAGCTGGTGCAACACTGGTGCAACACACCTGACACACACACACACGTACAGATTTGTGCCAAGTCATTGTGATGTGGGCTTTGAGTCACTGAGCAGCTGCCACACACAGAGACCTTGTTTATCTCTTCAGTCTGAGTCACTGCTGTGACATCTCTCTGTGTGTGACCATGACTCAGCGCCTCAGACTTCACCTGTCTCACTCTCTCTCTCAAACTAAAACCACTGGACTGTAAACAGTCAACACAGTAACATCTGATTTACTGGATGGAATGTGTGTGTGTGTGTGTGTGTGTGTGTGTGTGTGTGTGTGTGTGTGTGTGTGTAATCCAAATCCCTCGCCCTCCACCTGTTGCCCCTGAGCATCAGATGACTCATGCTCATGCAGCAGGTGAGGAAAGGAAAGAAAAGAAAGAAAAGAAAGAAAAGAAAGGAAAGAAAGGGAATTTTTTAAAAAAAAAGTCTGAGTCATTGTTGTCGTGGTGATTAAAAGAAAAACGATGAGTCACTCCTTTAATCTGTCGCCAGCTGCTGTTGATATTAGATATCTTCACCTTTGGCCTCAGTCCTGTAAAAAACATTTTACTGCCTCTACTATAATAATTACAGTAATTATTCTTAACTTCTCTACCATTAAATAACTTTATTTACCTCCTGTTGATCCACACTGACCTGTGATCAGGTGAACGGTGTCTCTGTCATTCGTACATCTGTTCTCACACTATGTAACTTTGGGCTCCGGGTCAGTACGTAACGCTTTACGGCACTAAGTCACACACCACCAATTATTTCACTGATTTTGGTGAAAATGGATCACGACGTGACAGATACTTGCCCGGTGTGGTTTCAGGGTTGGTGTTTGTATCACAGGCGTTTTGGACCACCGAGAAGAAGAAGAGGAGGTTTTCAGACCCGGGGTGCAGGGGAGCGGAGCCGGTGTCATGCCAGAACCGGAGCAGGGCTTGCGGGCTCGGTAGCCTCTATGGATGTAATGACAGTGAAAAAGAGACAGAAGAGGATGCTGATGGTGAAGCTAAGAAAGAAAATGAGAAAGTGAACAAGCAAGAAGCCCTCGGACAAGAGTAAATCTGAAACTGGGGGGCGCTAAATCACAAAAATAACATTTTCTATGGATGTCAGATGTAATGTAATGTTTAGCACGATGCTAATAGACCTCTGCTAATGTCGTTAATCTGTCATAATCACATCAGAGGTCAGAAAATCAAAAGGCTTTTATTTTAAATGTAACTATTTTTTATGTTTTCTTACACTTATGGCTAAAATATGCTGTTTCTAAAAGTTTTTAGATTTTATTTGATTTCTGAAAATCATCTTGCTCAAGTCAAATTTATTTTTATTGCCCAGTACAACATTTCTCAACATCATCTTCATCTGGAAAAAGACACGTCAACAAAACATCATCTGAAAACAATAGGAAGGATTATATGACATATTGTTTCTGTGGTTAACAGTAAATCATCTCTGCAAATCTAAGCCGAGGAACAAGATTCAAACTTTGCTGCGAGCCTAAAGCGTTCGAGTGTTTGATGCACTGCAATGTTTCATTAATAAACTGTCCATACAAAGAAAATGACACGTCTGTCTGTCAGAGATCACTGAGCCTGTTCTACACGTACACTGACCTTTAATGGTAATATTTTTAGTTGGTCCTTTTTATTACTAATGTATGGAAACATCTTCTCAGTGAAGGTGTGTGTGAAGGTGTGAATGTGTGTGTTTGTCTCAGCATCACAGAATGACAGACTTCCTCTGTTAAAGTCCAGATGAACTCTGATCCTCTGGAGCTTCTTCTGTACTTGGAGAACTGTGTGTGGAGCCAATGGAGAGGCTGCTGTATATTTCCTGTCTGTTAATCCTATTCGCCACAGTCCAGACTTTATGCCCCCTTTCCTTTGGATGGACTCTGCTGCCACGCCCAGGAACCATCCTGGACTGTCTCCGACTTCGACATCCCAGTTGTGAGTCCCTGAGTCGAATCCCTCAGAGCCCAGAACGATGCGTGTCAGAAGGGTTTCAAACCTCTCTGGGTTGTCAGGAAGCTTCTGTCTCTGTCCGTGTCTCACGCTGGTCAGATCTTCAGACAGAGCAAGTTCTGGATGAGCAGTGTTTGGATCCAGAACCACAGGAGTGTAGGAGACCATGTCCTTCATGTTGCTCCAGATGTTGAAGGTCAGGTTGCCCAGGTGTTTGGCCTCGTCTATCAGAGCTCCTGAGGGCAGCTGTGGATCATCCAGCAGGGGGCGCTGCTGGACTCTTTGCACTGCAGCCTTGTAGTTGTGCAGGAATGAGACGTCTTCAGCTCTCAGCTCGTCCTCTGTGGCTCTGACAGTGTCTGAAAGAGCTGCTATCTCTCTGCTCAGAGCTTCTGTTTTCTCTCTTATCACTTTACTTTTTTGCTTCTCGTCCCTCCTCACAGCAGTGATCCTGGCCTCCTCTTCCTCTTCTAGAAACTGGTGAAGCTTCTTGAACTGCTCCTTAATCTGCCTCTCTGTGCGTCGGGCCTGGACCTTAATGTGTTTTGCTGTCTGATCACAGTTTCCCTGCATTTCTTTACAGAGCTTCAGTTTCTCTTTTAAGGGTTTCAGGGATGTCTGGAGCTCCTCTCTGTGATCCTTTGCAGCTTCATGGATGGGTCTGAATCTGTGGTTGGTGTGCATTTTTGAAACTTGACAGATGAGACACACCGGCTGTCCGTGGTCCAGACAGAAGAGTTTGAGTTTCTCAGAGTGCAGACTGCAGAGAGCCTCTGAAGATCTCTGATCTCTCTCCAGTACGAAGGCCTCACACAGGTTCTTTAACGCCAGGTTACACGGTGGATCAGTCAGTAAAGGTCGTTCCTTACAAACCGGGCAGTCCTTTATCTGTTTCTCTCTCCACCATCTCTGCACGCAGTCTTTACAGAAGCTGTGGCTGCATGAGAGGACGATGGGATCTTTAAAGATGTCATGGCACACAGGACAGGAGAGATCCTTCTGAGACCGAGAAGCCATTTTCTCCTTGAGTGAAGCCAAAAACAAACCAGGAAGAGCGCAAAAAACAGGAAGACACCGTTCCCTCAGTTACTTTCACTTTGTCAGGTCGAGGAGGAAGTATTCGTTATTCCAATATTGCATCCTGTTCCTCTCGTCCTTCGGTTATGATGAAATGCTGTTATGTCTCAGTTTGTCTCTTTTGAGAAACAACAGCAGAAAAGAAACCAAAACTGATTCTTGTTTGTGTCAGATGATGTCATAAGAGGTGGAGCTTTGTCACATACTTTTCATGGGAAAGAAAACAAAGAAAATATGACAGGTTCTGACTTGTAGGCTGCCTGTGTCTCTGAGCAAACGGTTTCTGTTTGCTCTCCATTATCTTAAACAGACGTGACGGTAAAATTATGAAAAACAGGAAAACAGCATCAACACTGCGCGACTAAAATCACAGTTTTATTTCTAGATTACTTTCCAAAACAAAGTGACGCATAAATCAAATACAGTGCAGGAAAATGATATAAAGCAGAAAGCCAACACACGTTCAAAGTCAAAGCACTTGCAATAAAGATGACTGAAAGAGAACATTCACAAAGTTTACGATAGGTGGTTGATTAGGATGCCTCCTGGGCGCCTTCGTTTGGAGGTACGTCCACCTGGTAGGAGCCCCAGGGCAGACCCAGTGCTCACCAGAGGGACTACATAGCCCATCTGGCCTGGGAACGCCTCGGGATCCCGCAGGAGGAGTCTGGAACGGCCTGCTAAACCTGCTGCTGTTGCGACCCAGCACTACATAAGTGGATGGAAATGGATGGATGCTGTGGATGGATGATCTTCAGTGCGGTCGGCACGTTAAAACACGCGAAAAAAAACAAAGTGGATAACACTGGTAATCTAACATTCACACTCACTTTACGCTGTGCAGGGCCTTAATCAGGGTGATTTGTGGAAGTCAGATAGGATCCAGGGTTGAACTTTTCTCTCTAGTAAGAGCAGTTTCTGTCACTTTCCATGAATAAATGATTCTAAGCCTTGGAACAGTATTCCTCTGCACCTCCTTGGTGAGTTTCAGCCCATTGTTTAGCTGTCCAGCCCTTAACAAGGCTAACTGCTACCTGCTCAGGTAGTTAACAACACACAGTGGAATGTTTAGCAGCAGAACTTCCCTCAGGAGCAGGCACAGGCCAAACAGACAGTAAATACTGGACTTTATGACAGTTAGGCACAAACACGACTCATAAAGTTGCTCCATAACTGCTGGATGTGTAAATAAGAATGCTTGCCAGATGAATTAAAGAGGTGATGATGTGATGAGCCAGCAGCAGCCGCTCACTCACCTGTACAACCACCATGACAGCCAATGAATCAGAAAGAGAGGCGAAGAACCGAGGAAACAGGAGTTGTTTAGTTTGGCTGTTCGGCATCATATTGTTCTTTCTGCATCAGTATCTCTGTAACACACCCAAAGTTCGTTAGTGCTGCTTTATTTTATTTCTTGTTGAGGCAGGACACGAGAAAACATTACACAAGGACCAATCAGAAAACGAGATATGAACCATCCAGGAAAATATGTACAGTACGCTGGTCAACCGTCTGAAAGAGTTAGAAAACTTCACGTCTCTGTTCATTTCACTGTGGCTTCAAAGTCTCAGTGCTCTACTGCCTTAAAACGTGGTTGAATAATTGCTGGTTCATTGAGAGAAAATCTATCCATACAAACACGTCCTGCAGAAAATGCAGTTATGAATCCCAATTAGTGAGTAGTTATTTAATAACCCTGTTTAAACATTAACTTAACTGGAAATTGGTATTCTTGTGATTTAGCACATACAGTTTCAGAGTGTAATCCCACTTCGGTAAATATGGACAGTAAGTTATGATAAAAAATATTCTGGTACCAGTACTATCACATCGTCGATAATCTAATGTTAATAAAGCCAATATTCAATATTTAACAAAATATGAATATAATATATATAATATAATATTTACCACATTAACATGTAGCTCAACGTTTGGCATAACTATAACCCATGAATTTGAATTTTTCAGCTTCCTTTGTGTGTTGGAAACATTTTCCTGCTTCTTGAGCTGCATAAACTTTAATTAAAAACCCTCCTATGTCCCTCCAACGTCCGTTTCTCACCATTAAAGAGCGGACACACCATGTTAATGACCTTTCCGTTTGATTCCCGGTCTCAAAGTTATCCCAAAAAGTTTACCTCCATTCAAGATAGCCGAGCAAACAGTCAACTAACGGGCCGAGAAGTAGTTAAATTCTTATGTGAACTAGCTGTTTTAACACGTGCAGTCCATTCTGCTGCCGTGTTCATGTAGAAGCGATGTCCTTCATGTCAGGAGACGACGCTCTGACGCTGCTGTGGATCTCCTAGAGAGACTGACTACATGCAGTTGAGACTTTAAGAATCTGAGGCGTGAGCAGGCGTTAATTGTCCGTTTCTGTTTAACGATCCACAGGTATCGCAAAATGCATATTTTTATATCTAGTTTGTATTTAAACCTTATGTAAATGTCTGAAATGTTTAGTAACGTTGTGAGATGATTATGAGATGTGTTTAATGTCATGAGCTTAACGTTCAGCCGTTGGTTCAGAGTGTAGTCATAATATGCCGTTTTACCATAAACTCTAGTTACACTGTAGTTTTCTAAATGTCCTCAGATACCTAACCTGGCTGCACAGAGCATCCTCGCCTTTTGCTACCAACACCAAATAACCCCCAGGTTTGGTGCTATATTGTGTGTAACTTCACATAAAAAGAGGTAGAATAACGTAATCAACATGAAATAATGAACGAGTCAAAGAGGCGGTGATCACTGTATACGTGCTGAATGCAGACTAACAGTTGGTGACATTTCAAACGTAACCACAGATGATGTGGTCGAGCAGGCGCGCTGGCTGATCAAAGGCCTTCTGTGAGTGCCTGAAACTCACCACTGATATGAACTGCTCAGTTTGCATGTGAATGATCGCTGCACTCATTCACTGTAGAGATGCACAGAGACGACTGTGTGGATGTAGATGATTGGATCACTCAGCATGAGAAAGAAACACTGAAATGGTACTTTTTAGACTTAATTATTATAATTATCAAATACATTTTAATCTCATCTGTTAAATCACATTTATATCCATGTGAATGTTATTTTACACTTGGTACCCCTTAAAAACCTTTAAAGGTCAGGGGTTCCCGTCAACCGCAGGAGGGCCTGAACATCCGTCCACTCCCAGTTCAAATACAAGCTTCTGTAAACTGTGCGACCGGACTTCATCACAGGAAAAGCCAAATTACTCTCAAACAGGCCTAATTGTCTTTGTGTGTTTTGTCACTTCCTGTGGGCGTGTTGTGTGTCACTGCACTGTGGGTTTCATGTCGCTGCCGTGCGGCCGAGAGCAGGCAAACATCCTCTTTCATAAAAACACATTTTTAATGCTCTAAGTTTATGATCTCGCTTTGTTTTAAGGTCATAAAGACCAGATGATATCCACACACACACGCAGACACACACTTTTTTTAAAAAACATACAATAGGGAAACATTAGAGAGGGCGGGTTCCTTGTTTTTTCCCTCTCTTTTCCCCCTATTGGTTGGCTTTCGACCAATCACCTTGCCTGTGGTTGCCCTCTACAAACAGTTTTGTCCTAAGCTGTGGCTGCAGATGCAAGAGCAATCATCGTGAAGAGGTTCTTCCTTCTCTGTCTGCGCTTTAATTAATCCTGACTGGTAATCAACTAATCAGATACTGAAGGTCCTGTCAGCAGCAGACTCTCCTCCTCCTGCAGGTGAGAAACAACTCGTCTCTTTGTGTGTTTTGACTCACGCTGAGCTGAATACCTGAGAGGCTTTGCATGCCTCAATACAATGAGACAGGTTTCTTCCACCTGGAGGCCTGAAACAACAGGTGGATTATCACAGATCTGAGGCGCTGTAAAACTGACTAGACAAGTATCAATACGGCAATACAAGTCAGAGGAGTCTGTGATGGTGTTAGTTTAGTCACGTGTTACAGTGTACGGAGTGTCTGTTATTGCATCAACAATACAAATCCACAAAACAGGTGATGAATGCTGAAAATCTCCATGTATTTGGGGATTTTTCTGTTTTTGAGACAAAGTTGAGTTTTAAAGAAACTTTTTCTGAGATTTTCTTTAATGTACACAATGCACAGTAATTCTGCATAAATAGTACTTTAACTTTTGGTGTACTGATGCTGCATTGATGCTAATATACTTTTACTTACAAATAAAGATCTGCTTTCAAACTTTTACGTAACAGAATATTTCCTATTTTACTGAGAGAAGGATTCAGGTATCTGCTGGTTCTCAAACTGTGGTACGAGGACCACTGGTGGTACTTGATTTTCCTGTAGTGAAACCAGCAGATCACTCGAATGTTTGTGTTGTTTTTTGTCTTGTATCAGCTTGTTACGTAGACGCGTTCGTTCATGCAGTGCGTGCATATCACTGCAAGAAATGTTTGGAGATTTTAGGGTGAAAAAACGCCAAAATGATGACAGTGAACCTTTATTTCATGCAGCATTTAAGGACATTTATAGAGAATAAAGTAGCATTTTCTATTTGAGGTTAATTGTACAGAAAACACTGTAATATTTCACAGGAAATCCTTTGTGTTTTTTTTACAGTATTTTCATGTTTAATTATATGAAAAAAACAGCAATTGTCTTGATGGAAAAAAAACAACAGTACTGACGCCCGAGTAACATCACAGCAGAAAAAGTGATACCGTGTTTATTATGGTAAAATTCTGGCAACCACAGCTGTCAGTTTTTTAGTGTACATTCATGATTAGTTGCCATCGTGGCTGCAGACTGGAAATATTAGGATGTCTGGACCAGAAGAACCACTTTAACATGAAAGTGCTCTGGTTCTTGAAGCGGTTCTGTTCAGGATAAATAATAAACCTGCCAACCTGTCTGTAGGTGATCAGGGTCGGCCTACACTGCTAAATAATGTCTGTCCAAATAGTTGTACGTGCAGAGATGAATATCCTCTAGGGTGCCACACGGCGTCAAAAGTTTGAGAAACATCGTCTCAGTAAAAGGCCATTTGTGCAGTTAATGTTTGTATGTATGTCAGGAGGGGAACTGTGAGTATTCCAGGAAAACCACCCGGCTTCTGATCGGGTTCCTGTGTTACTTCTGATGTAGTGTGTGTGTGTGTGTGTGTGTGTGTGTGTGTGTGTCTTATCAGCTGCAGTATCTACTAATCACCTGACTGAACAGCAGAACAAACTAGTCGGACAACCTCCACGACACACACACACACACACTCTCTGCTACTTTGGAGTTTCATGAGTCACTTGTCGACACATAACTGGCAACCAAAGAGTGACAGGAGGGCGTGAGGAAACAACAGACACAGAGCTGCAATTATTCTCAGTATTTATTCATCAGGTTAGTCTATAAAATTTAACCCAGAGCGTAAAGAGAAGTCCAAACTGCCCAAAAAATCCCATTTTTGTTTCAGCTCTCTCGATGTTTCATCCATCTTCTGTGTCTCATCCTGTCATCTTAGATTCTTGCTATATTTATCACTTCCTTCCTGACATTTCATGCAGCACATAAAAGTATAAATAACAGTATAAATACATGTGGAAACAGCAGGTGTGTGTGTATGTGTGTGTGTGTGTTTGTCCTCCTTGATCGACGGCAACTATTACAAGTCAATAACATTCCTGCGGTGAGACATTAAACTGCAGAGACGTGCTGTGTTTCCTCGGGCTGCCTTCACGTTACACATGTTCTTACATAATATTTAAACGTGCTGCTCGTTAGTGACGCTGTTAACTGAAAAATGACTTTTAATTAAGTTTATTATGAGGAAACTGTGCTTACAGGAGAGTGCTTATTAATTAAAGGGACTATAGTCCATAAATAACTTGTCTATAGTGAATATATTCAGTCTTTTTGGTAACAAACACTGAATATTTTATTAGACAGTCAGACTGGTGTAAGAATAA
The DNA here is from genome assembly GCA_028641955.1 of Protonibea diacanthus. Taxonomy (NCBI): domain Eukaryota; kingdom Metazoa; phylum Chordata; class Actinopteri; family Sciaenidae; genus Protonibea; species Protonibea diacanthus. The sequence continues at coordinate 1,848,551 of CM053978.1, read as the reverse complement.
GTTGTAATTTAATAGAATAAAGTTCAAATTGTTTTGTTTTGGCAGAAAACAAGTTAAATATTATAAGAATATATTATAAATTATTTAAATTCTACCAGTAAACAGTTGGTGGTCATGATTTAGGATGATTTAGGACACTAATTATCACAAAAGATTCAGCTACGTTCAGCTGACTTTTTCTCAACATTATGACTCGATTCTCAGAATTAATTAATTTTTTATCTTGTCCTTAAGGTTCAGATTTCTCAGTAAACTCAAAACAATCTTTAACTAAAATACTAAATAGATAAATAATAAATACTCTGCTGTCAGTTTTCACTGTGCTGTTATAAACGCATGTAAAAGCAGCCTCAGACTGTAAAAATACACAAATTAAAACGTTTCTTCGCTGATGAACACGTTCAGCTGTAGACTGGTTGGTAGTTAGGTTTCTGCTGTGTACATCTGTTTGCCCTTTCCCCTACACAGATGTGTTTTACGTGTATATATAGGTAACAGACTGCTTCAGGCTAAATGTATAGTGTCTGTGAGGTATGCGGCTGTGTGGAGACTGACGGGGGGATTATAGGACAGGGCGTTGTAAAGACACGGTGAATAAACCTGTTCGAACAAGTCCTGAACGCTGCCCACAGACGACTTTGTCCAAGCGTCGACTGAGAGTTTCTTTTCTTATTTTCATGCTTGAATTCAAGTTCACATAACTTGTTTTGTTGTTCCTGTGCTTCATTGTAAAATGCTTTTAAGTAATTATTTGTATTTAGTTAAGTTACTCGTCTTCTTTTCTCAGTTCCTCTTTTTAAAAAAACACATTTTATTGGTTTTAAACACCCAGAGCAGCAGGAGAGCACACACACAACTAATGAGCAATAATTAAAAACACAGACCTCATACCAACAACTAAAGCTGCATCAGATAATCATGTGACAATAAATAAAAGTCAGCTGGAGTTTGTTTCCAGCTCACAGCGTGCAGGCGTGAGTTGAGGGCAGTCAGTCATCAGCAGCTGTCATGTTTGGTGTCCTGCAGTCTGAGGATTTGCAAGGCGACGTCTTTTTCCACTCACAGTTTAAAAAAGGGGATCATACCTTCAGAAACTCATCCACACACCTCACGACAGCCTGACATGAAGGAGGAAATTAAAGACGTCTCTCTGGACTAGAGGGAAACGCTTGGTGGAGAGGTTTTGATCCAGGTTTGCAGAACACACTAGAAGAAGAAGTTTTTCGCTCAGGAGGAAAACACCAGTTTTATTTTAACCTTTAAATCAGGCGTCCAACTCCAGTTTACATTCCTAAAAATAACCTGTGAAGTGTCTTGTACTGAGTTTCCCTCAGCCTGTTACATGTAGATGTTAATCTGATCAGACGTCTGCCAATCATCCTCAACCTATTATACAGGTCTCTTTCCTATCTATGACAGATATTTGGCAGATGGTATGTGACACAATTTATGGCAAACTTATCACCTCTGATTCTGTCAGATTCCTGGTGTTATCACACTCGGTTTCAGCCCTGTCGTCTGTTATTCCCTGAAGACTGAGACACAGCGGCTGTGTGAAGTCCGTCTGCTGCCAGCAGTATTTAATCTTTACAGCAGGTACTTAACGAGCGAACAAGCATTTCTTTCATTGTGTGCAGTGTGAGCGCTGCAGCCTGTTACAGGTGAGCTGTCAGGTTTTATGAGACGCAGAAGCTGATAACACACAGCAGTCAACACACACACACTCTTGATGTAGGTACAGTAACAGCACACGTCTGTTCATGTTCAGACTCATTAAAACTCATTAAAATGCCGATAATGTTTTTTTTTTTTCTCTGCAGCAAACATGAAGATTGCATCTTTCAACATCCAGAAGTTTGGAAAAAACAAAGTGTCAGACCCCGAAATCCTAAATATCCTGGCTAAGGTAACACACTCACACAAACACACACACACACACACACACACACACACACAAACTGTAACTTGCAACACTGTCACCTTCTCCTGTTGAAATTTGTTCTTTGTACATAAACACAGTCGTGCTGCAGCATATCACACAGTTTGAAATATGAATATAAATAAAGGATAATTCTCCATCATTCAGACTTCCCTGACAGTGTTGTTTTGTCTTTTAACTTCCTGTTTACTCCGGATGTGTTAGTAGATGAATATCTGCTGCCTGTCTTCTACCTTCCGCCCTGTTTATGTCACATGATGCCCAGCTGAAGGGCTGACAGAGCTGAAGAATGAGCGACGTACAGCAGCAGAGATCAGTTCAACACAGCCACGATCAGCTGCTCTTCTTCCTGCATGCTGTAATAGTCATGCTGACTTTGGTGATTTATTGTGTTTATATGAAGATGATATTATAACATGTGGGGTGTCAAAACACTCAGTTACACTATGACACGCAGTCTGTGCGCTAATTTATGAGTAACAAGCGAATAAAATACACCTTATATCACATATGTGGAGAGACAACACGTGTTCGGAGACAAAACTGGGAAGGAAGCAGCTGACGTCACGCTGATGTCACAGTGATGTCACGCTGATGTCACGCTGATGTCACTCTCTCTGTCTCTTCTGTTTCCAGATCATCTCTCGATATGACATCATCGTGGTCCTGGAGGTGGTGGACATCAGTGGAGAGTCTGTGAAAACCCTCATGGACGCCCTCAACAAGTGAGAGCAGCCTTTCATCCTGTCTTTAATTATTATCAGGTGAAGAAGTTACGTCTTCAGTGTTGCAGCTTTCTTCATGTATTGCAGATGCTAATGTGAGGATGCACGTCAGCATGATGACTGATGGGGATGTCATCAGTTCTGCAGGGCTTTGTTAGGTTCTTTATGGAGGCCAGTGCAGCTTTGAAGGAGTCTGTTATGAGGTGGAGGCTGGCTGCGTCGCAGGTGAAGCAGAGTAAACAGATCGGGGGACTCACTGGTTGAACCGGTAAATCTTTAGAAGCTTGACGCAGCACAACACCAACACGTCTGAGATAATCAGCCCCGGAGTGGTGTCTCCACCGGGGCTTTTAATGCAGGAGTGATTGCTGATTACTGAGACCTGCACAGCCAGCCAGCCACGCCCTGCCAGGATTTAAAAAGAGAGAGGAAGTGACGAGCAGTGAGAAACAAACATAACATGATACGTTTGGTCCTGAACCAACGTTTGACCTGATGACGCTGAGACATTTCAGGAAAAACAGAAGAATCACCCAAACCTTTAAATTTATTGTTGAACCTTTAATCACACTCATCATGTCCGTCTGTCCAGATCAAACAAGAAGCATCACTACACTCTGAAGATCAGCAGCCGCCTGGGCCGGACACGCTACAAGGAGCAGTTCATGTTCCTGTACAGGTGAGGCTCAACAGCAGGGTGGGCTGACCGGGTCACGCAGACTTATCCACATAAAATCGAAGATCTATTTTCATATATGTTGACAAAGACACAACCTGATAATCAAAATAGCATGAACTGACACTGATTTCTGTGTGTGTGTGTGTGTGTGTGTGTGTGTGTGTGTGTGTAGGGATGATATGGTTGACTTGGTGGGCTCCTATCAGTTTGATGACCAGGTCACTGAGGGAGGAGACGTTTTCGCTAGAGATCCTTACATCCTGAGATTCAGATGCCTCAATACAGGTACATTATACAGAAAAATCACCTGTCAAATAGATTCAGAAAATCAGAACAATAAGACAACAAAATGTGTGTGTGTGTGTGTGTGTGTGTGCGATCTCCACAGTGCTGAAGGACCTGGTGATGATCCCGGTTCACACCAAGCCAGAGGACTCAGATAAGGAGCTGGACGAGCTCTACGATGTCTTTCAGCACGTCAAGAAGAAGTGGAGGACAGATGTAAAGACGTGAACATCACCAGTAATCTTTCACTTCAATCAGACGAGGATCTGATAGAGATTCTCAAACACAGTTAACTGTATCTTAGAGGATGAACTGTGTGTGTGAAAACTAGTAAGCAAGTGAAAAAACTAAAAAATATGGATACAGCTGAAGAAGAATTGCCTGTAAAGAATGGATAAATGTTTGAGACGGTCACCTTGTTGACGTTCTGCCTCCTCTTTGCTCCAGAACGTGATGATCCTGGGCGACTTCAACGCGGACGGCACATACCTCTCCAAGAGGGACATGAAGAGCATCCGCATCCGCAGCGACAAGAACTTCCACTGGCTGATCGGAGATGACGTCGACACGACGGCGAGCAACCGGAACGACCACACATACGACAGGTATGTGTGCTAGTGCTAAGCTAAGCTCACTGGCTGCCAGCCATGGTGGATGGGCTACAAATGAAACCAACATATGGTGCCAAAAACTGCAGTTCCTCTAACGTCCACTTGAGGCTGGCTCCAGAAGTGAGTCTCCATAAGTCCCCATGTTCAAATGTCCAACTTCTTTTTTCTTTTTTTTGGTATAGTTTGGGGGTTTCCATTTATCTGTATTTATAAATCTGTTTGTTTTTTGTTGTATTTGTAATGGCTGCTGATAGAAGGTGATTTTCCCTGAAGCAGTAGCCTGTAGGAGACTTAACACTGACATCAAGAGTAAAACACATGTATCCACTGCATGTCTCTGTTCAGGATAGTGGTTTATGGAGACGACATGCTCCAGGCCGTGGTGCCAAACTCTGCCAAACCGTTCAACTTCCAGAGGGCGTACGGACTCAGTGAGGAGCAGGTCTGTCCTTGTTTTCACACTTCAAGTCTGACCTCAGTTTGATCCTTTATTTTTACACGACAGCTCCACCTAGCTGTTAGTGCATGTAAATACTCAGTAATAGTTGGTTTGTCCAAGTTTGGTTGATTCATTCAGAATTATTATTGTTAATTAATGAGTAACTGTTTCTGTTCCAGGCTTTGAAAGTGAGCGACCATTATCCTGTTGAGGTGGAGCTGAAGTCCCTGACAGGGACATCACGTGAAGTGGACGGTAACCAGCACAGTCATACGTTACATTATGTGCTACTGCTAATGAGACTAATGGTATAATCAATGTTAAGTTCTCGTTAAAGGACTCAGTGGGTTCTGTGGTTCTTCTCTGCAGGTCTGGACCAGGAGCAGCCCGAGAAGAAGCTCGTGGTCGTGGACGAGGATCTGCTGCAGCTGAAGAGAGGAAACCTGCTGCTGGAGAGGGAGAAGCTTGGCCTGGAGATCCAGATTCTCCGGGCCAAGATGGCCAAGTTGATGAAAACAAATGACGTTTGAAACTCAGGAGGCCAGATTCATCCAAGACAAAGACAAACACCCACCAGAACAATACACAGTCAAACCACCACCTGCAGAGCTGCTCTGCAGACTCTGGGTGTTCTCTGGACTCTGCAGATGCTCTGGGTTCACTCCGCCGTACCTCAGGAGCCATCATGGACTGCTGCTCGAGTCCCCACTATGAACTGACATACACTGACGAACACTTTCAACTCTAGTGTTTAGACCAGGGTCGTCAAACTGTTCCACAAAGGGCCGCTGTGGCTGCAGGTTTTCTTTCCAACCAAGCAGCAGCACACCAGACTTGACTCATTTAATCAGCTGATCTCAGTCTTCAGACAGCTGATTGGTCAAACTGTGTGCTCTTGGTTGGTTGGAACAAAAACCTGCAGCCACACCGGCCCTTTGTGGAACAGATTGACACCTGTGCTTTAGACTTCTGACTGAATTGTCTTTTTTTTTCCTTCACACTGAAATAAATTATAACCATTCACATTCATCTGGACTCATTCTTGTACAGATTTGAGCCTGAGTGTTGAACACATCTACAAACCAGATGATGGTGTACAAATAAATGCATCAGAAGTAACCTCTTCTACATCTTAAGCAAGTCTGTGCAAGATGCCATCTGGGGCCCTATTTTGTAGATTCCTAACCTTCTCAGATGACCTGTGGCCATGCAGCATGTTCCTAAATAAAATACAATGGACAAACCATGCATTTTGTACGTCTTCAGGCCATCTGAGGATGAAAACGATAGTGTTGGTGATGGTGTACCTTCGGCTCTTAAAGAAACGTTTTTAGATTAGAACTGGTTTGTTGGTCCAATGTTTTCATGTCAGACAGCCGTTTCACTTGAAGCAACGTTGTCTTCTACTCGATCTGCTCCCACCTCAAACAAACCAAACTCCCTTTAATCACTTTAAAAACTGGATACTAACCGTTAATTTGATGATTGAACTTCTCGTCTGATTTCTTTCCAACTTGCCAAGAATGAAAATAACGAGCAGTAATTACAAAAAACTTTATTAGTATCTCCCTCTTTACAATACAACAACAACAAAAGAAATCAGAAGAACAGAACTTGGCGTGTTTCTGATAAAGTTTCAACAAAATCTGGTGGTCGTTTTTTTTTTTTACACTTCAATCTTGATGTGAAGATTTTGGTTAGTGTGTATGACTGAGTGACCTGCTCAACAACAAACCGCTTATTAACATGCCATTATGATGTGTGTCCTTAAAATCCTTGAAACTATTCAATTCACTCGCTGTAACGTTTTTCACCGGTCGACACGAGGGCAGGTTTGAGTTAAGCAGAGCAAAAACAAACTGTGGAGTCTTCTCAGCGAGCACACACACATCGCAGACGCAGGAACCGAGTCCGGAGGAGGAGGAGGGGGGGGAACAAACAAACATCGTCGCCAGATTCAAACTTTTACTTCTTGCCTGATTTCTTCAAGCCGCTGCCACCTGGAAGGGAAACACAGCAAACATGAACACCTGGAATCAGACTGGTTCATCCCAGGAGAAGCACAAACTGCTGTTTGTGTGTTTGTAACTGTAAAGCAGACCTGACGGATGATTCTTATTCTCACATAAAACACACACAATTTCTACCATATCCTCCTTTAAATCTCACACACTGGACCTTTAAATTCATCCGAACTCTTACATGGGAGAGGTTTGATTCACGTTATGTCCTGACAGACTTCCAAACTTAAGCACGCGAGAGGTTATCGCTCGACATCTTCAATACGGGGCCGTTAAAAATTTGAGAATGACAGCTACGTTTGTGATGAATTTCTGTCACATAAACAACAGCAGCAGCACCGGGAACCGGAGCCAGTTTGGTACCAACTCTCGATGCTCATCCCCGAGTATCGAGCATGAACCCAGCTGAACCCTCGTGCACGTATGACATGTGAGCGGCACATTAATACTACACTCCTCTGGGCACGTCACGGCCGAGACGCCGTCACGGTCACGCACGCCGCGTCTGTTTCTCTGTTCATACCTAGAGGTCCTTTTCCTGCAGCTTTGGCCTTCATCGCCTCCATGGCCTTCTGGTCTTCCTTCTGTTTCTGCTTGAAAGCAATATCTTCCTGCGCGCGCGCACGCACACACACACACACACACACACACACACACACACACACACACAGTTTCAATACGCTGACTCAACTCTTTCCATCACAGTCACATTTACAGGCGAGTATCAGCCACAAAAACAAACTAGTAAAATACATACACACACACACACACACACACACACATACATATATATATATACACATATGGGTGTGTGTGTATACACACATGAAGTAAGATAAACAGTTAACATATGTTAGCTATATTGTAATAATTAATAAAATAAGACACACTCACCTCATCCATCTCCTTGGACTGTTTCTTGGGCGCCTTCAGTGGTTTCTTTTTGCCTCCTGAGGACAATAAACGGGTAAATATTTAGAAATTTACTGATTATTAGAAGATAATTTACAAGCCGAACGCTGCGGACAGCCGCAGTGACTCGTTGACTGTCTGAATATATTTAATTTTTATGTATTAATGACCCGAAAACAACAAAAACAACATGTTTGTGTCAGTTTGCTGAGAGGAGACGTTAAAAGGCTCGCGCTCTCTTTAGCAGCAGTTAGCTTCGTGTTGCTAATCCACGCAGTGAAACGCGTTACGGTGAGTTTTGTTACCCTGCCAGACAATGACCTTTTACATGCGCACACTATCAGATAAAATACCTCCTCCCCTCCCTGGCAGACATGTTTAAAAGAGTTCACAGCGGACTGAAGACGCAGATTAATAATCTAGTTTAGAGGCGACGCCGGCTGACTCTCTAATCCGCGCTGTTAAGACCCCCACTGAACCTCAGGACCGGAAACAGAATGATCGCGGTGTGCCTGAGTGTTTCGGCTGAATGAGTGACCGTGTTAACTGGTGGCCTCAACGTCCGCGGTTGTTGTAGTTTGCAGACAGCTGTTGAAACTAATGATGGGAAGTTCGGTTCTTTTTAATGAGCCAGATCATTTGCAGTGTTGGGAAGTTCGAGTCTTTTAAATGACTCGGATCACTTACGCTCAGGCGGCAAAATCAACGAATCATAACTAGGCATTCGCGAGGACAGCTACGTATCTTCGTTCCTGTCACCAGTTAACACGGTCGCTCGTTAAACCGAAACACCAGCTGTCAGCAGTTCCATTTGACATCAAGATGCTAACTAGTTAGCCAAACAAACCGCGTCTTTTATGACATGTGTGCTTTGACAACATTGAAGAAAACAGGTATATTACCTATTAATATTATGTCCACACCTTAAATTAAATATATTATTGAACCACAGCTGAAAAAAGTCTGTTTATACAAGTAAGTGTTAGCATCGTGGAGCTAAAGGCTAGCCGGGTTGAAGCAGGAAGAGTCAGTCAGTTAACCTTGGACTGTCATGTAGCCTGAGTTACTCTCATCATGTTCGTCAGTGTGTTTATTCCACACACGTGTCAGTGTTAGTGTTTGTGTGGGAATCCTTCATTATGCTGCAGCAGCACAGAGTGCACATGGTCAGGTGTGTTTTCCAGGTTGTACACCTGCCAGTTTATTTAAAATCTCTGTAATTTATTTTTTATTGTAAGTTCTGACACTTTGTATATAAAAATTAAATTGGCATCAGAGTCAGGTAAGTGCTCTTTATGTTAATTCTCTTCATGGTGACACATTTGCATTCATATTTTCAGAAAAAGACATAATCCATCGTCACATTCGACTGTTTTTATTCAGTCCTGAAGTCCTTTGCATCGTATTACTGTATTTTTCCAGTATCAGAGTCCGACCAACAACAAATTGTCTGCGTTGTTATTTGCTGATCAAAGATCAACATCAGCGTACAAAATGCAAAACCTTTATTAAAGGTTTCACTGCAGTGAATAGAGCCTAAAAGTCTAAATAATAATAATAAACTTTATTCTTATAGCACCTTTCAAAACACAGTAACAAGGTGCTTTAAAGATTGAATAAGATGTGACATAAAACACAAAAAGGTCATCTGAAGGTGTAAAAGTGTGTTTATCAGAGTGAGTCTGCAGCTCTGATCTCATCAGCGAGGACCGACGCAGCTGAGGATCTCAGAGAGCGACAAGTTCGACTAAATAACTCGGGGCGAGGCTGCAGTGTTTTAAAAAGCTCGACCGCTGGGCCGTCGTCTGAATGAGATTTAACCTTGAACCTCTGCGTCGTGGACAGTTTGTCAGTCATTTTATTTCACTGTTGTTCTCTCAGGTTCTTCTGTTGGCTCTGCAGCTGCAGTGAAAGTGAAGCTCTGACAGATTTCAAGCTGCACTCCTGATCGCTGCTCTTTTCAATGAGGTACGTCTGCACTGTGTCCAGAACTTTTAGTCTGGTTCTGTATAAATAACACAGCACTGAAGCTGATGAGTAATGCTGTCTTTACTTCGTCAGGTACAGAGGAGCTCAGATCTGTCTCTGGGCTCATGGCTCGAGCTCTCTGTCCCGCCTCTCCGTGCCTTGCAGAATCACTCCGGTCCGAACCTACAGTGCCCACCATCAGCCCGATCCCCCTCCACCCACCAGCCCCGTCCCTCCTGATGGGAAGGGCGGTGCTGAGGTGGTGAAGGAGCGTGCCGTCGCTGCCTTAAAGGTACAGAAAATCTGTTTATGACAACTTCATCGCTGCTGACGTGTCGATCAGCGTCACGGCTTTGCCTTCTCTCCAGTATGCAGGTGATTTGGGGCGGCAGTGGGGTCAGATGTCGGCTCAGAAAGCCACCGCGACTGTCAATTACTGGTGGGAGAGGTACGAGGAGTTCGTCGGGCTCAACGAGGTCCGCGTGGCCCAGACCAAAGTCACAGAGGTCAGCAGACAGTAAGCCATTGTTGTGTGTACGTGCACACTGAGGAAAGATCCTGAGTCTCAGACTTGTGTGTGTTACTTCCAGGCTGAGGCAGCGTTCATGGTGGCCAGAGGGATAGTGCGCGAGGCTCATTCTAGCCTGGAGGCCCTGCAGGTCAGGCTGAAGGAGGTCAGAGACCGGCTGGACAGAGTGTCCAGGGAGGAGGCTCACTACCTGGAGCTGGCCACGCTGGAGCACAAACTGCTGCAGGTATTTGGAAATATACATAAAAACAGGCAGAGGGAAACTCACAGTAACTTCAGGTACAATGTTTGACATTTAGATAGTTTGAAGGGAGAAGAAGAGCCCGGACTGCCTGACAGGAGCGTCTGCAGTTCAATAATCTACCTGTTTAGTTGATTGAGTTTAGTTCATAACCGCCCATGTGGCCGCAGGAGGAGCGTCGTCTGCGGACAGCGTACGAGAACGCCGAGAGTTCGGAGAGGGAGAAATTCGCCTTGTTCTCCGCAGGTGTCAGAGAGAGCCACGAGAAGGAGAGGACGAGAGCGGAGCGCACCAAGAACTGGTCCATCATCGGCTCGGTGCTCGGAGCCCTGATCGGAGTCATGGGATCGACGTACGTCAACCGCGTCCGCCTGCAGGTGAGGAGGGAGTGACCAAAGCAGTTTGATTCATTTATTTAGTTAAAGTTTGAGCACCATGAGACTGAAACATCTCTCATCTGTAGGAGCTGAAGAGTCTGCTGCTGGCGGCCCAGAAAGGTCCAGAGAGTCTGCAGGAAGCTCTGCGAGTCCAGGCCGGAAACCATCGCTCCCAGCAGGACGAGCTCCGAACGCTCATCGACAACCTCAGGCTCGCCCTGAGTGACGCCTTAACACAGAGGGACCTAAGCCTTCAGGACAAGGCAGGGCGGACCTCAGGCTCGCCCACAGTGCATCTGTCAACCTTAAATGACCTCCGCCTCAGCAGCCAAAAGACAGAGTCCCTCCTCGAGTCCCTCCCGCCACAGCTGGGTCAACTGGAGCAGGGACTCGGTAGAGTTGAGGGTGAATTGTCGGTGGTGAAGAAGTTGATTGAGACCAGACCACAGTCTGATCAGCTGCAGTTAGCAACGCCAGAGAGACCAGAGAGAGCGGAGAGAGCGGACCAGTGGGAGTCTGAGGCGGTGGTGAGGCGTTTGGAGGAGACGCAGAGGACACTGGGAGAACGAATCAGGACCAACACTGTTTATAACGCTGTGTTTACTTACACCGCCACCGCCATCACCATCTCTGCTGTCTACCTGCTGCTCAGAGGAGCTGGTTAGACTCCTTGAATACATTCACATGCACTGTAACACTATCAGTCACCAGGACTAATAAATGATGCCAGAATACAACATTTACTTTGTTGTAAGTAACTCGATTTTATTTCTATTTTAACTGAATCAGATTAATCCAGAATGAACGGTACAGTGTCCACATGACGTCATGTGCAGAAACACAACCTGATGACAGTCGAGTGAGCTCGAGCGTGAAGTGGGAGAAGGAGCGGTGGTAGTGAGAGCGCCTCACAATCCTGCGACAGATGTCTGCAGAGCCTGACGTGGTGTGAGTACAGCCTTAGTGCCTCAGTCTGTACCTGCCAAACGCTTCAAAATGAACACGCAGACACGCAGCGTGTGGCCAAGTTAATGCAGAGACAAGTGAGTTTTTTATTTCAGTAACCTGGTTCAGTCCGATCACGTCTTCTGTTCATGATCCGACCTCTGGGACTCAGTTCTACCCAGCTCCAACCTAAACACTGTATACACACGTGACTTGACAAATTATTAAAATATCTATAATTCCTCTTCCAAAGCTCTGAGATGATCTCGAATCACTGCGAGCGATAACTGTCTGATAAAATGTTACTTGAATGCGTTCCCATGTTGCTGTTGGTCCGTTTGAGCTGAGCTGGATGAATTAAAGTGTCGAACGACTCGGACGATGACGTACCAACAGAACACCGTCGACTACTCAAACCACTCAGAATATTCAGTATAGTGTCATATATGATGAGGAAAAACAGGAGAGTTTCACATTTGAGATGCTGAAAGCAGAAAAACTTTCTTGTTTCACATGAAATGATGAATCAGTCAAATTTGTTCCACTTTGTTGAGGCGTTGAAGTTTCAATCTGACAAACTGTGAAAGCTCCAGCAGCATCCAGCAGGTGGCAGCAGCTAAACATGCAACATGAGGTTAAACCTGCATCATCTTCCTCCTCCTCCTCCTCCTCCTCCTCCTCCTCCTCCATCAGTCTGCTGCTGCTCTTTGGTCTGACAGCATCACTGGACACAACACACTGTACTTCATGTCAGTGTACTACAACGTACTTAAAGGTCCAGTGCTACGTCCATGTTTTATAAACAGTCTGTGGGCCCCAGTGCAAACTGTTATATGATGGGCACTAGCACTGATGGGCACTAGCATGTAGCTATATGACATATGGTGTCATCACATGTTCAAATAGAGACTTAACATCAACATATCACCCAGCAGTCATCACTGCGTGTCTATATGAGTTATGTTTCATTTATAATTATTCACAGTTTATGTAGAATAAACATATAAATGAAAGTTTGTTGGTGACTCCACCAGCTCCACTGCTACACCTGACCTGATGTAGGGTAAAACATGATATGCTGTTAATGCAGAGTTCAGGCGTCCACATACTTTTGGTCACATAGTGTATGTGCTCTGTCCTGGTTAATCCACCACAGGTGTTAGCTCTTTACTTAGCACGATGACTAACTGATGGCTGGGAAACCGCACACACACACACACACACACACACACACACGCTCTACATTCTCAGCTCCTGGCTGGTCGTGATGTTTTTGATCTGGAAACCTCGTTCTTTAATTAAGCTCTTTATAGATTTATAATCTGAATAAACGGTCTGAGCGTCCAAGGATTACATGGAGGGAAAAGTTGAGCTTTAAAGGGGTTGTGTGGCTGACCTGGATACGTGCTCTCACACACACATGCGCATATTACAAAAAACATGTTTTCTGCACTGTTGCGACAAACAGACCACACGGCTGGCCCACATTAAAGCCACGTATGACGCAGGAAGCAGTACACTACTAACAAATGCAAACTATACCCATGGCATTGATAAGATACCTCGGTGATGAGTGTACATCTGAAGCTCTGTTGCAGCCTGTGTATCAGTAAAAACAGATTTGACTGTTCTCTGTGCTGAAAACGTCCCAACAGTCATTTAAATAAATAAACGTCTCAGGTCAGGACTATTTAAATCCAATCTGGTGTTTGAATAGCGGCAGATCACCATGAGTGAATCATTTCAGCAGCGTGGACCCGATCTGCAAACACGAGCCAGGAGCCCAGAATCAGTGAAAAATGGTAGAAGACCTGCGGTCTGTGACGAAGGGATGACCTGAGAGGTGCAGCGCTGCTGGTGGAGAAAACATGACAGGACTGGGCTGGGCTGGATTCGGCAGGTCCGGGAGTCTGGGTGGTTGAGCTGGTTTTTATGTAACGCTCAGATTTGTAACAGGTCATGGTGAGTTGGCAGGTGAGAATGAACTGGAAGCTAGGCACATAAATACACTAGAAAACACTAGAAAATGAAGAGGCACATGCCAACACAAACACATTTAATACTCAATCATACTGTTGCAATCAGTGCAGGTTATGTGGAGTTTCTTCTTTCTTCTGGCTCGTGAGCCTCGTAACCAGGTCTGTAATACAAACACAAGCCGGCCCAGCTAACAAACTGAGCTAACAGCAGCTATAGTGTGCAGAAGTTTAGTTTAGCGTCCATCAGGGAACTGTTTCCTCCGAAGCAGCTGGAGGACGTCACGAAAAAACAGAAAACATTTTCGATTTGGGTTTGTTTCAAGTGTACCACTTGAAGCAATTCAGCGTATTTGTGTTACGGTTTAGTTCAGAAAGAGTTTAGTTTAGAAGAGTCCAAAGTAGAGTCAACAAAATCAGACTTTAATGACATACAGAAAAGACAACATAAGGCAGCTGAGGAATCCCAACAGAAGCCCAACATACTGTACATAAATCCATATCTGAGAAAGACTAAGCTCCAAAGAACACACGGATTAAGGCAAGTCACAAATCACAGGTGAAAACTAATAATGGGTGGAACAGGTCATCGAAATTGTTGGAAACATGCAACAAAGGCAGACGCCCTAAGAAAACATCTTTCACCATAAAACATGAAGTGCTAAACAAGCAAACCCGAACTCATGACTCATGACGGTTTGATGCAGTTGCGCGATTCTTGCAATCAGTCATACAGTTTGAAGAGTTCAGGTATGTGGAGCTTGTTATCTGTCAGTCTGCGATGGAAGCTAGACTCCTGAGCAAAGATGCTGTATAACTAAAAGCGCATTCATTACCTCGCCTCGTGTGGGAATGTTGTGCGGATGGTTGAAAGCTGATTGTGCGTCACGTTAGATAATCGGTAGATAAACAAGACAGCTGATAACTTGAACTCAACAGAGAGACGTGTTGCCAGATCTCGTGAGAGTTAAAAATGCACTTGGCGTTGTTTTCTTTGGAAGTTCAGCTGTTCACGTTGTAATATTCTGTGCATCTTATTAATATTGGTACATAACTGAGCAGGTTTGTGTTGATTTGCTTCTTGCAGGAAGGACTACAGCCTTGGTACATGGGGATTTTTGTGCTTTACACTTCTATGTACGTTCTGGCATTCTCACCAACATTTGACTGCCAAAATATAAATATAGAAACATATGTACAACTTACATTTGTATACAGCAGTATTCACCACAACCGCTTCAGTTTCAGCCAGTTTCTCAGCTGCCATTTTCACGTACAAGCTGGCGACCACGCAGAGAAACAAAAAAATGAGGCCAAACGTCGTGGTGTCGTCCATTTCCTGTCTTAACCACAACCGAGACAGACGCAGGTCTCAAACACAGTTAAAGTTCTCCTGATCTGGGGTGTCGATTAGCTCAGTTGGTAGATCATCTGCCCCATTTACAAGTCCTTGCCATAGCAGCCCAGGGCTTGAATCCGACCTGTGGACCTTTGCTACATGTCATTCCCCATCGCTCTCTCTCTCCCCACATTCCTGTCAGTCTTCAGCTGTCTCTATACAATAAACTTGAAAAAGGCCAAAAAAATACCTTAAAAAAAAAAAGTTCTCCTTATCTTTCAGTTCAGTGAGCTTTCATTCTAAACCGTCTTCAGCTTGTGGCTATGATATCTGAAAAGCTCCCGGTGGGGTTTGAACGTGCACGTTGTCACGTGCAGGACGGACCTAAACAGTTGCATAGCCACGACGTGACAGAGACGTGCCCGGTGGGGTTTTCAGGGTAACTGTATTTAAAAAAGTCCTTCTGCATTGCGTGAAATGTTTGACTCACCATAATGCAGAGTCATCCGGCAAAAAAAAGACGACCTGACCTTTGTATGTACTTCTAATCTCAATGTGAGATAAATTAATTGATGTGATAACTCTGCAGGGATGTAAATTCTTGTCTTGTTGTATTATAACCACTAACAGTGTTTTGATATCTGAGCAGGCGTCAAATGAACAGATCTGTTACTCAGACTGGACTTAGCGGATTGGATTTCATCTCCTGAATCGAGACTACTCGACCGAGGCAGCCGCATCCGTTGTTTACTTTATTACTAATCCAACATTCACACCCAAACGTAGCGACTGTGTTTGGAGGTGTGACGGGAGCTTTTGAGCTTCTGTCTTCTGTCATGTTTCATGTACAACATGAGTGAAACACCATGAATGTCTTCGAGGAGAGACTTGCTAAGATTCGTTATGTCCACACTAGTTTCAGACAGTTTGAGGAGGCAGCGGCAGGCCCAGACTGGCTATCCTGAGAATCTGAGAATTCATCCTGTGGGCTGGCGGGAGATGAGATGATCTCCGTCATCTCACAGGATTAGTCACATGCACGTACATAGCAATGCAATGATCAGTCAGTGTGGAGAAAGAATTGGCAGTGGAGGACAAACAGAACCAAATCAGGCCGTGCGGCACATTGTGTTAATTGTTAATAAACTGAGTTTAGCACTATGAGCACTCCTCCACTCTCATTCTGTCTTTATAGCTCAACCACTTGAGGTCAAGTGTCTGAAAAAGAAGAAGTCTGTGCCACTGCTTTGCAGCACAGGCTGTGAACCAGACACACTGTGGAGCGGTTTGGCCGGTCACCACAGCGTGACGTTCGGTTGCCTTTTTCCAAAAGTTGGCTCAGCTTTTCTGCTGCATGTCGCTGCATGTTTTTCTGGCACCCTTTTTTCAGCCTACACCACTGCAACCAAAGCGTAGTAATATGTCCATTATTATTACCGGCTTTGCTCGCTGTCAGCATTTGCCCGTCTGTACAGATTTATTTTCTTACATTCCTTCACTTAAGTGGTCCATAGAGGCTGCTGAACCTGGTTACATCACCCGCTTGTCCAGCTCCTGTTCTAGCACGACACTGGCTCCAGCTCCCTGCCAGTATTCCCTGTAAACCTCCTCCTCCTCTTCTTCCCGGTGGTCCAAACACTAACACTGCTGTGCTCTGAGTTCACAGTCTGGCTAACGGCCTGTGCTATCATGAGCTAACAGCAGCTACAGCTGGCACCAGTTTACTTCACTGTCTATCAGGAAACTCTGTAAATCACAGAGAGTTGAGGCGGAGCAGCTGGAGGACATTGTGACCTTGTTTGTTTCAAACATAATAATTACCAACACAACTACATGTTTAACCCCAACCCCGTCATTAGACGAGTTTTTGCATTAATTTAACCCGACGTACAACAACAATGGAATGGTGGAATGAGGTCCTGGTTGACATTAGCAGTTTTTTCTCTGTTTAGAAAAAACATCAGCTGGTCACAGGTCATCAAACTGTTCAGTGATCCATCCTGAACAGAAGATCTCCTGGGAGCCCATTTCACCTCAAAAACAGTCACTGACGTGTGGTGTATCGTCACGAGCATGCTGAAAACAGATTTTGAATGTTGTTTACTTACTATTTAAAATACTTAATAACTCCAGACTGTGTCTGTTACTGTTTTGAGTTTGTGTTTCCTGTTTTACTTTGTAGTTCCACCCTGTCTGTCTGCTACTTCCTGTCTTGTTTCCCGCCTTTTTTGATTTGGCACCTGCCCCTGATTAGTCTTGCCTGTCTATTTAGTTCCTGAGTTTCCTTGTCTGTCCGTTGTTTGTTTCTCTGTGTGTCTAGGCCTTGTCTCTCTGTGTGTTTGTATCTTGCCTGTGTTCGTTCCTCTTTGTTATTTCCTGATTATTTGCTTTTGTTAGTGTTTTTTATCTGTTTTTTTTTCCAGCCGCCTTTTGGTTTATCTGTTTTTTGTGTCCTTTGGTTTTTGGAGTCCTGCTCCCATGTTTCTTTGTGTTCATCCTTCATCGTTTTTTTAGTTATTAGAATGAGCTCTTCTGCACCCTCACCTGCCTGCAATTTGGTCCTTTCCTGAAACCCCCCACGACAGTATCATGTGATGTTGTATTAAGTTGCATCTCTTCTGGGAATCAGTTGAAGCAAGTCTATCAACATTGTTCATTGGACACAAACTAAAGGAAACTATTTTGCAGCTCAGACTCAGATTTAGAAGCTGACACATGAAGTGAACAAAGCCTGAACACACACAGGTAGATTATCACAGTTTAGTCCATGAATCCACCTGGATAACTTCAGTTTTATAGACGTTTCAGGCCAAATGTCATTTCCCCGTCTTAAACCTCCTCTTTCTGGTGGTCCAACATTCACTGGAAGCCCATTTTCACTCATCCACCCAGCCGACCGCTTATCCTTATCAGAGCATGATGTAAACAGATTTTGAGTGTTGTTTACTTGCTATATTAAGTATTAAATAACTTGTTTCTTGTGTGGCCGTGACATGTTTCTCCTCTGGGGATCCATTAAAACATTTTGTCCTTGAATCAAAAACCTGTGCATCAACATTACTCACATGCCAGATAAGTTTTTTGCCTGTAGAAACAGCCCCGTCAAACATGCTAAAGGAACTTTGGTGCTACAATAAAAGCGCACATGAAGTGCTGTCAGAACATGATTAAACGTAAATGTTCCACACAGCTGGTCCGTTTGAGAAAGTCATGAAAGCTGTTGGTGCAGGGAGTTCAGAAGCTGTTAGATAATCTGACGAGCACTTTGTGTGAAGCCCTGTGTGTAACAGCACAAGCTCTGTCGGTAAATGTAAATTAGAGCACACAAGTTTTCATATTGAGTTTTGCATATCCTCCCTCAGCCTACGTGGGTTCACTGCGGGTGTTCCTGTTTCCTCCCGCAGGACAAAAAACATGCAGATTAGTTTAATTGGTGACTCTAAATTAGTCTTTGGCGCCTCTCGCCTCGTCTCAGCGGGCTCCATGGCAACCTTCTAATAAAGCTGATGCACGGATAGAAGTTCATACATGAACACATTCTTCACTGGATGAGCCCCGAAACTCTGACAGACATGTCATTAGCGGCAGGAAATTGTATTGTTTGAAATGTGAGGAAGGGGAGAGGGCTGAATGAGGGCGGACATGAAGACGCTGAAGGAGGGAGGACGAAAGAGGCAGTTATCTCCTCACATGACAGCGGTATCCAGGTCACCCAGTTCACTACACTGTGCTATGCAGTGTGTGTGTGTGTGTGTTTTCACAAGCTGTCATTCATTCATCGGGTTCACTTTATTGTCCTCTCTGAGATTCATTCTGGACCCACAGTGTGAGATTTCTTTTTACATGCCCTACTTACCTCTTGAACAATTCCCTATGGATAATTAAATTTATTTAAAGCAGCTATAATTGATATTTTATTTCAATAATAATGTATTAAATGACTTTAGCCGTCTACCTGCAGCTTTACCATCTTGGTTCACTCTTGTCTCTTGTCATCGTGTTATTTTTGGCCACATAAGGCAGCTGTGTTCAAATAAAAACTCTAAAACCCCCAAAATAACACGACTTTCAGCACCTGTAGACAATGACACGTCAGTTATTGTAGTTTGGCAGTTGGAGCAGCAGCAGTGGCCGTGACACACAGCTCAAGCCCAGCTCGGCGTCTGTCTTTCAGCCTTTTATTTCACCAAGCTCTCACCAACCACTAAAAGTCAGATTTACTCTTGTCCGGCGGCTTCTTGCTCACTCACTCTCTCTTTAGCTTCCTCCGTCAACATCCCTCTTTGGTCTCTTCTTGTCTGACTTCATGTCCATAGAGGCTGCTGAGCCTGGTTACACTGCCTGCCTGTTCAGCTCCTGTTCTGGCATGACACTGGCACCAGCTCCTGTCAGTATTCCCTGAAAACCTCTTCTTCTTCTTCTTCTTCTTCTTCTTCTTCTTCTTCTTCTTCTTCTTCTTCTTCTTCTTCTTCTTCTTCCCGGAGGTCCAAAACACCTGTGGTACAAATACTCCCCCCTGGTGCTCTGACAGTGCTCACAGCCCAGCTAACAAACTGAGCTAACATTAGCTAACAGCAGCTACAGCTGTCAGCAGTTTACTTCACTGTCCATCAGGAAACTCTGTAAATCACACAGAGTTGAGGCAGAGAACATTTTCTACATAAAATATGATCAAGTGTCACCAGAATCAGTGAAATAGTTGGTGGTGTGCGACTTCAGCAACAAAAAATATTAAATATATGAAAGTATCCTGTAATACAACAGCAGTGAATATCTTACTAATAATGACAACTGCAATAGAACGTGATGATGACAAATGATTTAAGTATCTGTCTTAGATATTTTTATGACACCAACAGCGGCATGTTGAAAAGGTTTTATAGCTGTTGATTGTAAAAACATGTTAACATTGACCTGTTATCTTTATCTTTAGGTTTGTATCTGACTGATAACACACAGTTCACGGTGGAAAAGTTTAAGATGCTTCAGCTGGAAGTATTATCTCTCTCTCTGTTTATGTTCTTTATAAACTTAGCTGTGTGTGTCACTTCCACCGTTTAATATTTATAATGTTGTGAGAAAGACTTATTGTGTGACTGTGACTTTATTCCAGGATGTAACATCATAATAACATCATAACATGCAAACACTCACACACACTCGTTGATTATAAGATAAAGCTCATTCATTGACAGCGAGCAGCTGAATTTATTATGAGCTGATATTTTTCCAAAAGAAGCTGCGTCACGCTGTCACAAGCTTAAAATTTCACTTTGTCCTTACTGTACTGTCTTATGTGACCAAATACCTGCACAATGAATGACGTTCCCATCATCCTAAACTAAGACAGTAACCGGTGAGATTTGGCAAGTGGGGGAACCCTAAAATCTGATGTAACTTTGTGATATTTGCTACTTTTATTTATTTTTTCTAATTTCGTTCACTGTTTTTGGTGGTTTACAGTGTAAAATAAGCTTTTCCTCCTTTTTAAGTTTCATTTCTAAAAATATAAAAAATCTTTAAGTTTAGTTCATCAAACAAATTCAGACTAAATAGATTTAATCAATCTGAGCCTCTTCCTGATTGGTTAAATGTGCCACATGGTAAATATTTAACCAGGTATCTATTATTCTTCATTCTTCAGCATGTTAACATCGTCATAGCGATGTCTCACAGGGCCACGCGCTCTGGGCCTGTCATAGAATTGATTGAATTTAGACTCTGTGGAGATTTTTCAGCTCATCCTTTTGATTTACGGCTCTGTTAAACCCAGCGTACACCACCACCACCTCAGCACCAAACAGCAGTCAGACAAAGTTGACGAGCTGATGAAGAAAATGGAAGATTTAGCAACTAACGAGCCAAATAACCAGATCTAAAGGGAGATTTAAACATGTATCATTAACAGCAGCATTAGTTGGTGTTGTTGTAATGCTTATTTTACAGCAGCAGTAGCTCGGTAGTAGCTCTGGCTGTAAACATGCAGATTGTGTTTCATCTCTGAGACTTTGGCCTCAAGTCAAGGATGAATCATTTATTACAAACTCTGTTACATCCTCCACTGACTGCACGAGTTTATTATTTACAGCGTGGTGTTATTATGGAAAAATCAGCAGAGTCCAGAAGTAATTCTTCTTACACCGAAAAGAAGAAAATAATAATAAATGTCTTAAACTGCAGCAGATATTAAATTAAAGGTTCCACGTGATCAGACGGAGGTCAACACTAAACATCTGTTGTCCCTGCTGATGATCATTTAGTCACATTTATAACTCAAGAATTTCACTTATAGGAGACAAATCAGTATTTTAATTTAATTAGTTTAATTTAATTCGTCACTGTTGAATTGAAAGACACCAACAAATCTCCCACATGACTTAAAATGACTGTTTCCAGTGATCACCACATCAAACTGAATGACATGGGGAGGATTTAGGTCAAACAAAGCAAGCTCGTTCTTTTTAAATCTTTCTGTGCTCGAAGGCAAATTCACAAAAAAGTGTTTTTGTGCCTCCTGGTCCTGATCTGATCCGATAATTCCCCCACCTCCAAGCCGTCCAGAATAGAATCAAACATGAGGTCTAATTCTGCACGGCGACAGCGTAAATCCGTGAATGCTACAAAGAAGCTTACGCTGAGGAAAAGTGACCAACAGGACAAGTGAAAAACCTCCAAAAACAGGTTTCAGGCGACGACTCATCCAGCTGCTGAGAGCTCGGCCTCTTAATGAAAGTTTGGAACGTGTAAAAAACACTAAAGGAACGTAAATAAAACATGACGACGAGTGAATTCTTTTCTATTACAGTTAGTTTGAATTCGAGCTTTGTCGGAGCTTTGGGGTTAGCAAGTTCAGCAGACTGAGGGATTAGGGAAGTCTGTGTGTGTGTGTGTGTGTGTGTGTGTGTGTGTGTGTGTGTGACCCGTGGAGGTCACGGGGTCAAACATGCGAGGGAGTGTGTCTAGACATGTTCATGTGTGCTGACACGCTGTGTGTGTGTCTTTGTGAGAACCAGCTTGAGTTTGTGAATGAGGACTTTTTGTTCAACTTCAGCTCTCAGCACTAAAAGTCACGACTTTGGCTGCAGCGTCAAGTCGTCGTCTGACGAGCTGCCGCGTCGGTCGATTAAATACATCCAAGTGCACATTCCTGGGGGAGCGGTTTGCAACATATAAACCTTTACGTGCACTGCATGTCATGTCAGACTGGGACTTCTTACCTGTACGGTAAATACGAAGCCGGACAGCTTAGCTTAACATACAATTCTGTCCAATTTACAGGAACAGGAAGAAAGTCCAGGAAGTTTCTGGTTCCTACCAGAAACAGTTTGGCACTGGCATATTGTCATTTGAACACACATGAACCAACCTGATATGAAGTCAGAGTAAGTAAGCTTTATAAAGCTCCAAATCATAACAGAAGTTATCTCCCGTCACTTTCCATACAGAGCAAGTTCAGACTGTGCTCTACGATTTCCACCATGGGCGAGCACAATGGCGTCAGTGGCAAGGAAAAACTTCAGCTCACGGTGGGCGGCCATCTGTCGTGACCAAGACCACAGCAGGAGGCGCAACCAGAATCCTGATCGAGACGTAGCCACTACTGATGTGTCGATTGCGACCAAGCCGGGTCAAAGAGCCGGCTCCTGTCCGCGAGCCGTTAAGTTGCTGTAAATGCAATGAAAACAGTTGGCTACAGCAAATTTATTGATATTAGATGTAATTTTTACTTTTGAATACTTCAGTATAAAGAATGTATTGAATCATTTAAGTGATATGTGTGTGTATACGAATCATACAACGCTAAATTTGGCTGCATCATAAAAGGTTTAAGTGGTAACATGAACTGCTGTTTGGCAAGAACGGTTATCAAGAATGTTAGTAAGAAAACATGGAAACTCTGAGGAAAGAATCAAGTTAATAACAAGACTGTGATGTAACAGATATGATGAAGAAGAGAGGAATTAAAGAACGGGGTTGGGAATTGTGTTGTAATAAAGAATCTACCCACCTTATAAATTGAGGTGAATTAACTTGGAAAACAAAAGGACAGGAAGGGCGTGTTTAAATTTCATTTTATAACGTTGTGGCCAACACAAAGACGATGACATTCCCTTCTGTGGTTTTGGGGTGGAGGCTGAAATCTCTGAGACTCGATGACATGGACCGATAAAACCAGAACTATCAGCATGACTCATCAAACCAATCGGTGACCTTTCAAGATAGTGGCAAAGACCAAAGACTACATGTTTCTCCGGATGTCAGTTTGAGCCACAACAAAGGTGAAAATGTCAAGCGGCAACCTTCGTGACTGAGAAGCAAATGTGGAAAGAAAAAATGTCGTCCACTTGAGGCTGGCTCCAGCCGACCAACTGACTATTCTGTCTTGACGAATATGTTCAATTGTATCTTGAAATTTAGGCTCTGGTTGTTAGAGGTCCTTGCAACTTGATTATTGAAATTCTGTTTATTTGGAAAGCTATATTTGACTTGAAGTTGTCACCGTCACCTTGAGTGTGTGACTATGTGAAAATCCAGCAGGTAAACAGGTAAAGTGTTGCATGACCCGTCTAAGGCCTGTGGCGATCGTGACAGTCAGTGACAGATGTTACCTTGAGCACCTCGAACCTCGTTAACAGAAGTGTTTATAAAACGTTGTCTTAGCAACTCTGTTGGCTTTTTCTCGTCTGGATTTGGAGCAAACAAAGGTCCAAACAAGACGAGACAAAAGAGCAAGCCGGCCGATCACCAGGTGGGACTGAAACATACATGTAAGATGAACACAAAGGAAACTAATCTGCTGTCATCTGTCATCTCTGTCTCTATGTGACGTGGGCTCAAAACTTAAAGCTGCTGATCTCTCTTTTCTTTATGGATAAAGACAATGTAAAGATTCAAAGGAGCAGGTTTTCATGGGGGAATGCTAACGGGGGCGGTGTCGTGCCAGAACAGGAGCTGGACAAGCGGGCAGTAACCGGGCTCATCAGAATTTATCGACAGAAAAAAGGCCGAAGAGGACGTCAAACAAGGAAGCTAAGAAATTTAAAAAAAGGTGACCCTTCAAAGGATAAATCTAGTTTATCACATCTTAGTTTTTATTTTCATGTTTTCATTGCATTGCCTGCACAGTGCTGCTGTTTGCTTCCTGCATGTTACCGTCTTGTTGTGGAGGACGTGACATACGTGGTAAGTTTGGAACCGAGAGAGTAAAAAAAGTACGGCATGTTCACCTCCATGCAGCAGCCCAGACAAACATGATACACCTATCAGGTCTGCCTTTGGCAAAATGGATTACAGTGGCGCAGCATTGCAGCAAATGACAAGAAGGTAACACATATTTCAGACAAGTATGTGAACAAGAAACAACAAGTGAAAAATGAGAAAGGGGAAATGACTCCATGACAGGAGTGTCTCTGTGTGTTCTGTCAGGAACAACAGATGCCGGTTCACACAGTGAACGCTGAAGCATGTTGTGTTTGTTGAGCAGGTTGTGACACACACACACACAGTTGCGTCCTTGAATGGAAGACTACAAGAATGCAGTCATGATGTGTGATGACACACAATCAGAGGAAAATATACAAACTGTAAAAAGAGAGTAAAAAGTGTACTTTAGACTCTGAAGTGTTTATGTGTCAGAGACAGCTGATTGAAGGAGGGAAATTTACAGCAGAGACGAGAGAAAATCTTTGTCAAGTTTAAGACCTCGTCTTCCAGGCGGCCCGATAAGAAATTATTTCTTTGGTTATTATTCTCTTGTACAGTGCAGGGAGTTTGTGCATGTGTCTGGAGCCTTGTGATTCTTCACATGCATTAATCTGAACTTCTTGGATTGTATTTCATGTCACACAGGTACCTCACCTGTACGGTAAATATGGAGCTAAATATGGATCTTAGCATAAATAAACTATTTCCTTCCTCTGAACCACAGACTGTATAAAACATGGACGTAGTCTCTGTGAAGTCACACACAGTCTCTGAACCAGAAATGGGCCAATACGTGGAGCGTTTGTGGACCTGGTCGCCCAAACAAGCCACCTGTCAATCAAAGCGTCTACGCTCTTAATCCTGCATAACTTTAAGCCTTAATATAATGTGAACAGGTGAGTTGTGTATAAATTCACCCTCAGTACAGTTGTCAAGCTGTGCCTCACCGGGGTGGTGTGAGAAATACTTGATGAGGTTAAAGGTTCAGGTGC
The DNA here is from genome assembly GCA_028641955.1 of Protonibea diacanthus. Taxonomy (NCBI): domain Eukaryota; kingdom Metazoa; phylum Chordata; class Actinopteri; family Sciaenidae; genus Protonibea; species Protonibea diacanthus. The sequence continues at coordinate 1,823,369 of CM053978.1, read as the reverse complement.
AGGCCGGTGCTCCAGAAACAACAGGAACTTGGTCAACGTGGTTTGGCCCACTTATCAACTCAAGGCGGCGGTTATAGCTCCAGCAGTGCAGTCATAAATCAGTCAAATCTAAACATTCAGACATGAAACACTATTTTGAGATTCAGCGTGACGTTCTGAGTACATAAAGCTCTCAGGCGACCATAAACACACTGAGAAATCATAAGAAGGATGCTCCTTATAACTCCAGGATCATCGTGTCTTTAAGTTTTCTTCAGTATCGGAGCCATCCAGTCATAGCTGGGGGGTTACATAAGAAACAGGAGCTGCTAATAGCTTAATTAAGTTATAAGTTGTAGTTCAAAGCTAAGCCGCTGAATTAATATCTTACTTTCTGTTTACCCAAAGTATCACGGGAATTAGAGCACATAGTAATCAAAGAATGGCACAGTGTTGTGTGCGTCCTTTAAAGTCAACCAGGCCGGTTTCAAGTTTGGACACGAGCTGAACAAAACTTTAAAGAACAATCTTTGTTTTCACTTTGTTCATGAACAGAATCTGGCGTGCTCGGCTCAGTCTAACATCCAAAGCAGTTAACTGCAAACTTCTTCTCTGCGTCTGTGATACTGCTGGCAAACAGAGAGCAAACATACGACCAAAAATAAATAAAGGAAAAAACTGTAATCTGGTTAAAATAAACACATGAACTGGTTGTTTTTTCTGCTCATACCACGTAATTAACTTTGAGTGTGAGTCACAAGGCCAGAAATGTCGAGGCCTTCACACTGTCAGGAAATACTAATCATCATTACATAACACACACACAATGCATTTTCATAGACAAAAGAAAGAAAAAGCATCAAAGGTTTGTTATATAACTCTTTGAAACGTCATCTGCTGTAAAACAGATCGCGGACCACCCGAGCCGCTGACAGATTCGGCCCGAAAACAGATGAAGCTAATGATGTAACCTTGTAAACTGTTTGTACAGTAACTGACATGAACTCGGCAGCTGATTCTGTTTTATTGTGTGAACCTGTTTGTGACCTAACAAAGGCTGTCAGCTGCAAAACATGATGATCCTTTGTCCTGACTTTGTTTGTTAAATTCAATATTTAATATTAAAATTCAAAACTCTGATTTTGTTGTTCATTTTTGTTTATATTTGATTTTATTTGGAATATTTTTATTGTCTTTAATCTCAGTTGTATCTTTGTGTTTCCATGTCACTTTGATTTGTCTTTGTAAGTGTGCTTTTCAAAATTCACCATCTATCTTGTGTCATATTTTTATTTTTGATGGCAGCTTTTTCAACCATTACTGCTTCCTGTTCGGTGCTGGAGAAAGCGCACCTACCCTCTGATAATATTAAACATGTTATAGTGACAAATAACAAACAAAATAATCATAATCTGTCACCTTTTACTATAAACTAATAAATGGAGCTTGTAGAACTGTTGTATAAAAGCAATATCACACCCGAGGTCGTGCTGTTATACTGAATATCAGCACGGCGTGGTGTGACTATCAGTGTATATCATATGATGTTCAGTATAACAGACCGTCCATATATATTACAAAAATATGTATGAATAAATATTCATGTCTGTAAGATCTTAAAGGCAGAAACAAGCATAACTAACATATTTCTGTTATCTATATGTCGTCTTTAATTCTTCCTGGCAGCTTGAGTTCTGCTGAGCAAAGCGTTGGTCTGATAATCCCAGCTGTTTCAGCCCCACCAGCAAAGCGTTACATGACCACCCTCTGCACAAAGACACAGTATTACATAATCTTATTTATGTAATATTTTAATCCAATTGTCAACAAACGCCACAGTCCACAGGACGGAGTGAGCCAGACTGAGAGGGAGGGCGGGGGGGCACTAACATGGACCAGGGCTGATTCCCACAGTGTTACAACAGCCAGCAGCACGTCTGAGCTCACTGAAATCATATTCTGACTCTTTAAGGTCAAATGTGTCAAATGTGAGTAGTTTAGCTTAGCATAAAGACTGGAGGGAAACAGTTAGCTTGGTCTGTCTAAAGCTCACAATACACAAACCAACACTTCTATAAAACAACATGTTACGTGTTTGTTTAATCTGTACATAAACAGAAATGTCCAAAACATGCTGGAACGTCAGACTTCTGTGCAGTGTCTCGGGGTTTTGATCTCCACGGTGAAACCAAACCTGACGGCTTCACTGTGACGACGAGACTTCAGGCAGCTTTGCGCAGTCACCGCTCTCTTTTACTGCTGTTTGCCAAGAGTGAAGTGCCGTGAACGTGTTAATTCGTTAAAGGTTAAAGGGTTCGTTGCAGACATAACGTGCGTCATGTGGACGCTTTCTGCTGAGACTGCAAGACAGAAAAAAGACAGCAAAATTCATTCACGAGTTGGGAATAAAAACAGAAGGCAATGATTTGCAAATCCTTCTTGACCCTATATTCAGTACAGCAAAGACATGATATGTGATGTTACATACAGCTGCAGCCTTGAGTCCACATTTCAGGTTGTTGTTGTCCTCAGGGCTAAATTTAGTTCTTACACAGCATCTCACAGCTGAAACTGGGCTTCATGTTAGCATCAGTTTAAGGTACAGCCTTGAGGACGGAGCCTTGACTATGATTACTTATCTCCATGTGTGCTTTTGTGTCTGTCTGTCCACAATACAAACCCAGGAAGAAATCTTTTAAAGGTTCTGTTCAGTGTTGAGTCTTGTCCCCATCATTCATGTAAAATGTCTTACGTGGCACAGCTCATCTGTTTTCTTAGTTTAAAGCCCGCTTCTCTGTCTGACCACCACTGTACCTCACTGTGTCTCTGCCTTGTTTAAATGAGCTCCATGTTCCTGGAAAAAAGGCCAGAGGAGGAATGCTTTGTGTACTTTTAACCCTTCACAGGCCCTTTTGTCTCGCTCTGATCTGTTCATCCTCTCCCTCTGATCTCTGCTGTTGAAAGCAGATCCTGGTGACGCTGGTGCTTGGACCGCTCACACACAGACAAAGGAAAGCTTCCTGAACAGGATTATACTGTGACTCACAGAGCGGCGTTGGGTTTCCCAAAGGCATCTTTAGATTCTCGCCGCTCTGCTTTCACACTGGAACTGTTTATTTAAAACCTGAAGCATTTCCTATCAGGTATTAGGTTGCATTTGATGCTCAGTCTGATGTTGTTGGAGGCCTTTTTATGCCAGATATTCTCATGAAGCACATCAGGGACTAACGGTTCTCCATGAATGGATGTTTCCGTCCTTTAAGGATTAAAATCTGCAGCTTTGTTAAACATAACTTGTTGAGTGCACTTAAGAAGATGTACAGAAACATTTTGCAAACGCCAAGAGAGGGGAGAAGAGGGCAAGACGCCATCTTCATGTGGGCCTGCTTACCATCCCCCACGGCAGCCTGCAGACTTTTGGGGACAGAGTTTTTTCGGTGTGGCAGCCTCGACCTTCTGGAACTCTCTCCTGAGAGAGAACAACTGTTTAACAAGGCCTATGATCTAATTATAATACTGACAATTCATTTTATTTATAGAGAGCTTTTTATGACACTCAAAGACACTTTATAGGAGTTAAAATCCTCTGGTTTTTTTTAGGGTGTTTTGAAGGTAGACTGGCTGGGACAGTCCAGAGGGTTCAAGAGAGAGGTGGCAGTTATGAAGAAGGCTCTGTCAGTCCAGGTCTGGTTCTGGATCCTCAGAGGTGGAGACAGGAGGTCGGCTGCAGGATGGAGTGTGGTGGTGGAGCAGGTCTCTGAAATAGCAGGATGTCTGGTCGTGGACGGCTTTGTGAGTTAGAAGAAGGACTCTGAGTCAGTGGAGGATGAGGCGAGGCAGTTATTTAGGACTTTGGATGATGAGCCATAGAAAATGCCGCTGTCGTCGTCTATTCTGGATGTGATGAAGGCATCGAGGTTCGAGGTAACATCAGCTAACGGCAGCTACAGTTTGCTGTCTCCATCAGGAGACTCTGCTCACGTCTGTTTACATTTAGAGCTTCAAACCTTACAGTTCTAAAAACAGTGGTTGTGGATTTATGTGCAGGTATTATGAGTGTATGAACATATGTTGTAGGTCTTTGTTTCATTGTTAGAGTTTTAAAAGATGCGTTATGAAACACGAGAGCCTGAACCAGTTCCCTGCCCGTCCACACGGGATTCTTTGATGTTTCTGATGTTTGTAACTATGAGATCCTGGATTTGTGTTTAGATATAACGTAGCATAACAGTTATCTATGGATGCACCGATGCATCGACTGAACATCGGCAGGTAATCTGGCTCCACTTGTTGTTCATGCTGCTGCAGGCAGGTTTGATGTGCAGCGCTTATAAAAATCAGAGGTTACAAAGAAAAAACAAACAGTCGCAGCATGTTAATTATGTATTTCATGTAGTTAGTCTCATTTTTGTGTTACATGCTCATTATTCTACATTTTATCCTGCGGTTGCATGGTTGCGTGGCACAGATCCGCTCCTCTCCTGATTGCTTGCGGCTCCCGAGAGCAGAAGACAAGACATGACTGAAGTTGACGTGCTAACGTAATAATCTGTGCAACTGTCTTCGTCTTATGTAAGTGCACAGCTGCCCTGCATGCCATAACACATCCGCACATCTCATGTACAGCTGTAGGGGGATACTCAAGTCATTTTTCATCCCCATGGAGGCGTGACTGTCTCACTGACATATAGACAGCTGATCTGTTTCATAATGGTTCCATTATTTCACTGCAGCAGTCACATATTTTCAGCCAAGCTCGCGGCATGCCTCGATCTACAGACGATAAACGTCGGTCTGCCACTTTTGATGGATTGCTGTGAAACTATATGCAGATATTCATGATGGCTGAAGGAGGACTCTGATGTTTTATCTAGGTCAGACTTTTCCCTTCGCAGTCCCCTCTGAACACTTTATGTCACTCACATGAGACAAAGTTAGCAGGTTTAGCAGGATTTGCTGAGTCTGCTCCACGGGTCACCGCCTGAACATGCAGGGAGGGATCCTGCTGCAGGTCTGAGGTCTGTAGATCAATGTGTCTAATACCGTCCGTTCAATATTTATTTCTTTGCACTGTCAGAATTGTTACCAACTATTTTATTGTAACAGTCCTTCACTGTGTTCTTAGCTGTCTGTTTCTGTGTGAGTACAAACGAGTCACACTACTTGTATATGTACACGTACAAAAAAGCTGATCATTAGACGAGCATGACATTACCCAAACTAACTGCACTAGTCAGACTGCATATTCCATAAGCAGTCTGACTATTGTAGCCTGAGGCAACCAACAACAAAAACTCAGATTCAGCGTATAAACAAAAACAACAAAGGTCTTTAAATAATCAAACACATTTCTTTACATACTAATGCACATGAATATATATATGATTATGAAGTTATTTCTATTTATATATGTTAAAACGTGACATTCATCTCACCAGTTATTAGCATTGTGTCTCATGTGGCTTAACTTCCTGAACAGACTCTTTAGTTCTACATTATTTCTACATTGCACATTGTCCAATAGCAGATTTCTTCAGATTCTGCTGACCGTCCTTTTATCGCATACACATTACAAAACATCGTCTACAACATCACCAACGTCTGAAAAGCCGCTGTGAGTCTCGGTGTGGTGGCTCTGGTCGTCGCCATCTTGGCAATCCTGCCTCCGCGACCTCCCGGCTAATCTAAAAAATGACAAAGACGTTGATCTTGGGAAATTAGCTATAGAGACCAAAACTGTTTTTTGTACCAGGCTGTAAACATGTTTATTGGGGCAGCACTCAGCTCAGGCGGTAGAGCGGCCGCCCCATATGTGAAGGCTCGCTGTGGCCGGCCCGGGTTCGAGTCCCGACCTGTGGCTCTTTGCTGGATGTCATTCCCCATCTCTCTCCCCACATTTCCTCTCACTCTTCAGCTGTCTCTATCAATAAAGCCAAAAAAAATCTCTAAAAAAAAGAAAACATGTTTATTTCGGGGACTTATGGAGACTGACTCACATTTATTTTTCTGAATTTGTCCTTTACCTAAATATAAAAACAATAAAGTGTGTGTTGACCAGTTGTTTTCCACACAGACCTAAATATATAAATACCTTTTCCTGGCATTCTCTGAATGTTTCCATTGAATTTTTCCATACCTTGCAGTGTATGTCATCATGGTGGGCTGCATTAACATGCCTCACCACCTGTGACAGTCTTTTATCTTCTCCTCACTGATTGGCTCCCTGTTTTGAGCCGTGTAGCTGTACCCAATCAACAACACGACTGATGAGAAAAGCAACTGTGCAGTAAGTGGTCAGCCGTGTTGCATCATGATGGAAAGAGCCAGAATCCAGAGCCGCCTAGGCGTGAGAGTTGTGTCAGGTGGTCAGAGGAGGGTACACTACTGTCAGCTGACGGTCAAATAACTGTAATAAATACACAAAGTGTACAATGAAGGAGAAAAATAAAAGGGTAAAAATAACTATTAGCATAACTAAGTTCAAATTGTCCTCAACTGGAATCATGAAAAATAAACATATCTACGCTGAGAATACACACAATGTTCATTATTCAGCACTTTATATCACTTTTCAATACAAAGTTAAATACAAAGTGCAAAAAAGGGATGTCAACAGGCATGCTAACATGCTAAAGCTTAATGTTTAACATTTGCTTGATAGCACTGAACACAAAGTACAGCTGAGGCCGGTGGGACTGTCATTTGTTTTGCAAGAATTTGGTCATAAATCAAATTACTGGGCGAATTAATATATTGATCTGATGATGAAAACTGAAGGAATTCATCCTGAGGGGAACATGAATAAATGTACCAATCTTCTCAACAATTCATTCAAAAGTTATTTTTAAAAAATAGATCTGGTGGCACAAGATTAAAAATCATTGGGGCTGTCAAGTCACTTGGGGTTCGTCCTCTGGGAACCACGGATGTCTGTGCTAATCCACTGAGCGCACATTAAGACATTTTGCTGACTGATTTACAAAAATGAACAGCTGATGGCTCTTGTCACAAGGTTAAAACTCAGGAGCCTGTTAAGTCATTTGGGGGTTCATCCTCTGGGAACCACAAACAACAACACCTATGCCAATCCATTCTCCAGCTCACATTAAGACATTTTACTGATTAATTCAAATCTTTGACCGGCTGGTGACTCTAGAGGAAAACTCAGGCAATCACCTAAATCATTAAGATTCATCCCCTGACGACCATGAATGTCTGAACGAGGTTTGATGGAAAGCCATTAAACTCATGTCGAAGTGTTTTGGACTGAATCGTAGAGCCTAGTCATTAGCATGGCTGCAATCTTAGCTTAGACAAACATTAAGGTCAGTTTAAGTCACCAGAAGAGGTTGTTGGAAAATTGACCAAACTCTTAGTTATACAAGGCTCAGCCTCCAGGACAGTCTGGCTGAGAGAGGGGAAAACAAGAGCTCCCACTCTGCTGACATTTCCACACTTCCACAGAGGCCATAAATGCACCGTCATATGGACCGGTTGTACAGCAGCCGTGACGTGTCATAGCACAAAAATTCACAGGTGCATTAATGGTTGATGCATTTCCTTCAGATATGCCTGCTGATAACCGATAATACACTGCTACACTGACAAAACCACACGTTACCACAACAGAGTGTGACAGTTACTGAGCCGAACACGCCCAAGTAATCTCACTTTGTTGGTTTTGGATCCATCTCACTGATTGTGTGTGTAAATAACAGCTAACCAGGCATTTATTTATTTATTTAATGTTTTTGCTCATTGGTTCATTTACAGAGAGTGCAAATCTTCAGAAATATACCTGTCATGCCTCGCCTGTGTTTTCATCAGGATTTAGGTTTTGATGGGTGTATTACTTCCTGTTGTGTAGGCTTCATTTGTTTTCACTCACTTGTTTACTAAAAGTTTGTATAATGCAGAATGGCACATTTCAGAATAATATATTCAGAATAATATATTTAATTTATATATCACTAATTCCTACCCTGACCTTCTGAGAGCTTCACGGGGAGGCCTTCTTGATTTTAAGGGGTGTAAAAAACAAACGTACGAAATCTCTCAAATCTCAACGTTTCTTTCAATTTTTGTGATGAAAAAAAATTAAATTGTAATTTTTGAAGTTTAAATTATTATTTTAGATCTAAACTAAAAGTAAATCTCTCAGAATTGTATTAGAAAGTTCAATTTACAGGAAATAATCTGCTCAAATCACTTTTTTCTGTTTTACACAAACTTCCTGCAGTTATCGCGTTCGCTGGGCTCATCGTTCAGTTTATGAGTCGCTCTTTGTTGTTGTTACACGTGAATATAAGATGAAATATCCATAAAATATGTTAGTTTACCCAGTGATAGAAAAATGAGTTCCCTTAAGGAAACAGACTGGGAAACAGACGTGTTCTCTAATTTAATTCTAAATATCAATTAATTCATGTGTGATCATCACTTTAGCGTTGAAGCTGCTTATTTAAACAAATGTATACACTGCTGTGTCGCTTAGTCTATTATAATACAACATAATTCATCTGTTAGTTATATTTTAAATCAATAATGTGAATCTAAAGTGTAACAACAGCTGTCAAATACATGTAGTGGAGTAAAAAGTCCAGAAATGTTGCAGGAAATAGAAATAATCAAGTACAAGTACCTCGAATTGTACTCAAATACACGAGTTTAATGAATGTACATCATGTTTTATTGTGTTAAATGTCGTAATAAAGTTGATTAAACTCATTTTTAGGTCGTTTTTCTTCAATCTCTTTGTTTGCAAACGGCGGCCACGTTACGTCATGACGTCCATCTCGCGTGTATAAACGATCTTTGTTCTTTGCGCGGGTGAGGGAGGGGTATGGGGAGGGTAACAGTAAGGAGGGGGTAGGTACCCGGAGCGGGGTCGTCTCTGATTGGCCAGCGGGCCGGGCTCGTGTACAACGACATATATAATCTGTGAATGTGCAGCGCGGAGAGGCATACCGGAGGCTGCGTAGCACATGTTGGAGGAGAACGGAAAAAAAGCGTGAAGCGAAGCTGCGGGATGACTGAGTGAGCAGAGAAGAAGAGGAAAGCGACAGATTGTCCACATTTCTGGAAAGATCTGACAGACTGAGAGAGAGAGAGAGCCGCACCATCATCAGGAAATATCTGTGAGTAACCTTCATGTTGGATTCATGAGGCGGCGCGTGCGGCGCATGCGGGACTGTGTGCGTGACAGATGGTCACACGAGTTGATCTGTGCGCAGCAGCTTTGTGTGTTAGCGGTTCACGGTGAGTGCAGGTCCGGTAACCCTGAGCTGAGCTCGCACTGACGTCAGGTGAGTCACACACGGACTGACCAGTGTTTCCTGTTCACATAGGAAAGGTATGCATGTATTTACTGCAGTAATACTGCAACGTTAAAGTACTCTATTACAAGTAAAATCCTGCAGAATTATTGCTGCAGTCATGTTGTAGCTGCTAAAGATGGAGCTACTCTACATACTGCTGCCTAACTTAACCTATAACCTCTATAAATATATATAATAATGTCATATGTTGTAGTTATTTGTGATCTGAGTCAAACAAAGTAACAAGAAGTACAGCTGTCAAACGTGCAGTGACTAAAAAAGGCTTTCAAATACCTCAAAGCTGTATTTAAGGTGCAGTACTTGAGTAAATATACTTAGTTACATGACGACACTGCCTATAGCTGTACTTCTTTGCTTATCTCTGATGAGTTTTCATTAGAAGACTTCAGATTTTGGTGAGCAGAGACAAAATTTAACATGTTTTACACGTTAAAGTTCAAAATCTGCTGATTTAAAATGTACTTAAAGCATCAAAAGTTAAAAAAAAAAAAAAAAGATTGTTCCCACAGTGGAGCTCATTTGAGTTAAATCTGCAGCACAGCATCATATATTACTGACTGAATATGATTTACATGTGAGAAGAAACTCATCAGCTTCAGAGTACAGTCAGTACTGCAGTATCTCCCTCTTGAATGTAGTGGAGTAGAAGTAATTAGTCGGGTAAGTACTCTAGTGACTGAGCTTTAATTGGTGCTTGGTCTCTTTGTAATGCACGGAGCCGTCTGCACGGTGACGACAGACTCATTAACATGACTTAGATTTGTAGAGTGCAGGGATACTTCTCCATGCACGCTCACAGTGTAGGCATGTTTCCTCCTCACAGACTTCAGTCTGGACGTATATTTACAAGATAAAATAAGAACAGTCAGTTTTATGTGATAGTACAATCGTCAGAATCCTAAAATATTCAGTTCAAATGGAGAAAAGTGTCAAATCTTTGCACAAGAATCATAAATCAGTGACTTTGATTGAACAGCTCGGTCATCTAAAATGTTTTAATGTTCCTCTCATCGACGGATCGACTGAGTCACCACACAGCGGTTTTCAGATTCCTGCAGGCGCTCTTTTTGTCGTTCAGTGTCATTAAAATCTCATTAGCCGTCTGGCCGGTTGCAGATGGCAGAGCCGTTCCGCTCAGGCTGGTTTCAGGACGTCGTCGGTGCAGGTGCCATATGGACCAAAGAGTGTGTGAGGGGCGTGACGCGGCGTGAAAAGTGGCTTAAAAATAAGTATTAAAATAACTTCAGCAGCTGGATGACGCCTCACGACTCCTGTGAGATCTCAAACCCATTCTTCTTCAGAGCAGTCCAGAAAACATGGCTGCTGCTAAAAGTGCCTTTAAGGTCACGTTTGGGTCACCAGTGGAAACATGTATCTGCCCTCAAGGTCTTAAAGTGGGCTGCGTATTTATACGAGCGTGAGCCACCAGAGGAAGTGTGTGTGTGTGTGTGTGTGTGTGTGTGGGTTTGTGATTGCTTCCAATCCACACACACACTCATGCTTGAGTAATGAAAGTGCTGTGTCATCGCTGTCAGGTGTGTGCTGATGTAAAGTTGGTCCCCGTCTGTTGAGGGATAAACTTTCACTGGCAGTGAAACGAGGTTATGTCGATGAGTTTTCTGGCAGATGTGGTCATGATTGAGAGGGCGAACCTGTTCGGCACGTTGGGAAAGTGTTTGTCGGCTGATGAAATGTAAACATGAGGAAACTTTACACAAGTCAACCTCACTGTCGTAGATTACAGGAAGAAACGAAACTTTAAGATTTTTAAGACGTGAAGAAATGACATTTTGAGGAGGGCGTGTTTGATTGAGTGCACTGCTCCTTTTAACCAGCGCACAGACACATTTTTCCAAGTGGAAGTTTTGGATTTTTCTGCGGTTTCTCACTGACGATTGGAGCAGCAGCAGAGAGAGAGAGTGAGCAAGAGGTCAACGAACGCCTGACGCACATGACTCATCAGTTTCTAGAAGAAAATTGAGCATGATTTTCTGCAGATTTGAAGATTTGAAGCTCCTGCAGCCAGGCAACGTGCAGTTTACAGCAAACATCAGGGCATAATTCTGGTAACGGTAAACGATATCCTTTTTAAGAAAAGATCAATAAACACAGAGCACAATGGGCTCCACTGAGCGAGCCTCTTTACTGTAAATCGGGAGTTAGTCACCTTTTCTTGGCGGACACTCACTCTGTGTTTTACTGCCAAAAAAAAGCAAAGGAAAGCTACTCGGCTCCATTAGGAAACTGGGCCAGTAGGCCTGCACGTATTCGTGTACTCTGTGTGTGTGTGTGTGTGTGTGAGCTCTTGACTAAACCCTTGAAACACACTCCAGTCTGGGCTCGGTGCCAAACTCTGCACTGCCCTTACGTAACCCTCTTTATCGCACACCGAGCCTCTCCTCCCTTTTTTTTCCTCAATCGTTCTCGTTGCTTCGTTCCTCTTTTTTTGGCTCCTCTTCCCGCACTCGTCTCTTCGTCTGCTTGTTTCACTTGACTTCGTGCTTAACTCACCGTCTGTCCGTCTGTCCATGTAAGCATGACTCTGCAGATTGTTAAAAGCAGCCGACACCCGCCGCTATGCACCACTGCCCACTGCTCCTGCCCCGCCTCCCTCCTTCCCTCCCTCCATGTGCATGTGTGCACAAAGTGAGCTCACAGTTGACATCATGGTCTATATTATGTTGCACCCTGCTCTTGTCAGTCTAAGCCCTCCTGCTGCCCTCTCAACACCTCCCACAGCTTGTTGCATTCAGCTTGGTTTAACGTGTAGGAGTGCAGAGACAGACGGGGGGTTTGTTTCTGAGCCCACTGCCACCAGCGTCGCCACACGAGAAAAAATGTCAAACTTTCAGTTCAGTTTTATTCATACGGCACCAAAATCATGACAGAAATTTACACGACACTCTCCATTAAGCAGTTCTAATAGACTGTAATCTTTACTCAGCACTTCCCACCATGAGTAAGCGTTTGTCGACAGTGGCGGGGAAACCTCGAGCAGAAGCCGGATCACAACCGGCTGAGCTTAGAGAGGGACGACTGCAATAATGGTGATAACTATAACTTAAAACTTTAGTGGTGATATAACTAAGGGTGGAAAGTTTCTGGTAAACTTTCCTTGTGAATATTCCAAATTGAAACTCCATGGAAATTCTGTTAATTAACTGTAAATTGGGGGTAATTTAAACAAAGTGTATCATATCATAATTTTGTACAAAGCATGTTTTTAGCACCGTCGCCTCACAGCAAGAAGGTTAGCGGCCTCTCCTCTCTCTCCGGGTACTCCGGCTTCCTCCCACAGTCCAAAGGCGTGAACTCAACAGGTTCATTGGTGACTCTTAAGTGAGTGTTGAGTGTGAATGGTTGTTTGTCTCTATGTGTGGGTGACTTGTCCAGGCTGTACTCCGCCTCTCGCCCTGGGTCAGCTGGGATAAGCTCCAGCTCCACCGTGACCCTGATGAGGATAAACGGTTGCAGACAGTGGATGTTAATAAGGTATAAAAATCAACCCTAAACAGCTGAAGACAGAGTAGTCTTGTCTTTGTGCCCCTGTGAAACGTGAATCTTCGGGACAGTCGCCATGGCGCTCTTATCCGGCGACGAAAGACTCTGAGATCGAATGTTTGTGGAAATCCGTCCTTTAGGGTGCGAGGCTCAGTTTCTCTGTTGTTTCAGATGATGATGACACCTTTTGTAAGATTCAGTGAAATTAAACTTGAGAGCGGAGGTTCGCTTTGTTGTGTATGTGCACGTCTGTGTGAAATATGATCTGCCGACATGTCCTCGAGGCTGCTCGCATCCTGTGGTTATCTGAATAAACTGTATTGTGTGTGTGTGTGTGTGTGTGTGTGTGACTGTGGCCTGTATAATGTGATGTCATGTGAAGGTCCATGAGTTAGTCATAATTAAAGATGAGTGTTTAGTGATGACCGACACATTATATAAATAATATAAAGCTACAAATGAGCAACGTTTTCAGACTCTTCTGGACGGTAAATAGTTAATCATTTGATCTTCGTTTATCACGACACACACACGGTTCCACACGTGCTCATTTGTACGTGTGGAACCGCCGTATCTGTGTGTGTTAGTTTACCCGAGGTCATGTTGCTATGCTAATCAATGAGGTCAGACGGGGGAAGTGTGTATTTATGTGTGTGTGTGCGTGTGTTAGAAGTCAGTGGAAATGTACGGTACAGTGACCATTGTGACTGCTGAACAGACGACAGCAGAGCATGAGACTAACGGTTTTCGTGTCCGTCTCTCCTCAGTGAAAAATGGATCTTCATGATAAAGAAATTCTCCCCGGAGAGATTTTGCCTGTAGTGATCATCGGTAAGACACACACACACACACACACACACACACACA
>CM053978.1:1765471-1809184 GCA_028641955.1 Protonibea diacanthus | reverse complement strand
ATATATATATACACATATGGGTGTGTGTGTATACACACATGAAGTAAGATAAACAGTTAACATATGTTAGCTATATTGTAATAATTAATAAAATAAGACACACTCACCTCATCCATCTCCTTGGACTGTTTCTTGGGCGCCTTCAGTGGTTTCTTTTTGCCTCCTGAGGACAATAAACGGGTAAATATTTAGAAATTTACTGATTATTAGAAGATAATTTACAAGCCGAACGCTGCGGACAGCCGCAGTGACTCGTTGACTGTCTGAATATATTTAATTTTTATGTATTAATGACCCGAAAACAACAAAAACAACATGTTTGTGTCAGTTTGCTGAGAGGAGACGTTAAAAGGCTCGCGCTCTCTTTAGCAGCAGTTAGCTTCGTGTTGCTAATCCACGCAGTGAAACGCGTTACGGTGAGTTTTGTTACCCTGCCAGACAATGACCTTTTACATGCGCACACTATCAGATAAAACGACGTCTCACCTTCTCTGCCAGACATGTTTAAAAGAGTTCAGAGCGGACTGAAGACGCAGATTAATAATCTAGTTTAGAGGCGACGCCGGCTGACTCTATAATCCGCGCTGTTAGGACCCCCACTGAACCTCAGGACCGGAAACAGAATGATCGCGGTGTGCCTGAGTGTTTCGGCTGAATGAGCGACCGTGTTAACTGGTGGCCTCAACGTCCGCGGTTGTTGTAGTTTGCAGACAGCTGTTGAAAGTAATGATGGGAAGTTCGGTTCTTTTTAATGAGCCAGATCATTTGCAGTGTTGGGAAGTTCGAGTCTTTTCAATGACTCGGATCACTTACTCTCAGGCGGCAAAATGAACGAATCATAACTAGGCATTCGCGAGGACAGCTACGTATCTTCGTTCCGGTCACCAGTTAACACGGTCGCTCGTTAAACCGAAACACCAGCTGTCAGCAGTTCCTTTTGACATCAAGATGCTAACTAGTTAGCCAAACAAACCGCGTCTTTTATGACATGTGTGCTTTGACAACATTGAAGAAAACAGGTATATTACCTATTAATATTATGTCCACACCTTAAATTAAATATATTATTGAACCACAGCTGAAAAAAGTCTGTTTATACAAGTAAGTGTTAGCATCGTGGAGCTAAAGGCTAGCCGGGTTGAAGCAGGAAGAGTCAGTCAGTTAACCTTGGACTGTCATGTAGCCTGAGTTACTCTCATCATGTTCGTCAGTGTGTTTATTCCACACACGTGTCAGTGTTAGTGTTTGTGTGGGAATCCTTCATTATGCTGCAGCAGCACAGAGTGCACATGGTCAGGTGTGTTTTCCAGGTTGTACACCTGCCAGTTTATTTAAAATCTCTGTAATTTAATTTTTATTGTAAGTTCTGACACTTTGTATATAAAAATTAAATTGGCATCAGAGTCAGGTAAGTACTCTTTATGTTAATTATCTTCATGGTGACACATCTGCATTCATATTTTCAGAAAAAGACATAATTCATCGTCACATTCGACTGTTTTTATTCAGTCCTGAAGGCCTCGTGAGTTGTATTCACTAAATGTTTTTATTTATATTAGAATCATTAAGTTTTCTATCATATTTGCGTCGTATTACTGTATTTTTCCAGTATCGGACAACAAATTGTCTGCGTTGTTATTTGCTGATCACAGATCAACATCAGCGTACAAAATGCAAAACCTTTATTAAAGGTATCACTGCAGTGAGTAGAGCCTAAAAGTCTAAATAATAATAATAAACTTTATTCTTATAGCACCTTTCAAAACACAGTAACAAGGTGCTTTAAAGATTGAATAAGATGTGACATAAAACACAAAAAGGTCATCTGAAGGTGTAAAAGTGTGTTTATCAGAGTGAGTCTGCAGCTCTGATCTCATCAGCGAGGACCGACGCAGCTGAGGATCTCAGAGAGCGACAAGTTCGACTAAATAACTCGGGGCGAGGCTGCAGTGTTTTAAAAAGCTCGACCGCTGGGCCGTCGTCTGAATGAGATTTAACCTTGAACCTCTGCGTCGTGGACAGTTTGTCAGTCATTTTATTTCACTGTTGTTCTCTCAGGTTCTTCTGTTGGCTCTGCAGCTGCAGTGAAAGTGAAGCTCTGACAGATTTCAAGCTGCACTCCTGACCGCTGCTCTTTTCAATGAGGTATGTCTGCACTGTGTCCAGAACTTTTAGTCTGGTTCTGTATAAATAACACAGCACTGAAGCTGATGAGTAATGCTGTCTTTACTTCGTCAGGTACAGAGGAGCTCAGATCTGTCTCTGGGCTCATGGCTCGAGCTCTCTGTCCCGCCTCTCCGTGCCTTGCAGAATCACTCCGGTCCGAACCTACAGTGCCCACCATCAGCCCGATCCCCCTCCACCCACCAGCCCCGTCCCTCCTGATGGGAAGGGCGGTGCTGAGGTGGTGAAGGAGCGTGCCGTCGCTGCCTTAAAGGTACAGAAAATCTGTTTATGACAACTTCATCGCTGCTGACGTGTCGATCAGCGTCACGGCTTTGCCTTCTCTCCAGTATGCAGGTGATTTGGGGCGGCAGTGGGGTCAGATGTCGGCTCAGAAAGCCACCGCGACTGTCAATTACTGGTGGGAGAGGTACGAGGAGTTCGTCGGGCTCAACGAGGTCCGCGTGGCCCAGACCAAAGTCACAGAGGTCAGCAGACAGTAAGCCAGTGTTGTGTGTACGTGCACACTGAGGAAAGATCCTGAGTCTCAGACTTGTGTGTGTTACTTCCAGGCTGAGGCAGCGTTCATGGTGGCCAGAGGGATAGTGCGCGAGGCTCATTCTAGCCTGGAGGCCCTGCAGGTCAGGCTGAAGGAGGTCAGAGACCGGCTGGACAGAGTGTCCAGGGAGGAGGCTCACTACCTGGAGCTGGCCACGCTGGAGCACAAACTGCTGCAGGTATTTGGAAATATACATAAAAACAGGCAGAGGGAAACTCACAGTAACTTCAGGTACAATATTTGACATTTAGATAGTTTGAAGGGAGAAGAAGAGCCCGGACTGCCCGACAGGAGCGTCTGCAGTTCAATAATCTACCTGTTTAGTTGATTGAGTTTAGTTCATAACCGCCCATGTGGCCGCAGGAGGAGCGTCGTCTGCGGACAGCGTACGAGAACGCCGAGAGTTCGGAGAGGGAGAAATTCGCCTTGTTCTCCGCAGGTGTCAGAGAGAGCCACGAGAAGGAGAGGACGAGAGCGGAGCGCACCAAGAACTGGTCCATCATCGGCTCGGTGCTCGGAGCCCTGATCGGAGTCATGGGATCGACGTACGTCAACCGCGTCCGCCTGCAGGTGAGGAGGGAGTGACCAAAGCAGTTTGATTCATTTATTTAGTTAAAGTTTGAGCACCATGAGACTGAAACATCTCTCATCTGTAGGAGCTGAAGAGTCTGCTGCTGGCGGCCCAGAAAGGTCCAGAGAGTCTGCAGGAAGCTCTGCGAGTCCAGGCCGGAAACCATCGCTCCCAGCAGGACGAGCTCCGAACGCTCATCGACAACCTCAGGCTCGCCCTGAGTGACGCCTTAACACAGAGGGACCTAAGCCTTCAGGACAAGGCAGGGCGGACCTCAGGCTCGCCCACAGTGCATCTGTCAACCTTAAATGACCTTCGCCTCAGCAGCCAAAAGACAGAGTCCCTCCTCGAGTCCCTCCCGCCACAGCTGGGTCAACTGGAGCAGGGACTCGGTAGAGTTGAGGGTGAATTGTCGGTGGTGAAGAAGTTGATTGAGACCAGACCACAGTCTGATCAGCTGCAGTTAGCAACGCCAGAGAGACCAGAGAGAGCGGAGAGAGCGGACCAGTGGGAGTCTGAGGCGGTGGTGAGGCGTTTGGAGGAGACGCAGAGGACACTGGGAGAACGAATCAGGACCAACACTGTTTATAACGCTGTGTTTACTTACACCGCCACCGCCATCACCATCTCTGCTGTCTACCTGCTGCTCAGAGGAGCTGGTTAGACTCCTTGAATACATTCACATGCACTGTAACACTATCAGTCACCAGGACTAATAAATGATGCCAGAATACAACATTTACTTTGTTGTAAGTAACTCGATTTTATTTCTATTTTAACTGAATCAGATTAATCCAGAATGAACGGTACAGTGTCCACATGACGTCATGTGCAGAAACACAACCTGATGACAGTCGAGTGAGCTAGAGCGTGAAGTGGGAGAAGGAGCGGTGGTAGTGAGAGCGCCTCACAATCCTGCGACAGATGTCTGCAGAGCCTGACGTGGTGTGAGTACAGCCTTAGTGCCTCAGTCTGTACCTGCCAAACGCTTCAAAATGAACACGCAGACACGCAGCGTGTGGCCAAGTTAATGCAGAGACAAGTGAGTTTTTTATTTCAGTAACCTGGTTCAGTCCGATCACGTCTTCTGTTCATGATCCGACCTCTGGGACTCAATTCCACTCAGCTCCAACCTAAACACTGTATACACACGTGACTTGACAAATTATTAAAATATCTATAATTCCTCTTCCAAAGCTCTGAGATGATCTCGAATCACTGCGAGCGATAACTGTCTGATAAAATGTTACTTGAATGCGTTCCCATGTTGCTGTTGGTCCGTTTGAGCTGAGCTGGATGAATTAAAGTGTCGAACGACTCGGACGATGACGTACCAACAGAACACCGTCGACTACTCAAACCACTCAGAATATTCAGTATAGTGTCATATATGATGAGGAAAAACAGGAGAGTTTCACATTTGAGATGCTGAAAGCAGAAAAACTTTCTTGTTTCACATGAAATGATGAATCAGTCAAATTTGTTCCACTTTGTTGAGGCGTTGAAGTTTCAATCTGACAAACTGTGAAAGCTCCAGCAGCATCCAGCAGGTGGCAGCAGCTAAACATGCAACATGAGGTTAAACCTGCATCATCTTCCTCCTCCTCCTCCTCCTCCTCCTCCTCCTCCTCCATCAGTCTGCTGCTGCTCTTTGGTCTGACAGCATCACTGGACACAACACACTGTACTTCATGTCAGTGTACTACAACGTACTTAAAGGTCCAGTGCTACGTCCATGTTTTATAAACAGTCTGTGGGCCCCAGTGCAAACTGTTATATGATGGGCACTAGCACTGATGGGCACTAGCATGTAGCTATATGACATATGGTGTCATCACATGTTCAAATAGAGACTTAACATCAACATATCACCCAGCAGTCATCACTGCGTGTCTATATGAGTTATGTTTCATTTATAATTATTCACAGTTTATGTAGAATAAACATAAATGAATTTGTTGGTGACTCCACCAGCTCCACTGCTACACCTGACCTGATGTAGGGTAAAACATGATATGCTGTTAATGCAGAGTTCAGGCGTCCACATACTTTTGGTCACATAGTGTATGTGCTCTGTCCTGGTTAATCCACCACAGGTGTTAGCTCTTTACTTAGCACGATGACTAACTGATGGCTGGGAAACCGCACACACACACACACACACACACACACACACGCTCTACATTCTCAGCTCCTGGCTGGTCGTGATGTTTTTGATCTGGAAACCTCGTTCTTTAATTAAGCTCTTTATAGATTTATAATCTGAATAAACGGTCTGAGCGTCCAAGGATTACATGGAGGGAAAAGTTGAGCTTTAAAGGGGTTGTGTGGCTGACCTGGATACGTGCTCTCACACACACATGCGCATATTACAAAAAACATGTTTTCTGCACTGTTGCGACAAACAGACCACACGGCTGGCCCACATTAAAGCCACGTATGACGCAGGAAGCAGTACACTACTAACAAATGCAAACTATACCCATGGCATTGATAAGATACCTCGGTGATGAGTGTACATCTGAAGCTCTGTTGCAGCCTGTGTATCAGTAAAAACAGATTTGACTGTTCTCTGTGCTGAAAACGTCCCAACAGTCATTTAAATAAATAAACGTCTCAGGTCAGGACTATTTAAATCCAATCTGGTGTTTGAATAGCGGCAGATCACCATGAGTGAATCATTTCAGCAGCGTGGACCCGATCTGCAAACACGAGCCAGGAGCCCAGAATCAGTGAAAAATGGTAGAAGACCTGCGGTCTGTGACGAAGGGATGACCTGAGAGGTGCAGCGCTGCTGGTGGAGAAAACATGACAGGACTGGGCTGGGCTGGATTCGGCAGGTCCGGGAGTCTGGGTGGTTGAGCTGGTTTTTATGTAACGCTCAGATTTGTAACAGGTCATGGTGAGTTGGCAGGTGAGAATGAACTGGAAGCTAGGCACATAAATACACTAGAAAACACTAGAAAATGAAGAGGCACATGCCAACACAAACACATTTAATACTCAATCATACTGTTGCAATCAGTGCAGGTTATGTGGAGTTTCTTCTTTCTTCTGGCTCGTGAGCCTCGTAACCAGGTCTGTAATACAAACACAAGCCGGCCCAGCTAACAAACTGAGCTAACAGCAGCTATAGTGTGCAGAAGTTTAGTTTAGCGTCCATCAGGGAACTGTTTCCTCCGAAGCAGCTGGAGGACGTCACGAAAAAACAGAAAACATTTTCGATTTGGGTTTGTTTCAAGTGTGCCACTTGAAGCAATTCAGCGTATTTGTGTTACGGTTTAGTTCAGAAAGAGTTTAGTTTAGAAGAGTCCAAAGTAGAGTCAACAAAATCAGACTTTAATGACATACAGAAAAGACAACATAAGGCAGCTGAGGAATCCCAACAGAAGCCCAACATACTGTACATAAATCCATATCTGAGAAAGACTAAGCTCCAAAGAACACACGGATTAAGGCAAGTCACAAATCACAGGTGAAAACTAATAATGGGTGGAACAGGTCATCGAAATTGTTGGAAACATGCAACAAAGGCAGACGCCCTAAGAAAACATCTTTCACCATAAAACATGAAGTGCTAAACAAGCAAACCCGAACTCATGACTCATGACGGTTTGATGCAGTTGCGCGATTCTTGCAATCAGTCATACAGTTTGAAGAGTTCAGGTATGTGGAGCTTGTTATCTGTCAGTCTGCGATGGAAGCTAGACTCCTGAGCAAAGATGCTGTATAACTAAAAGCGCATTCATTACCTCGCCTCGTGTGGGAATGTTGTGCGGATGGTTGAAAGCTGATTGTGCGTCACGTTAGATAATCGGTAGATAAACAAGACAGCTGATAACTTGAACTCAACAGAGAGACGTGTTGCCAGATCTCGTGAGAGTTAAAAATGCACTTGGCGTTGTTTTCTTTGGAAGTTCAGCTGTTCACGTTGTAATATTCTGTGCATCTTATTAATATTGGTACATAACTGAGCAGGTTTGTGTTGATTTGCTTCTTGCAGGAAGGACTACAGCCTTGGTACATGGGGATTTTTGTGCTTTACACTTCTATGTACGTTCTGGCATTCTCACCAACATTTGACTGCCAAAATATAAATATAGAAACATATGTACAACTTACATTTGTATACAGCAGTATTCACCACAACCGCTTCAGTTTCAGCCAGTTTCTCAGCTGCCATTTTCACGTACAAGCTGGCGACCACGCAGAGAAACAAAAAAATGAGGCCAAACGTCGTGGTGTCGTCCATTTCCTGTCTTAACCACAACCGAGACAGACGCAGGTCTCAAACACAGTTAAAGTTCTCCTGATCTGGGGTGTCGATTAGCTCAGTTGGTAGATCATCTGCCCCATTTACAAGTCCTTGCCATAGCAGCCCAGGGCTTGAATCCGACCTGTGGACCTTTGCTACATGTCATTCCCCATCGCTCTCTCTCTCCCCACATTCCTGTCAGTCTTCAGCTGTCTCTATACAATAAACTTGAAAAAGGCCAAAAAAATACCTTAAAAAAAAAAAGTTCTCCTTATCTTTCAGTTCAGTGAGCTTTCATTCTAAACCGTCTTCAGCTTGTGGCTATGATATCTGAAAAGCTCCCGGTGGGGTTTGAACGTGCACGTTGTCACGTGCAGGACGGACCTAAACAGTTGCATAGCCACGACGTGACAGAGACGTGCCCGGTGGGGTTTTCAGGGTAACTGTATTTAAAAAAGTCCTTCTGCATTGCGTGAAATGTTTGACTCACCATAATGCAGAGTCATCCGGCAAAAAAAAGACGACCTGACCTTTGTATGTACTTCTAATCTCAATGTGAGATAAATTAATTGATGTGATAACTCTGCAGGGATGTAAATTCTTGTCTTGTTGTATTATAACCACTAACAGTGTTTTGATATCTGAGCAGGCGTCAAATGAACAGATCTGTTACTCAGACTGGACTTAGCGGATTGGATTTCATCTCCTGAATCGAGACTACTCGACCGAGGCAGCCGCATCCGTTGTTTACTTTATTACTAATCCAACATTCACACCCAAACGTAGCGACTGTGTTTGGAGGTGTGACGGGAGCTTTTGAGCTTCTGTCTTCTGTCATGTTTCATGTACAACATGAGTGAAACACCATGAATGTCTTCGAGGAGAGACTTGCTAAGATTCGTTATGTCCACACTAGTTTCAGACAGTTTGAGGAGGCAGCGGCAGGCCCAGACTGGCTATCCTGAGAATCTGAGAATTCATCCTGTGGGCTGGCGGGAGATGAGATGATCTCCGTCATCTCACAGGATTAGTCACATGCACGTACATAGCAATGCAATGATCAGTCAGTGTGGAGAAAGAATTGGCAGTGGAGGACAAACAGAACCAAATCAGGCCGTGCGGCACATTGTGTTAATTGTTAATAAACTGAGTTTAGCACTATGAGCACTCCTCCACTCTCATTCTGTCTTTATAGCTCAACCACTTGAGGTCAAGTGTCTGAAAAAGAAGAAGTCTGTGCCACTGCTTTGCAGCACAGGCTGTGAACCAGACACACTGTGGAGCGGTTTGGCCGGTCACCACAGCGTGACGTTCGGTTGCCTTTTTCCAAAAGTTGGCTCAGCTTTTCTGCTGCATGTCGCTGCATGTTTTTCTGGCACCCTTTTTTCAGCCTACACCACTGCAACCAAAGCGTAGTAATATGTCCATTATTATTACCGGCTTTGCTTGCTGTCAGCATTTGCCCGTCTGTACAGATTTATTTTCTTACATTCCTTCACTTAAGTGGTCCATAGAGGCTGCTGAACCTGGTTACATCACCCGCTTGTCCAGCTCCTGTTCTAGCACGACACTGGCTCCAGCTCCCTGCCAGTATTCCCTGTAAACCTCCTCCTCCTCTTCTTCCCGGTGGTCCAAACACTAACACTGCTGTGCTCTGAGTTCACAGTCTGGCTAACGGCCTGTGCTATCATGAGCTAACAGCAGCTACAGCTGGCACCAGTTTACTTCACTGTCTATCAGGAAACTCTGTAAATCACAGAGAGTTGAGGCGGAGCAGCTGGAGGACATTGTGACCTTGTTTGTTTCAAACATAATAATTACCAACACAACTACATGTTTAACCCCAACCCCGTCATTAGACGAGTTTTTGCATTAATTTAACCCGACGTACAACAACAATGGAATGGTGGAATGAGGTCCTGGTTGACATTAGCAGTTTTTTCTCTGTTTAGAAAAAACATCAGCTGGTCACAGGTCATCAAACTGTTCAGTGATCCATCCTGAACAGAAGATCTCCTGGGAGCCCATTTCACCTCAAAAACAGTCACTGACGTGTGGTGTATCGTCACGAGCATGCTGAAAACAGATTTTGAATGTTGTTTACTTACTATTTAAAATACTTAATAACTCCAGACTGTGTCTGTTACTGTTTTGAGTTTGTGTTTCCTGTTTTACTTTGTAGTTCCACCCTGTCTGTCTGCTACTTCCTGTCTTGTTTCCCGCCTTTTTTGATTTGGCACCTGCCCCTGATTAGTCTTGCCTGTCTATTTAGTTCCTGAGTTTCCTTGTCTGTCCGTTGTTTGTTTCTCTGTGTGTCTAGGCCTTGTCTCTCTGTGTGTTTGTATCTTGCCTGTGTTCGTTCCTCTTTGTTATTTCCTGATTATTTGCTTTTGTTAGTGTTTTTTATCTGTTTTTTTTTCCAGCCGCCTTTTGGTTTATCTGTTTTTTGTGTCCTTTGGTTTTTGGAGTCCTGCTCCCATGTTTCTTTGTGTTCATCCTTCATCGTTTTTTTAGTTATTAGAATGAGCTCTTCTGCACCCTCACCTGCCTGCAATTTGGTCCTTTCCTGAAACCCCCCACGACAGTATCATGTGATGTTGTATTAAGTTGCATCTCTTCTGGGAATCAGTTGAAGCAAGTCTATCAACATTGTTCATTGGACACAAACTAAAGGAAACTATTTTGCAGCTCAGACTCAGATTTAGAAGCTGACACATGAAGTGAACAAAGCCTGAACACACACAGGTAGATTATCACAGTTTAGTCCATGAATCCACCTGGATAACTTCAGTTTTATAGACGTTTCAGGCCAAATGTCATTTCCCCGTCTTAAACCTCCTCTTTCTGGTGGTCCAACATTCACTGGAAGCCCATTTTCACTCATCCACCCAGCCGACCGCTTATCCTTATCAGAGCATGATGTAAACAGATTTTGAGTGTTGTTTACTTGCTATATTAAGTATTAAATAACTTGTTTCTTGTGTGGCCGTGACATGTTTCTCCTCTGGGGATCCATTAAAACATTTTGTCCTTGAATCAAAAACCTGTGCATCAACATTACTCACATGCCAGATAAGTTTTTTGCCTGTAGAAACAGCCCCGTCAAACATGCTAAAGGAACTTTGGTGCTACAATAAAAGCGCACATGAAGTGCTGTCAGAACATGATTAAACGTAAATGTTCCACACAGCTGGTCCGTTTGAGAAAGTCATGAAAGCTGTTGGTGCAGGGAGTTCAGAAGCTGTTAGATAATCTGACGAGCACTTTGTGTGAAGCCCTGTGTGTAACAGCACAAGCTCTGTCGGTAAATGTAAATTAGAGCACACAAGTTTTCATATTGAGTTTTGCATATCCTCCCTCAGCCTACGTGGGTTCACTGCGGGTGTTCCTGTTTCCTCCCGCAGGACAAAAAACATGCAGATTAGTTTAATTGGTGACTCTAAATTAGTCTTTGGCGCCTCTCGCCTCGTCTCAGCGGGCTCCATGGCAACCTTCTAATAAAGCTGATGCACGGATAGAAGTTCATACATGAACACATTCTTCACTGGATGAGCCCCGAAACTCTGACAGACATGTCATTAGCGGCAGGAAATTGTATTGTTTGAAATGTGAGGAAGGGGAGAGGGCTGAATGAGGGCGGACATGAAGACGCTGAAGGAGGGAGGACGAAAGAGGCAGTTATCTCCTCACATGACAGCGGTATCCAGGTCACCCAGTTCACTACACTGTGCTATGCAGTGTGTGTGTGTGTGTGTTTTCACAAGCTGTCATTCATTCATCGGGTTCACTTTATTGTCCTCTCTGAGATTCATTCTGGACCCACAGTGTGAGATTTCTTTTTACATGCCCTACTTACCTCTTGAACAATTCCCTATGGATAATTAAATTTATTTAAAGCAGCTATAATTGATATTTTATTTCAATAATAATGTATTAAATGACTTTAGCCGTCTACCTGCAGCTTTACCATCTTGGTTCACTCTTGTCTCTTGTCATCGTGTTATTTTTGGCCACATAAGGCAGCTGTGTTCAAATAAAAACTCTAAAACCCCCAAAATAACACGACTTTCAGCACCTGTAGACAATGACACGTCAGTTATTGTAGTTTGGCAGTTGGAGCAGCAGCAGTGGCCGTGACACACAGCTCAAGCCCAGCTCGGCGTCTGTCTTTCAGCCTTTTATTTCACCAAGCTCTCACCAACCACTAAAAGTCAGATTTACTCTTGTCCGGCGGCTTCTTGCTCACTCACTCTCTCTTTAGCTTCCTCCGTCAACATCCCTCTTTGGTCTCTTCTTGTCTGACTTCATGTCCATAGAGGCTGCTGAGCCTGGTTACACTGCCTGCCTGTTCAGCTCCTGTTCTGGCATGACACTGGCACCAGCTCCTGTCAGTATTCCCTGAAAACCTCTTCTTCTTCTTCTTCTTCCTCTTCTTCTTCTTCTTCTTCTTCTTCTTCTTCTTCTTCTTCTTCTTCTTCTTCTTCTTCCCGGAGGTCCAAAACACCTGTGGTACAAATACTCCCCCCTGGTGCTCTGACAGTGCTCACAGCCCAGCTAACAAACTGAGCTAACATTAGCTAACAGCAGCTACAGCTGTCAGCAGTTTACTTCACTGTCCATCAGGAAACTCTGTAAATCACACAGAGTTGAGGCAGAGAACATTTTCTACATAAAATATGATCAAGTGTCACCAGAATCAGTGAAATAGTTGGTGGTGTTCAGCAACAAAAAATATTAAATATATGAAAGTATCCTGTAATACAACAGCAGTGAATATCTTACTAATAATGACAACTGCAATAGAACGTGATGATGACAAATGATTTAAGTATCTGTCTTAGATATTTTTATGACACCAACAGCGGCATGTTGAAAAGGTTTTATAGCTGTTGATTGTAAAAACATGTTAACATTGACCTGTTATCTTTATCTTTAGGTTTGTATCTGACTGATAACACACAGTTCACGGTGGAAAAGTTTAAGATGCTTCAGCTGGAAGTATTATCTCTCTCTCTGTTTATGTTCTTTATAAACTTAGCTGTGTGTGTCACTTCCACCGTTTAATATTTATAATGTTGTGAGAAAGACTTATTGTGTGACTGTGACTTTATTCCAGGATGTAACATCATAATAACATCATAACATGCAAACACTCACACACACTCGTTGATTATAAGATAAAGCTCATTCATTGACAGCGAGCAGCTGAATTTATTATGAGCTGATATTTTTCCAAAAGAAGCTGCGTCACGCTGTCACAAGCTTAAAATTTCACTTTGTCCTTACTGTACTGTCTTATGTGACCAAATACCTGCACAATGAATGACGTTCCCATCATCCTAAACTAAGACAGTAACCGGTGAGATTTGGCAAGTGGGGGAACCCTAAAATCTGATGTAACTTTGTGATATTTGCTACTTTTATTTATTTTTTCTAATTTCGTTCACTGTTTTTGGTGGTTTACAGTGTAAAATAAGCTTTTCCTCCTTTTTAAGTTTCATTTCTAAAAATATAAAAAATCTTTAAGTTTAGTTCATCAAACAAATTCAGACTAAATAGATTTAATCAATCTGAGCCTCTTCCTGATTGGTTAAATGTGCCACATGGTAAATATTTAACCAGGTATCTATTATTCTTCATTCTTCAGCATGTTAACATCGTCATAGCGATGTCTCACAGGGCCACGCGCTCTGGGCCTGTCATACAATTGATTGAATTTAGACTCTGTGGAGATTTTTCAGCTCATCCTTTCGATTTACGGCTCTGTTAAACCCAGCGTACACCACCACCACCTCAGCACCAAACAGCAGTCAGACAAAGTTGACGAGCTGATGAAGAAAATGGAAGATTTAGCAACTAACGAGCCAAATAACCAGATCTAAAGGGAGATTTAAACATGTATCATTAACAGCAGCATTAGTTGGTGTTGTTGTAATGCTTATTTTACAGCAGCAGTAGCTCGGTAGTAGCTCTGGCTGTAAACATGCAGATTGTGTTTCATCTCTGAGACTTTGGCCTCAAGTCAAGGATGAATCATTTATTACAAACTCTGTTACATCCTCCACTGACTGCACGAGTTTATTATTTACAGCGTGGTGTTATTATGGAAAAATCAGCAGAGTCCAGAAGTAATTCTTCTTACACCGAAAAGAAGAAAATAATAATAAATGTCTTAAACTGCAGCAGATATTAAATTAAAGGTTCCACGTGATCAGACGGAGGTCAACACTAAACATCTGTTGTCCCTGCTGATGATCATTTAGTCACATTTATAACTCAAGAATTTCACTTATAGGAGACAAATCAGTATTTTAATTTAATTAGTTTAATTTAATTCGTCACTGTTGAATTGAAAGACACCAACAAATCTCCCACATGACTTAAAATGACTGTTTCCAGTGATCACCACATCAAACTGAATGACATGGGGAGGATTTAGGTCAAACAAAGCAAGCTCGTTCTTTTTAAATCTTTCTGTGCTCGAAGGCAAATTCACAAAAAAGTGTTTTTGTGCCTCCTGGTCCTGATCTGATCCGATAATTCCCCCACCTCCAAGCCGTCCAGAATAGAATCAAACATGAGGTCTAATTCTGCACGGCGACAGCGTAAATCCGTGAATGCTACAAAGAAGCTTACGCTGAGGAAAAGTGACCAACAGGACAAGTGAAAAACCTCCAAAAACAGGTTTCAGGCGACGACTCATCCAGCTGCTGAGAGCTCGGCCTCTTAATGAAAGTTTGGAACGTGTAAAAAACACTAAAGGAACGTAAATAAAACATGACGACGAGTGAATTCTTTTCTATTACAGTTAGTTTGAATTCGAGCTTTGTCGGAGCTTTGGGGTTAGCAAGTTCAGCAGACTGAGGGATTAGGGAAGTCTGTGTGTGTGTGTGTGTGTGTGTGTGTGTGTGTGTGTGTGTGTGTGTGACCCGTGGAGGTCACGGGGTCAAACATGCGAGGGAGTGTGTCTAGACATGTTCATGTGTGCTGACACGCTGTGTGTGTGTCTTTGTGAGAACCAGCTTGAGTTTGTGAATGAGGACTTTTTGTTCAACTTCAGCTCTCAGCACTAAAAGTCACGACTTTGGCTGCAGCGTCAAGTCGTCGTCTGACGAGCTGCCGCGTCGGTCGATTAAATACATCCAAGTGCACATTCCTGGGGGAGCGGTTTGCAACATATAAACCTTTACGTGCACTGCATGTCATGTCAGACTGGGACTTCTTACCTGTACGGTAAATACGAAGCCGGACAGCTTAGCTTAACATACAATTCTGTCCAATTTACAGGAACAGGAAGAAAGTCCAGGAAGTTTCTGGTTCCTACCAGAAACAGTTTGGCACTGGCATATTGTCATTTGAACACACATGAACCAACCTGATATGAAGTCAGAGTAAGTAAGCTTTATAAAGCTCCAAATCATAACAGAAGTTATCTCCCGTCACTTTCCATACAGAGCAAGTTCAGACTGTGCTCTACGATTTCCACCATGGGCGAGCACAATGGCGTCAGTGGCAAGGAAAAACTTCAGCTCACGGTGGGCGGCCATCTGTCGTGACCAAGACCACAGCAGGAGGCGCAACCAGAATCCTGATCGAGACATAGCCACTACTGATGTGTCGATTGCGACCAAGCCGGGTCAAAGAGCCGGCTCCTGTCCGCGAGCCGTTAAGTTGCTGTAAATGCAATGAAAACAGTTGGCTACAGCAAATTTATTGATATTAGATGTAATTTTTACTTTTGAATACTTCAGTATAAAGAATGTATTGAATCATTTAAGTGATATGTGTGTGTATACGAATCATACAACGCTAAATTTGGCTGCATCATAAAAGGTTTAAGTGGTAACATGAACTGCTGTTTGGCAAGAACGGTTATCAAGAATGTTAGTAAGAAAACATGGAAACTCTGAGGAAAGAATCAAGTTAATAACAAGACTGTGATGTAACAGATATGATGAAGAAGAGAGGAATTAAAGAACGGGGTTGGGAATTGTGTTGTAATAAAGAATCTACCCACCTTATAAATTGAGGTGAATTAACTTGGAAAACAAAAGGACAGGAAGGGCGTGTTTAAATTTCATTTTATAACGTTGTGGCCAACACAAAGACGATGACATTCCCTTCTGTGGTTTTGGGGTGGAGGCTGAAATCTCTGAGACTCGATGACATGGACCGATAAAACCAGAACTATCAGCATGACTCATCAAACCAATCGGTGACCTTTCAAGATAGTGGCAAAGACCAAAGACTACATGTTTCTCCGGATGTCAGTTTGAGCCACAACAAAGGTGAAAATGTCAAGCGGCAACCTTCGTGACTGAGAAGCAAATGTGGAAAGAAAAAATGTCGTCCACTTGAGGCTGGCTCCAGCCGACCAACTGACTATTCTGTCTTGACGAATATGTTCAATTGTATCTTGAAATTTAGGCTCTGGTTGTTAGAGGTCCTTGCAACTTGATTATTGAAATTCTGTTTATTTGGAAAGCTATATTTGACTTGAAGTTGTCACCGTCACCTTGAGTGTGTGACTATGTGAAAATCCAGCAGGTAAACAGGTAAAGTGTTGCATGACCCGTCTAAGGCCTGTGGCGATCGTGACAGTCAGTGACAGATGTTACCTTGAGCACCTCGAACCTCGTTAACAGAAGTGTTTATAAAACGTTGTCTTAGCAACTCTGTTGGCTTTTTCTCGTCTGGATTTGGAGCAAACAAAGGTCCAAACAAGACGAGACAAAAGAGCAAGCCGGCCGATCACCAGGTGGGACTGAAACATACATGTAAGATGAACACAAAGGAAACTAATCTGCTGTCATCTGTCATCTCTGTCTCTATGTGATGTGGGCTCAAAACTTAAAGCTGCTGATCTCTCTTTTCTTTATGGATAAAGACAATGTAAAGATTCAAAGGAGCAGGTTTTCATGGGGGAATGCTAACGGGGGCGGTGTCGTGCCAGAACAGGAGCTGGACAAGCGGGCAGTAACCGGGCGCATCAGAATTTGCTCGACCAGAAGAAAAAGGCCGAAGATCAAACAAGGAAGCTAGAGAAATTTAAAAAAATTGACCTTCAAAGGATAAATCTAGTTTATCACATCTTAGTTTTTATTTTCATGTTTCATTGCATTGCCTGCACAGTGCTGCTGTTTGCTTCCTGCATGTTACCGTCTTGTTGTGGAGGCGTGACATACGTGGTAAGTTGGAACCGAGAGAGTAAAAATGCGGCATGTTCACCTCCATGCAGCCCAGACAAATGATGCACCTATCAAGTCTGCCTTTGTAAAAATGGATTACGAAGTGGCGCAGCATTGCAGCAAATGACAAGGTAACATATTTCAGACAGTATGTGAACAAGAAACAACAAGTGAAAAATGAGAAGGGGAAATGACTCCATGACCAGGAGTGTCTCTGTGTGTTCTGTCAGAACAACAGATGCCAGTTCACACAGTGAGCGGCTGAGCATGTTGTGTTTGTTAGGCAGGTTGTGACACACACACACACACAGTTTAGTCCTTGAATGGAAGACTACAAGAATGCAGTCATGATGTGTGATGACACACAATCAGAGGAAAATATACAAACTGTAAAGAAATTAAAGTGTACTTTAGACTCTGAAGTGTTTATGTGTCAGAGACAGCTGATTGAAGGAGAGGAAATTTACAGCAGAGGCAGAGAAAATCTTTGTCAAGTTTAAGACCTAAATCTTCAAGCGGCCCGATAGAAATTATTTCTTTGGTTATTATTCTCTTGTACAGTGCAGGAGTTTGTGCATGTGTGGAGCCTTGTGATTCTTCATGCATTAATCTGAACTTCTTGGATTGTATTTCATGTCCCACGCAAGGTACCTCACCTATGCAGTAAATATGGAGCTAAATATGGATCACTAGCATAATAAACTATTTCCTTCCTCTGAACCACAGACTGTATAAAACATGGGCGTGATCTCTGTGAAGTCACACACAGTCTCTGAACCAGAAGTAGGCCAATAAATGGGCGTTTGTGGACCTGAATTACTTAAACAAGCCACCTGTCAATCAAAGCGTCTCGCTCTTAATCCTGCATAACTGAAAGCCTTAATATAATGTGAACCCAGGTGAGTTGTGTGATTACCCTCAGCAGTACAGTTGTCAAGCTGTGACTCACCGGGGTGGTGTGAGAAATACTTGATGAGGTTAAAGGTTCAGGTGCAGGCCAGTGTAGCTCCAGAAACAACAGGAACTTGGTCAACGGGTTTGGCCCTTATCCAACTCAGCGGCCGGTTAGAGCTCCAGCAGTGCAGTCATAAATCGGTCAAATCTAAACATTCAGACATGAAACACTATTTTGAGATTCAAGCGTGACGTTCACAGTACATAAAGCTCTCAATGACCATAA
Organism: Protonibea diacanthus; assembly: GCA_028641955.1. Classification (NCBI taxonomy): domain Eukaryota; kingdom Metazoa; phylum Chordata; class Actinopteri; family Sciaenidae; genus Protonibea; species Protonibea diacanthus. The sequence continues at coordinate 1,791,268 of CM053978.1, read as the reverse complement.
ACACACTGAGAAATCATAGAAGGATGTCCTTATAACTCCAGGATCATCGTGTCTTTAAGTTTCTTCAGTATCAGACCATCCAGTCATAGCTGAGGGGTTACATAAGAAACAGGAATGCTAATAGCTTAATTAAGTTATAAGTTGTAGTTCAAAGCCCCAAACGCTGAATTAATATCTTACTTTCTGTTTACCCAAGTATCACGGGAATTAGAGCACATAGTAATCAAAGAATGGCACAGTGTTGTGTGCGTCCTTTAAAGTCAACCAGGCTGGTTTCAAGTTTGGACATGAGCTGAACAAAACTTTAAAGACAATCTTTGTTTCACTTTGTTCATGAACAGAATCTGGCGTGCTCGTGGCTCAGTCTAACATCCAAAGCAGTTAACTGCAAACTTCTTCTCTTCGTCTGTGATACTGCTGGCAAACAAGAGGCAAACATACGACAAAAATAAATAAAGGAAAAAACTGTAATCTGAACAAAATAAACACATGAACTGGTTGTTTCTGCTCATACCACGTAATTAACTTTGAGTGTGAGTCACAAGGCCAGAAATGTCAGAGGCCTTCACACTGTCAGGAAATACTAATCATCATTTTATAACACACACACAATGCATTTTCATAGACAAAAGAAAGAAAAAGCATCAAAGGTTTGTTATATAACTCTTTGAAACGTCATCTGCTGTAAAACAGATCGCGGACCACCGAGCGCTGACAGATTCGGCCGAAAACAGATAAAAGCTAATGATGCCTTGTAAACTGTTTTGTACAGTAAGCTTGACATGACTTCGGCAGCTGATTCTGTTTATTGTGTGAACCTGTTTGTGACCTAACAAGCTGTCAGCTGCAAAACGTGATGATCCTTTGTCCTGACTTTGTTTGTTAAATTCAATCTTTAATATTAAAATTCAAAACTCTGATTTTGTTGTTCATTTTGTTTATATTTGATTTTTTATTTGGAATATTTTTATTGTCTTTAATCTCAGTTGTATCTTTGTGTTTCCATGTCACTTTGATTTGTCTTTGTAAGTGTGCTTTTCAAATTCACCATCTATCTTGTGTCATATTTTTATTTTTTTGATGGCAGCTTTTTCAACCATTACTGCTTCCTGTTGATTACTGGAGAAGCGCACCTACCCTCTGATAATATTAAACATGTTATGGTGACAAATAACAACAAAATAATCATAATCTGTCACCTTTTAAACTAATAAATGGAGCTTGTAGAGACACTGTTGTATAAAGCAATATCACACCAGTGCGTGCTGTTATACTGAATATCAGCCACGGCGTGGTGTGACTATCAGTGTATATCATATGATGTTCAGTATAGACCCAGTCCATATATTACAAAAATATGTATGAATAAATATTCATGTCTGTAAGATCTTAAAGGCAGAAACAAGCACAACTAACATGTTTCTGTTATCTATATGTCGTCTTTAATTCTTCCCTGGCAGCAAGGTTCTGCTGAGCCAAGCGTTGGTCTGATAATCCCAGCTGTTTCAGCCCCACCAGCAAAGCGTTACATGACCACCCTCTGCACAAAGACACAGTATTACATAATCTTATTTATGTAATGTTTTAATCAATTGTCAACAAGCATACAGTCCACAGGACGGGTGAGCCAGACTGAGAGGGAGGCGGGGCACTAACATGGACCAGGGCTGATTCACAGTGTTACAACAGCCAGCAGCACGTCTGAGCTCACTGAAATCATATTTCCTGACTCTTTAGGTCAAATGTGTCAAATGTGAGTAGTTTAGCTTAGCATAAAAGATTTGGAGGGAACAGTTAGCTTGGTCTGTCTAAAGCTCACAATACACAAACCAACACTTCTCTAAAACAACATATTGCATTGTTTGTTTAATCTGTACAAAAACAGAAGCGTCCAAAACATGCTGGAGCGTCAGACTTCTGTGCAGTGTCTCGGGGTTTGATCTCACGGTGAAACCAAACCTGGCGGCTTCCTGTAGCGGCGAGACTTCAGGCAGCTTTGCTGATCACGCTCTCTTTTACCTTTGTTTGCCAAGAGTGAAGTGCCGTGAGCGTGTTAATTAGTTCGTTAAAGGTTTAAAGGGTTAGATTTACTTGGACATAACGTCTCGTCATGTGGGCTTTCTGCTGAGACTGCAGACAGAAAAAAAGACAGCAAAATTCATTCCACGAGTTAGAATAAAACAAGAAGGCAATGATTTGCAAATCCTTCTTGACCCTATATTCAGTACCTTAAAGACATGATATGTGATGTTACATACAAGCTGCAGCCTTGAGTCCATTTCAGGTTGTTGTTGTCCTCAGGGCTAAATTTGTAGTTCTTACACAGCATCTCACAACTGAAACTGGGCTATGTTAGCATCAGTTTAAGGTACCCAGCCTTGAGGCCAGACCTTGACTATGATTACTTATCTCCATGTGTGCTTTTGTATCTGTCTGTCTAATGCAAACCAGGAAGAAATCTTTGGAGATTCTGTTCAGTGTTGAGTCTTGTCCCCATCATTCATGTAAAATGTGCCCCATTGGCACAGCTCATCTGCTGCTTAGTTTAAACCATTCTCTGTCCACGGCCACCACTGTACTGCTGTGTCTCTGCCTTGGTACCATTGAGCTCCATGTTCCTGGAAAAAAGGCCCAGAGGAGGAATGCTTTGTGTACTTTTAACCCTTCACAGGCCCTTTTGTCTCGCTCTGATCTGTTCATCCTCTCCCTCTGATCTCACTGTTGAAAGCAGATCCTGGTGGCAGCTGGTGCTTGGACCGCTCACACACGAACAAAGGAAAGCTTCTAGACAGGATTATACTGTGACTCACAGAGCGGCGTTGGAGTTTCCCAAAGGCATCTTTGAATTCTCATAAACTCTGCTTCCTGGAACTGTTTATTTAAAACCTGAAGCATTTCCTATCAGGTATTGGGTTGCATTTGATGCTCCAGTCTGATGTTGTTGGAGGCCTTTTTATGCCAGATATTCTCATGAAGCACATCAGGGACTAACGGTTCTCCATGAATGGATGTTTCCGTCCTTTAAGGATTAAAATCTGCAGCTTTGTTAACATAACTTATTTAGTGCATAAGAAGATGTACAGAAACATTTTACCAGAGCGCCAAGAGAGGGAGAGAGGGCAAGGCAGCCATCTTCATGTGGAGGCCTGCCCACCATCCCCGGCAGCCTGCAGACTTTTGGGGACAGAGTTTTTCGTGTAGCAGCCTCGACCTTCTGGAACTCTCTCTGAGAGAGAACAACTGTTTAACAAGACCTATGATCTAGTATAATACTGACGAATTCATTTTATTTATAGAGAGCTTTTATGACACTCAAAAAGACACATAGATTAAAATCCTCTGGTTTTTAGTGTGTTTTGAAGGTAGACTAGCTGGGACAGTCCAGAGGTTCAAAGAGAGAGGTGGCAGTTATGAAGAAAGGCTCTGTCAGCCAGGTCTGGTTCTGGATCCTCAGAGGTGGAGACAGAATTCGGCTGGATGGAGTGTGGTGGAGCAGGTCTCTGAAATAGCAGGATGTCTGAGTCGTGGGCGGCATGAGTTAGAAGAAGGACTCTACAGGTCAGTGGAGGATGAGGCGAGGCAGTTATTTAGGACTTTGGATGAGCCATAGAAAATGCTGCTGTAAATGCGTCTATTCTGGATGTGATGAAGGCATCGAGGAGTTAGAGGTAACATCAGCTAACGGCAGCTACAGTTTGCTGTCTCCATCAGGAGACTCTGCTCACGATCTGTTTACATTTAGAGCTTCAAACCTTACAGTTCTAAAAACGATGGATTTATTGGATTTATGTGCAGGTATTATGGTGTATGAACATATGTTGTAGGTCTTTGTTTCATTGTTAGAGTTTTAAGATGCGTTATGAAACACGAGAGCCTGAACCAGTTCCCTGCCGATCCACTACGGGATTCTTTGATGTTTCTGATGTTTGTAACTGAGATCTGGATTTGTGTTTAGATATAGTAGCATAACAGTTATCTATGGATGCACGATGCATCGACTGAACATCGACGAGTAATCTGGCTCACTTGTTGTTCATGCTGCTGCAGCAGGTTTGATATTGCAGTAACATAAAAATCAGAGGTTACAAAGAAAAAACAAACAGTCGCAGCATGTTAATTATGTATTTCATGTAGTTAGTCTCATTTTTGTGTTACATGCTCATTATTCTACATTTTATCCTGCGGTTGCATGGTTGCGTGGCACAGATCCAAGCTCCTCTCCCTGATTGCTTGCGGCTCGAGAGCGAAGGCAGACATGACTGAAGTTGGCGTGCGTAATAATCTGTGCAACTGTCTTCGTCTTATGTAAGTGCACAGCTGCCCTGCATGCCATAACACATCCACATCTCATGTACCCAGCTGTAGGGGATACTCAAGTCATTTTCATCCCCATGGAGGCGTGACTGTCTCACTGACATATAGGCATTGAAGTCTGTTTCATAATGGTTCCATTATTTCACTGCAGCAGTCACATATTTTCAGCCAAGCTCGCTGGCATGCCTCGATCTACAGAGCGATGGCGTCCGGTCTGCCACTTTTGATGGATTGCTGTGAAACTATATGCAGATATTCATGATGGCTGAAGGAGGACTCTGATGTTTTATCTAGGTCAGACTTTCCATGCAGTCCCCTCTGACACTTTATGTCACTCATGGAGACAAAGTTGCAGGTTTAGCAGGATTTGCTGAGTCTGGTCCACGGGTCACCGCCTGAACATGCAGGGAGGGATCCTGCTGCAGGTCTGAGGTCTGTAGATCAATGTGTCTAATACCGTCCGTTCAATATTTATTTCTTTGCACTGTCAGAATTGTTACCAACTATTTTATTGTAACAGTCCTTCACTGTGTTCTTAGCTGTCTGTTTCTGTGTAGTACAAGCGAGTCACACTACTTGTATATGTACGTGCAAAAAAAGCTGATCATTAGGCGAGCATGACATTGCCCAAACTAACTGCACTAGTCAGACCTGCATATTCCATAAGCAGTCTGACTAACAACCTGGGCAATAATAGCAAAAACTCAGATTCAGCGTATAAACAAAAACAACAAAGGTCTTTAAATAATCAAACACATTTCTTTACATGCTAATGCACATGAATATATATATGATTAGCAAAGTTATTTCTATTTATATATGTTAAAACGTGACATTCATCTCACCAGTTATTAGCATTGTGTCTCATGGCAGCTTAACCTGAACGAATATTAGTTCTACGTATTTTCTACATTGCACATTGTCCAACCTTGAATTTCTTCAGATTCTGCTGACCGTCCTTTACTCGCATACACATTACAAAACATCGTCTACAACATCTTAGCGATCGGCCGCTGTGAGTCTCGGTGTGTAGTGGCTCTGGTGCGTCGCCATCTTGGCAATCTGCCTCCGCGACCTCCCGGCTAATCTAAAAAATGACAAAAGGCGTTAATCTTGGGAAATTAGCTATAGAGACCAAACTGTTTTTGTACCAGGCTGTAAACATGTTTATTGGGGCAGCACTCAGCTCAGGCGGTAGAGCGGCCGCCCCATATGTGAAGGCTCGCTGTGGCCGGCCAGGGTTCGAGTCCCGACCTGTGGCTCTTTGCTGGATGTCATTTTCCCCATCTCTCTCCCCATTTCCTCTCACTCTTCCAGCTGTCTCTATCAATAAAGCCAAAATAATCTAAAAAAAAGAAAACATGTTTATTTCGGGGACTTATGGAGACTGACTCACATTTATTTTTCTGAATTTGTCCTTTACCTAAATATAAAAACACAATAAAGTGTGTGTTGACAGTTGTTTTCCACACAGACCTAAACATATAAATACCTTTTCCTGGCATTCTCTGAATGTTTCCATTGAATTTTTCCATACCTTGCAGTGTATGTCATCATGGTGGGCTGCATTAACATGCCTCACCACCTGTGACAGTCTTTTATATCTCCTCACTGACGTTGCGGCTCCTGTTTTGGGCGTGTAGCTGTACCCCAATCAACAAGCACGACTGATGAGAAAGCAGCTGTGCAGTAAGTGGGTCAGCCGTGTTGCATCATGATGGAAAGAGCCAGAAACCAGAGCCGCCTAGGCGTGAGGGAGTTGTGTCAGGTGGTCAGAGGAGAGGTACACTACTGTCAGCTGACGGTCAAATAACTGTAATAAATACACAAAGTGTACAATGAAGGAGAAAAATAAAAGGGTAAAAATAACTATTAGCATAACTAAGTTCAAGTGTCCTCAACTGGAATCATGAAGAAAATAAACATATCTCTCGCTGAGAATACACACAATGTTCATTGATTCAGCACTTTATATCACTTTTCAATACAAAGTTAAATACAAAGTGCAAAAAGGGATGTCAACAGACATTCTTTTTTTTTTTTATGCTAAAGCTTAATGTTTAACATTTGCTTGATAGCACTGAACACAAAGTGCAGCTAGGGCGAATTGGGACTGTCATTTGTTTTGCAAGAATTTGGTCATAAGAAATCAAATTACTGGGCAATTAATATATTGATCTGATGATGAAAACTGAAGGGAGTCATCCTGAGGGAACATGAATAAATGTACCAATCTTCTCAACAATTCATTCAAAAGTTATTTTAAAAAAATAGATCTGGTGGCACAAGATTCAAAATCATTGGGTGTCAAGTCACTTGGGGTTAGATCCTCTGGGAACCCGCAGGATGTCTGTGCTAATCCACTGAGCGCACATTGGACATTTTGCTGACTGGTTTACAAAATGAACAGCTGATGGCTCTTGTCACAAGGTTAAAACTCAGGAGCCTGTTAAGTCATTTTGGGGTTCATCCTCCACAGGAACCACAAACATAACTTTTATGCCAATCCATTCTCAGCTCACATTAAGACATTTTACTGATTAATTCAAATCTTTGACCCGACTGGTGACTCTGGGAAAACTCAGGCAATCACCTAAATCATTAAGATTCATCCCCTGTGACATGAATGTCTGAGCGAGTTTGATGGAAAGCCATTAAACTCATGTCCGAAGTGTTTTGGACTGAATCGTAGAGCCTGAATCATTAGCATGGCTGCAATCACCAGCTTGGAAAAGAAAAGCAAACATTAAGGTCAGTTTAAGTCACCAGAGAAGGTTGTTGGAAAATTGACCAAACTCTTGGTATACAAGGCTCAGCCTCCAGGACAGTCTGGCTGAGAGAGGGAAAACAAAACTCACTCTCTGCTGACATTTCACACTTCCACAGAGGCCATAAATGCCGTCATATGGACCGGTTGTACAGCAACCGTGGCGTGTCGTAGCACAAAAATTCACAGGTGCATTAATGGTTGATGCATTTCCTTCAGATATGCCTGCTGATAACCGATAATACACTGCTACACTGAACAAAACCACGTTACCACAACAGAGTGTGACAGTTACTGAGTGAACATGAAGTAATCTCCCACTTTGTTGGTTTGGATCCATCTCACTGATTGTGTGTGTGTAAATAACAGCTAACCAGGCATTTATTTATTTATTTAATGTTTTGCTCATTGGTTCATTTACAGAGAATTGCAAATCTTCAGAAATATACCTGTCATGCCTCGCCTGTGTTTTCATCAGGATTTAGAGTTTTGATGGGTGTATTACTTCCTGTTGTGTGACTTCATTTGTTTCACTCCTTGTTTACTAAAAGTTTGTATAATGCAGAATGGCACATTTCAGAATAATATTCAGAATAATATATTTAATTTATATATCACTAATTCCTACCTGACCTTCTGAGAGCTACGGGAGGCCTTCTTGATTTTAAGGGGTGTAAGAAAACAAGCGTCACGAAATCTCTCAAATCTCAGCGTTTCTTTCAATTTTTTTGTGATGAAAAAATTAAGTGTAATTTTGATTTAAATTATTATTTTAGATCTAAACTAGAAGTAAATCTCTCAGAATTGTATTAGAAAGTTCAATTTACAGGAAAATAATCTGCTCAAAACTCATGACGCAAACTTCCTGCAGTTATAGTTAGTGGGCTCCTTCGTTCCAGTTTATGAGTCGGCTCTTTGTTGTTGTTACGTGAATATAAGATGAAATATCCATAAAATATGTTATTTACCCAGTGATAGAAAAATGAGTTCCTTAAGAAACAGACTGAAACAGGCGTGTTCTCTAATTTAATTCTAAATATCAATTAATTCATGTGATCATCACTTTAGATTGAAGCTGCTTATTTAACAAATGTATACACTGCTGTGTCCTTAGTCTATTATAATACAACATAATTCATCTATTAGTTATATTTTAAATCAATAATGTGAATCTAAAGTGTAACAGCTGTCAAATACATGTAGTGGAGTAAAGTCCAGAAATGTTGCAGGAAATAAATAATCAAGTACAAGTACCTCGGAGTGTACTCAAATACACGGATTTAATGAATGTACATCATGTTTTATTGTGTTAAAATGCGTAATAAAGTTGATTAAACTCATTTTTTTAGGTCGTTTTCTTCAATCTCTTTGTTTGCAAACGGCGGCCACGTTACGTCATGACGTCCATCTCGCGTGTATAAACGATCTTTGTTCTTTGCGCGGGTGAGGGAGGGGTATGGGGAGGGTAACAGTAAGGAGGGGGTAGGTACCCGGAGCGGGGTCGTCTCTGATTGGCCAGGCGGGCTCATTAATACAACGACATATATAATCTGTGAATGTGCAGCGCGGAGAGAGGCATACCGGAGGCTGCATGCTTTATGTTGGAGGAGAACGGAAAAAAAGCGTGAAGCGAAGCTGCGGGATGACTGAGTGAGCAGAGAAGAAGAGGAAAGCGACAGATTGTCCACATTTCTGGAAAGATCCTGACGAGACTAGAGAGAGAGAGAGAGCCGCACACCATCATCAGGAAATATCTGTGAAGTAACCTTCATGTTGGATTCCTTGAGGCGGCGCGTGCGGCGCATGCGGGACTATTAATGTGCGTGACAGATGGTCACACAGTTGATCTGTACCCAGCAACGTGTGTTAGCGGTTCACGGTGAGTGCAGGTCCATTAACCCTGAGCTGAGCTCCACTTTGACGTCAGGTGAGTCACACGGACTGACCAGTGTTTCCCTGTTCACATAGGAAAGACCATGCATGTATTTACTGCAGTAATACTGCAACGTTAAAATGCTCTATTACAAGAAGTAAAAATCCTGCAGAATTATTGCTGCAGTCATGTTGCTAACTGCTAAAAGATGGAGCTACTCCATACTGCTGCCTAGCAACCTATAACCTCTATAAATATATATAATAATGTCATATGTTGTAATTTATTTGTGATCTGAGTCAAACAAAGTAACAAAGTACAGCTGTCAAACGTGCGAAGTGACTAAAAGGCTTTCAAATACCTCAAAGCTGTATTTAGGTGCAGTACTTGAGTAAATATACTTAGTTACATTGCACCAGTGCCTATAGCTGTACTTCTTTGCTTATCTCTGATGAGTTTTCATTAGAAGACTTCAGATTTTGGTGAGCAGAGACAAAATTTAACATGTTTTACACGTTAAAGTTCAAATCTTTGATTTAAAATGTACTTAAACATCAAAGTAAAAAAAAAAAAAAAAAAAGAAAAGATTGTTCCCACAGTGGGCTCATTTGAGTTAAATCTGCAGCACAGTCATATATTACTGACTGAATATGATTTACATATGAGGAAGAAACTCATCAGCTTCAGAGTGCAGTCAGTACTGCAGTATCTCCCTCTTGAATGTAGTGGAGTAGAAGTAATTGATCGAATTAAGTACTCTGGTATTTGGGCTTTAATTGGTGTGGTCTCTTTGTAATGCGGAGCACGTCTGCCTGTTGACGACAGACTCATTAACATGACTTAGATTTGTAGAGTGCAGGGATACTTCTCCATGCACGCTCACAGTGTAGGCATGTTTCCTCCTCACAGACTTCAGTCTGGACGTATATTTACAAGATAAAATAAGAACAGTCAGTTTTTATGTGATAGTACAATCGTCAGAATCTAAAATATTCAGTTCAAATGAAAAGTGTAAATCTTTTGCACAGAATCATAAATCAGTGACTTTGATTGAACAGCTCGGTCATCTAAAATGTTTTAATGTTCCTCTCATCGGCGGATACGACTGAGTCACCACACAGCGGTTTTCAGATTCCTGCAGGCGCTCTTTTTGTGATTCAGTGTCATTAAAATCTCATTAGCCCGTCTGGCGGTTGCAGATAGCAGGCCGTTCCGCTCAGGCGCTGGTTTCAGGGCGTCGTCGGTGCAGGTGCCATGGACCAAAGAGTGTGTGAGGGGCGTGGCAGGCGTGAAAAGTGGCTTAAAAATAAGTATTAAAATAACTTCCAGCAGCTGGATGGCGCCTCCATGACTCTGTGAGATCTCGGCCCCATTCTTCTTCAGAGCAGTCCAGAAAACATGGCTGCTGCAAAAGTCTGCCTTTAAGGTCACGTTTGCGGGTCACCAGTGGAAACATGTATCTGCCCTCCAAGGTCTTAAAGTGGGCTGCGTATTTATACGAGCGTGAGCCACCAGGGAGTGTGTGTGTGTGTGTGTGTGTGTGGGTTTGTGATTGCTTCAAAATCCACACACACACTCATGCTTGAGTAATGAAAGTGCTGTGTCATCGGCTGTCAGGTGTGTGCTGATGTAAAGTTGGTCCCCGTCTGTTGAGGGATAAACTTTCACTGGCAGTGAAACGAGGTTATGTCGATGAGTTTTTCTGTGGAATGTGGTCATGATTGAGAGCCCGGACCTGTTAAACACGTTGGGAAAGTGTTTGTCGGCTGATGAAATATAAAGCATGAGAAACTTTACACAAGTCAACCTCATATGGCGTAGATTACAGGAAAAAGCTGAAACTTTAAGATTTTTAAGGCGTGAAGAAATAACTTGTGACATTTTGAGCGTGTTTGATTGAGTGCACTGCTCCTTTTAACCAGCGCACAGACACATTTTTCCAGGAAGTGGAGTTTTGGATTTTTTCTCGGTTTCTCACTGACGATTAGACAGCAGCAGGAGAGAGAGTGAGCAAGAGGTCAGCAGGCGCCTGGCCTTTATGACTCATCAGTTTCTAGAAGAAAATTGAGCATGATTTTCTGCAGATTTGAAGATTTGAAGCTCCTGCAGCCAGGCAACTTGCAGTTTACAGCAAACATCAGGGCGCATAATTCTAGTGACGTGCATGATATCCTTTTTAAGAAAAGATCAATAAAGCACAGAGCACAATGGGCTCCACTGGGCGAAACCTCTTTACTGTAAATCGGGAGTTAGTCACCTTTTTCTTGGCGGACACTCACTCGTGTTTTGCAAAAAAGCAAAGAGAGACTACTCGGCTCCATTAGGAAACTGGGCCAGTAGGCCTGCACGTGATCGTGTGCTCTGTGTTGTGTGTGTGTGTGTAGGCTCTTGACTAAACCCCTTGAAACACCTCCCAGTCTGGGCTCGGTGCCAAACTCTGCACTGTATACGTAACCCTCTTTATCGCGACCTCTCCTCCTTTTTTCTCAATCGTTCTCGTTGCTTCGTTCCTCTTTTTTTGGCTCCTCTTCCCGCACTCGTCTCTTCAAATACCGGCATTTCCCTTGACTTCGATGTAACTCACCGTCTGTCCGTCTGTCCATGTAAGCATGACTCTTGCAGATTGTTAAAGCAGCCGACACCCGCCGCCTGCACCACTGCCCTGCTCCTGCCCCGCCTCCCTCCTTCCCTCCCCTCCATGTGCATGTGTGCACAAAGTGAGCTCACAGTTGACATCATGGTCTATATTATATTTGCACCCTGCTCTTGTCAGTCTAAGCCCTCCTGCTGCCCTCTCCAACACCTCCCACAGCTTGTTGCATTCAGCTTGGTTTAACGTGGAGTGCAGAGACAGACGAAGTTTGTTTCTGAGCCCACTGCCACCAAGCGTCGCCACCACGAGAAAAATGTCAAACTTTCAGTTCAGTTTTATTCATGCGGCACCAAAATCATGACAGAAATTTACCGACACTCTCCATTAAGCAGTTCTAATAGACGCAATCTTTACTCAGCACTTCCCACCATGAGTAAGCGTTTACATGCGACAGTGTGGAAACCTCGAGCAAACCGGATCACAACGGCTGAGCTTAGAAGAGGAGACGACTGCAATAATGGTGATAACTGCTTAAAACTTTTAGTGGTGATATAACTAAGGGTGGAAGTTTCTGGTAGGCTTTTCCTTGTGAATATTCAAATTGAAACTCCATGGAAATTCTGTTAATTAACTGTAAATTGGGGGTAATTTAAATAAAGTGTATCATATCATAATTTTTGTACCAAAGCATGTTTTAGCACCGTCGCCTCACAGCAAGAAGGTTAAGCGGCCTCTCCTCTCTCTCCGGGTACTCGGCCCTCCCACAGTCAAGCGTGAACTCAACAGGTTCGTGGTGACTCTTAAGTGGTGTTGAGTGTGAATGAACATTTGTCTCTATGTGTGGGTGACTTGTCCAGGCATGCTGCCTCGCCCTGGGTCAGCTGGGATGGCTCAGCTCCACAGTGACCCTGATGAGGATAAACTGGTTGCCAGACAGTGGATGTTAATAAGGTATAAAAATCAACCTAAACAGCTGAAGACAGAGTAGTCTTGTCTTTTTTTGTGCCCCTGTGAAACGTGAATCTTAGGGACCCAGTCGCCATGGCGCTCTTATCCAGCTGACGAAGACTCTGAGATCGAATGTTTTGTGGAAATCCGTCCTTTAGGTCTGAGCTCAGTTTCTCTGTTGTTTCAGATGATGATGACACCTTTTGTAGATTCAGTGAAATTAAGCTTGAGAGCCAGAGGTTAGCTTTGTTATGTAATAATGCGTCTGTGTGAAATATGATCTGCCGACATGTCCTCGGGCTGCTCGCATCCTGGTTATCTGAATAAACTGTATTGTGTGTGTGTGTGTGTGTGTGTGTGTGACTGTGGCCTGTATAATGTGATGTCATGTGAAGGTCCATGAGTTAGTCATAATTAAAGATGAGTGTTTAGTGATGACCGACACATTATATAAATAATATAAAGCTACAAATGACAGCGTTTTCAGACTCTTCAGACGGTAAATAGTTAATCATTGATCTTCGTTTATCCACGACACACACGGTTCCCTGCGTGCTCATTTGTCGTGTGGAACCGCCCGTATCTGTGTGTTAGTTTACCAGGGTCATGTTGCTATGCTAATCAGTGGTCAGGCGGGGGAAGTGTGTATTTATGTGTGTGTGTGCGTGTGTTAGAAGTCAGTGGAAATGTACGGTACAGTGACCATTGTGACTGCTGAACAGACGACAGCAGAGCATGAGACTAACGGTTTTCGTGTCCGTCTCTCCTCAGTGAAAAATGGATCTTCATGATAAGAAATTCTCCCGGAGAGGAATTTTGCCTGTAGTGATCATCAGTAAGACACACACACACACACACACACACACACACACACACTGACATGCACACTTTGACTGGGAAACCTCAAAAGGCGCTGCTCGATCTGTTTAAAGCTCCAGTGTGTTCAGTGACCAGTAGCGCGCTGAATGGATGAATCCTTTCCCGCCTCACCCTCTGTCTTATTCTCACATGATTATATATCACTGAAAACATAGTTATGTATGTTATATTCCATTTCTGCTAATAGATAGTCTTAAATCTCACACACTGGACTTTTTAAAATGTCTCGTGAGCACCAAATAAGTAGTACACACTTCCTGTCTCCTAAGCGGGCGTGGTCTCCTCACCACCCGATCTCCAAACCTGGTTTAAAGTGTCAAAAGAGCTTGTCGTGTAGATGGAGGATGGAGCGGTTCAGACGTTCTTGAAATGTTACCTCAGTTTCATTTCTCCTGATTCTGAGGAGAAGAAGGTCGCCGCCCAGACTCCAGGATCTGCTGCGGTCTCCTAAACCCACATGACACAGAAGGTGACTCTTCAGTGAGAGTCTTTTTATTAACCAGCTGTTACAACAAATAAATCACAGAAGAAGGAAAGTAAATCTGGGGTTCACGTTCACATGGTGATTAATCTTTATTGTTGCTCAGGTTACAAAGCCTTTAAAGGAAGTGTTATTAGCCACAGAAGTAGGAAGTGGCGAAGGCGTTGCATACAAGCATGTGATGAAAAGCGCACTCAGTTACTCTGTCGCTTGAAACAAAGAAAGTTCAAGTGAAGTCAAATTTTCCATTTTTCTTCATGCGCAGGATGAAAAAATGAAGTGTGATTATCCATTAGTCATTGTGACTTTCTGCCACTCTCACGTTTGGCTCCTGCAGCGTGTGCTCTTTGCTGAGTCATCCGCCACAACCCGGTTGATTACATAGTGCTCGGACTTGCTGAGTCACACTCCTGGTAATCAGTGATATATTATTTTCAGCTGTCGGATGTTCGAGACGTTTCTTTGACTTCTGCAGGTGTAACCGTAGCAACCCGTGGGTCGGCAGTGCAACTGGAAACCAATCCACAACCACTGAAACTCATCTGTGTGTGTGTGTGTGTCTGTTTCTCAGGTAACTGGCCCATCAGGGATCTGTCTGTCATACCTGTTGTCAGGTTACCCCTACCTGTCACCTGAGAAATCATCCCTAACCCCCTCCTGCACAGCAAGCTGGGAGAGCAGCCTCACCTGTCACTACGAGCAGGTAACACACACACACACACACACACACACACACACGCACACACACACAATAGGTAGCAAAACATTACGCTGTATAAATTCAACTAATGATCATAAATGTTCCTCTCTTCAGGATCTGGAGTACCTGTGCGAGGGTCTGGAGGGGCGATCGTCCAATCCCGTGGCCGTGCTCTTTGATTCGCTCCTGCTGCCTGACAGTGACTTCGGATTGGACCACACATCTCCGCTGGAATGGCGATACGAGCCTGAACGTGCCATCCCCCACCTGGTGCTCGGGAAGGGTCCGCCTGGAGGAGCCTGGCATGTACGTAGCTCTCTATCGATTATTTAAACTAATACAGGATTATCGTTAATGAAAACATGATAAACATTACACAACACAGTCTTTGTCTTTGTTTACATAGCAGACATTATGGTATGCATGCAAACATGCTGCTTATTTGCACACAGCGTGCAAGCATTACAGTGTACACATGAGACGAGGTGTGTGACTACAGCTCCACATTTGAATGAGCAACAATAACAAACTAGAAAAATTTCTAAAGAAATTTTGGGTGTGCCTGACTCTGGCCCTGTCGCCTCCATGTTAAGAGATGGGACTTTTACAGCAATGGGAATAATATACAGTGTGCTCTTTCAGGCACACTCAATGAAACTTTTATTTTTTTCTAGAATATATTAAAAACTTTTATTTATCTGTGTGTGTTGTTCCCAGGCTATGGAGGGCTCCATGCTAACTCTGAGTCTGGCTAACTGGATGGAGCTTCCCGGGCTCAAACTGAAGGACTGGATGAGAGAAAAACGCAGGTATGCCCACAGTAAACTACGCATGTGACTCACGTAAAAATATGTTTGCATTGTAACATTTAGCCAGAGCATTTTGTTTCAGTATCCACATTATGAACAGCCTGATAAATCTGAATGGAGCTAATGAAACTCACTGAACTGTCTATCATCCTCTTAAAACTAGTTTATTCAAACAAACTTGGCAACTAGCTGACAAGCTGAATAAAACATTGTTAGCTAGCTACAACCGTAACTTTAAATTGACTAGCTAGTTGACAACTTGTAGCTAAAAAGCTTGCTAGTTAGCTTGCTGACGATCTGAAGCATAACAGCCACACTTTCTTTGTAATGATAGCATGAGTCAGTGATCTGTAGCTGATCTGTGTTTATCTTCAAACAATAGGACTTTATCTCAGCTCCAGTGATGAATGGCCAGTTCCTTGTTGAGACTCTCGTGGCTGCTGTTAGTTAAGAGCTGTAACAAAGAAAACATTGATTGTACAAAGTAGATTACAGATTACACAACCGGGATCACAGTATAATGGTTTTAGTACCACATGAATACGAGCCACGGAGCAAAGGATGTTTGTGTTCGTCTCTCTCTTAGTTTGTTTTTCAAATGATCCAGCTCAGCTGAACTCCACCCGATTTACATAAAAAGACAATTTGGTACCATAACAACTTGATTTGGGTTGACCCTTCATACTTCCTGTTTAGCTCTCTCAGGCTTGTTTATCAACAAACAACAAACAAACTCTTGTTTTTAAGATGTTATTTTGATAAATATCTTGTTAATATATATATTTGATTTTGTTTCAGAAATGTACGAAATGACCGCGCCACGCCGGCAGAGATAGCTTCCTACTACGAGCATTACGTTTCCCAGATGTCCCTGGAGCACAACTTTGCATGTGGAACCACCGTCACCTCTGTAACCAGACAGCCTGGCAGCCAGGAGGGGGCGCCACCATGCTGGAGGGTGATGGGACTACAGCGGAGAGAGGGTGGAGAGCTGGGAGGTACGGTGGATGAAAACACTCTCGATCAGCATGTTGTTTAAAAATGAAAGATTTCAACCTTCACCTCCTTCTCCTCCCGTTAGATGGTTGTTCCGTTTCCGAGGAGGTGCCTTTCTCCGTGTTGGCCCACAACGTGGTGTTGGCCACGGGGACCCACGACATCCCGGCAAGG
Organism: Protonibea diacanthus; assembly: GCA_028641955.1. NCBI lineage: Eukaryota > Metazoa > Chordata > Actinopteri > Sciaenidae > Protonibea > Protonibea diacanthus. The sequence goes on along the minus strand of CM053978.1, from coordinate 1,774,734 downwards.
CTCGGCGTAGAGGGCGAGTCCCTGCCCTTCGTCTGCCACTCTTTCTGGGAGTTGGAGGCAGCCATCTCTCGGGGTGAGCTTGACCAGTCGTCAGACCCGGTGCTGGTGGTTGGGGCAGGACTCACGGCGGCCGATGCGGTATTGGCCGCCCACCATCTCAACACACCCGTCTACCACGCCTTCAGGCGCTCTGTCACCGACCCCGGCCTCATCTTCAACCAGCTGCCCAAACTGCTCTACCCAGAGTATCACAAGGTGAGGAGAGTTTGACACCGGAAGCTGCTGGCGACCAATCAGTGGATCAGTCAATGCTTTATCTCAGATACTCTTTCTGTCCTCTTGTCTCCAGGTTCACCAGATGATGACCCAACAGCAGTACCGGCTGAACCCTCCACCACAGGACAACACCCAAAATCATCACTCTACCCCTTCCTCTCCTTCGTCTCTCCTTCCATCCTCCTCCTCCACCTCTTCATCATCCCTCTCCTCTTACCCCGGTTACCTGAGCTTCCCACGCTACAGGGTCGTTGAGTTCCGGCCTGACCAGAAGTGCGTCCTGGAGTCAGACTCTGGTCAGCGGACGGTGGTCCAGGTCTCCAAGGCGCTCGTTCTGATCGGCGCTCATCCCAATCTTTCCTTTCTGGACGACAACGGACGTCCACTTGGCACCAACCCTGATGAGACAATCTCATGCCGGAGGAACCCAATCGAGGTGGATCCGTTCACGAACAAAGTGGTTGCGGCAGACGGGCCGGGCATGTACGCCATGGGGCCGTTAGTTGGCGAGAACTTTGTCAGGTTCCTGAAGGGAGGAGCACTGGCTATCGCTAGCGACCTTGCCAAGAGACAGAGGGAGGGTGAGGGAAGAGAAGAAGGGGATTTGACCGCGGACAGATTGATGGACAGATGGGTGGACAGACGGGTGACCACTCAGACAGAAGCAGAGGTTTGCGTTGTGGATTTGTAGCAGGTTTCCTTGGACAGGAAGATCGAGTGAACCAACTCTGATCGGATCTGGACAAAGCAGGAAAATGCTGCAAAGAAAAGCCACTGAGTCATGTTTTCCACAAATCAAACGCACTGCTAAGTGGCCTCTATGACTGGACTGGTACTGGTTCGAACAGGTTTGATACCCTGTTAGATCTGCTGTAGCTCTGCCTCCAGATCTGAGGCGCCTTGAAGCGGCGGAATGCCAATAAAACCACAGGTCGATCGGTTGGTCATGTGCAAGTTGGAGGGAGAATGAGGGAGAATCAAGGACCTGACGGAGTAGGTGGAGGGATAGACGGTGACCTCGAGTCTGACCAGTACTGAACTATATTTAAGCCATATTGGTTTAAAACCACAAACCTTTTTACGATGATCCCTTAAATTTGGTCAAGAAACACATTTTACATGAGCGAGACATCTTACAGTTTGTCGGCGCCACCTAGTGGTCAAACAGTGCAACAGCACTTGTCTGTGATAAGCTAAAATCAACTGGCTGACTGGATTTCTGTACTTTTTAAACGACTGCTAAACGATATGATGTAATCATTCAGGATTTTTAATAGGTGCAAATCGTGGTAGATTTATACAAGTGAGCAAACGTTACCTGTAAAAATACGACTCGGTCACATGACAGTTTCTAACTCATGGAGGCGATGAAGATGGATGCAAAAAGAGGTCAGAAAGAGACAGCAAGGTGGGGATAAGATGGAGAGAGAAGGTAGAACAGGATGATCACTACAGTGCTATAAGCAGTCGGCATCATACACAACCAAAACGACACGCGTTGCCTCAGCCTCACTCTCTTTAACGACGTACGATTGGAAATAATTAACATGTTTCCATATTTAATATGTTCATTGTTTAATTTTGCAACACTACACTGTCACACACGTGTTCAAAGTTAATTCCTGCTCCTTTCTTTATATACTTTTTCTACGTATGTATATTATGGATTATTATTTGACTCTATGGTGCGTTATTTTATTTTTCTATGTTAATAACATCTGTAGTCACCTAACAAGCGACTGTACCTACTTGATATATTTGTAAATCTTTAATGATTACAAAACAGAGTAACATATATTTTCTATCATTCCTCTGTTTGCTGCTTTTGTAACATCAGAATCATAATTTAACATTGAACAAGTGACCGATCACCAGCACTGGTTTGTAAGATATTTGCATCGGTGTGGTGTTATTTCCATGTATCGACCACTGTAACTTCATGTTAGGGTAATAATGCAGTGTAAAAATCATGTTGATTTCAGCTGTAATGTATGTATTTTCATTCATAGTAACCATTGATGGTTATTAAAGTGGAAGACTAAACAATTAACAACATCGGAGAAGCTGCAAAGAAAGCAAGAAAGTCGGGTGAGAAACCAATTCATTGTCAATCGATTCATTTAATTAATTGGCTGAGAGGTTGAAGACTTCAAATCAGATCTCACATATTTATTTAAAGGTTATTAAATTCAGCCTTTTGTTTTTGTTGTTTTGACTGAACACCTCCTGCCTGTGAGGAACCAGCAGTGCCTCAAGACATCACATGATTCACAGCAATATATTTAGTTTCACAGCAGAACGCCTCCATCTGAATGTCTCTTTTGATATGCAGTAAGAAAAAAAACACAACTTGAAATATTTCAGTAAGTTTCCATCTGTATCCACAGTCAAAGCGATGTTTTCCATGTTCCTTTGTCTGATGGTTTCTATTAAAAGAACATTTTTCAAACATGTCTGGTGTCGAGGAGTTTTATTAACGAGCAGTTTGTTTACATGCTTACAAATTATTATTGTGTCTTAACAAGTTGTTAACAACACGTTCATTTTCAACATGTTTCCTGTGGTTTAGTGAGGCAGCACCGCTTCCTTTAACGTATGTACCATGTGTTCTCAATTCACACATCCGCTACTGCCATTATTGTGAAATTTAACACATTTAAAAGGGGAAGTCATAATTTATAACTTTATAACAGAAAATTTAATTACTGGACATCGTTGTCATTGAAAGACTTTGTGATGGAAAGTGGTGAAATAAAATAAAATGCTTGTTGAGTGGTTCAAAGCGACTAACAGGCAGCGTTAAAGCTTCTTTATGTAACACTCAGAAAACGTTTGTTGCACTCTGGACTCTGTGTTGTAGTGAGTTCATGTTGTTTGATGACATTAAACTAATGTTTAGCTAATGTTAATGTTAAGCTAACGCATTGTTGGTACTGTATGGAGGCCCTCAGGATCTTTGGAAAGTCTGTGCCGAGTTGTTGAAGGGCTCATTTTTAAATATAATTGATAAAAACAAAATATTTCTACTTAAAATGCCTCAAACTCTCACACATGGCACCTTTAAAGTGATGATTCTATTTAAAGTTTGACTAAACTTTTACAAAGATCTTTTGTGTGTCTGAGAATAACAAACTTGGGTTTGATGTACAACCTTTTGGATTATCGTCTTTGTCTTAACTAACTTGTTTCACTGTTGCAGACTGGATATTAGCTCAGGAGTGTAACTCCAGTCCACAAAATTAACATCATCAAACCCGTTATCATCACAGGCTGCTGGTAATATCTTCAGCGGGAGTTTGTTCCCAGAGGTAACCACTGGAAACAGCTTCTCAGTGAAGGTGTGTGTGAAGGTGTGAATGTGTGTGTTAGTATCAGCGTCACAGAATGACAGAGTTCCTCTGTTAAAGTCCAGATGAACTCTGATCCTCTGGAGCTTCCTCGCTGGGAGAACCGTGTGTGGACCAGGCAATGAACATGTTGTGCATTCTCCTTCATAGAGCCCTATCCCCCATAATGCAGACTGTAGGCCGATGTCTCCCTTCCTCTTAACAGACTCTGTTGCCACACCCAGAACCCATCCTGGACTGTCTCCAACCTCGACATCCCAGCTGCGAGACCCTGAGTTAAATCCCTCAGAGCCCAGAACAATGCAATAAGAATCAAACCTCTCTGGGTTGTCAGGAAGCTTCTGTCTCTCTCTGTGTCTCACGCTGGTCAGATCTTCAGACAGAGCGAGTTCTGGATGAGCAGTGTTTGGATCCAGAACCACAGGAGTGTAGGAGACCATGTCCTTCATCTTGCTCCAGATGTTGAAGTTCAGGTTGCCCAGGTGTTTGGCCTCGTCTATCAGAGCTCCTGAGGGCAGCTGTGGATCATCCAGCAGGGGGCGCTGCTGGACTCTTTGCACTGCAGCCTTGTAGTTGAGCAGGAATGAGACGTCTTCAGCTCTCAGCTCGTCCTCTGTGGCTCTGACAGTGTCTGAAAGAGCTGCTATCTCTCTGCTCAGAGCCTCCATCTTCTCCTTCATCATCTGACTCTTCAGCTTCTTGTCCCTCCTCACAGCAGTGATCCTGGCCTCCTCTTCCTCTTGTAGAAACTGGTGAAGCTTCTTGAACTGCTCCTTAATCTGCCTCTCTGTGCGTCGGGCCTGGACCTTCATGTGTTTTGCTGTCTGATCACAGTTTCCCTGCATTTCTTTACAGAGCTTCAGTTTCTCTTTTAAGGGTTTCAGGGATGTCTGGAGCTCCTCTCTGTGATCCTTTGCAGCTTCATGGATGGGTCTGAATCTGTGGTTGTCGTGTATTTTTGAATCCCTGCAGATGAGACACACCGGCTGCTGATGGTCCAGACAGAAGAGTTTGAGTTTCTCAGAGTGCAGACTGCAGAGAGCCTCTGAAGATCTCTGATCTCTCTCCAACAAGAAGGCCTCACACAGGTTCTTTAAGACCAGACTAACAGGTGGTTCAGTCTTCGACGATCGTCTCTTACAAATCGGACACTCCTGTGTTGGATCTTTTTTCCACCAGCTCTGCAGACAGTCTTTACAGAAGCTGTGGCTGCACGACAGGACGACGGGATCTCTAAAGACGTCGTGGCAGACTGGACAGCAGAGATCCTCCTCTGATCTGGAAGCCATTGAAGCTGAAAACACAACAGACACAAAGTTAATCATTCACGGTGTCCTTGCCTTCTGTAGAAAGTTCAATCACGTACATAAAGAAATACACCATTCAAATAAATCAAAGTTCGCTTGAATCGTGTATTTCTTTAATAAAACTCACAGTCAGTGTTTGGAGTCGTAGCCGTTGACGCTGCAGTATTTTCCCTTGTGGCGCTCTGAACCTGGAAGTTCAGACTTTTGTTTGAAGGTGATCATGTCGGCTGTTTCATGAAGTAAACAAATCCTGTTCTTGTTTGTTTTTGATGAGTCAGGCCGAGCTTTGATAGACCTCTAATACACCAGGGCCGAGTTTCATTACTAAAGTCTACCCAACACCGCGCCTTTAAAAGAACACACGCAGGGCTGCTAAGCTGTATGAATGTTTCTCATATTTCACATTGAATAATTCATATTTAAACTGATTTAAACAACAATAAATATATTGAGTGCTAGTTTAGCAGAGCTTTGTCCCTTATTGGCCGCCATAGTTCCACATTTATTTTTGACAAAGACTCCTATCCATCATCTGTCTACACAGATATTTGCTTATTAAATTGTATCATTTCCAACATGTAACTTGTTGTGAGTCTTAAGGTGGGTCACTGCTGATTTAATCTCAAATCTGAAACAAGCCAGTGTAGGCAAAGTATCGAATTCATTGATTCAGATTTGTAGTTGATGTTTGGGGCTGTGATCAGAGGATTTAAGTTGCTTTGGTTCAAAGCTGTTGTCGTTCCTCTTGTTTGCCTTTAGATGTCAGCATCCTCCACTGCGTTCTCACAGATCATGGCTAACCCTAGTTCAAGTACTGTGGTCCTGCCTGACATCCAAATACTACTACTATAATAATAATAATAATAATAATAATAATAATAATAATAATAATAATAATAATAATAATAATAATAATATTACCATCATTATTAGTCACGTTTTGACCAGAACCATAGTTGTAGTTTTCATTACTGTTATTCCAGCTGTGCATCTTTGTCTCTCTCCCTTTCTAAACTCAACCAAGCCGGGTTCTGATTGAGGTTCTGGTCTCACACCATGTAAGTCACACACCAACTATTTCACTGATTTTGGTGAAACTGGATCATATTTCATGAAGAAAATGTTTTCTGGTTTTCCCTGTGATGTCCTCCGGCTGCTCCACCTCAACTCTCTGTGATTTACAGAGTTCATGATGGACAGTGAAGTAAACTGCTGACAACTGTAGCTGCTGTTAGCTCATGTTAGCTCAGTTTGTTAGCCGGGCTGTGAGCTCAGAGCACCAGGGGAGTGTTAGTGTTTGTATCACAGGTGTTTTTTGGACCAATGGGAAAAAGGGGAGTGTGGTCGGTGTTGTGCCAGAACTGGAGCTGGGCAAGTGGCCAATGTAACCAGGCACAGTAGGTTCTATGGACATAATGGTAGAGAAGAAGAGGCAAGAACGACCGGCTTCTTGCTGTTGGACTAGTTAGTAATATTAGCTGGCTGCTATGTCTTGTGTTGTTGCAAATGAATATCATGACAACAAACACTTAAAAAAATAATTAAAATGAACGAATGTTTTTTTTACCTGTTTGATGAAGAAAATAAGAGTTAGAAAAATGTGTTGTTGTCGCTAAACATAGCAGGTATGTGTTCAAATCACTGACTGAAGCAGATCTGTGTGTAAAAATAGAAACATAATAAAGATTTATTATGTTTTATTGTTGTTATATCATTCTGTCTCCATGGAAACCAGGCTGGTGTCTGATCAGTAGATGGTGTTCCCGTGATTCAGCAAAAACGCACGCACACACACAAACACACAAACGCACACACACATACACCACTGTGGCATGCCGGTTGCCATGGTAATCAGACTGGCTGGAAGGCTGCTGGCGCTGTGACTCAGCTTGTTGCCGGGTGAATCAGTCAAATACACTGAGCGTGTGTACGCTCTGACACATGACAGAATAACATGCATGAGCTGAATATGAACATGCTGTGTAACACTGTGTAAACACACTATCATATTTATATTATGTCACTATTGAGTCATGTGACAGTGGTTTCCTGTCTGCGGTCTTACAGTTAAAGACAAAAGAACCAAACCGTATCCTAGAAACGGGGATGATGGCTTCCCACTCTTAATCCTGCATAACTTTAAGCCTTAATATAATGTGAACAGGTGAGTTGTATATAAATTCACCCTCAGTACAGTTGTCACGAACGGGGAAATTAGCTATAGAGACCAAAACTGTTTTTTGTACCAGGCTGTGAACATGTTTATTTCTGCTGTGAAGTTGGACATTTGAACATGGGGACTTATGGAGACTGACTCTTTTCTGGAGCCAGCCTCAAGTGGACATTAGAGGAACTGCAGTTTGGGGAGGTTGTGATGTAATGAAAACATAGTTATGTGTGTTATTTTCTGTAAATCATGTAAACCCGATGATCCAGGTTTTGCTCAAGGTTTCTTCTCTTTTCCCTTCCTCAGTCGCCAAGTGCTTGCTCGTGGTGGGAACTGTTGGGTCTCTGTGAATAACATTATAAAGAGTACAGTCTAGACCTGTGCTGCGTCTCAGTTAGTATACTTCTACGTAGCATACTGTGTACACTTCCCAGCAGGGTAGTGTTGTCTCAATTCATCGTGCACTTACTAGAAATAATGACTCTGATGACTTTTAATGATTTGGTGCTGTATAAATAACATTTGATTAAATTTAATTAAATACCCGCATACCTGACCAATCACTGCGATTTACAGATATGGATAAAATGTCGTTTATGTTTGTGTCCATTATAACTAACTCAACATTGTCAATAATGGTCTCCCCGCAGCTGACATCGCTGGCAGTAATGCCGCCTCGGCGTCCCCCATCAGTCACATGGTCACCGGAGTGTGTCTGAAGCTGATTGTCTCTCGACCTGATGACCTCCGTCAGCTCAGACTGGGGAGAAATCACAACAACACAGACAGACTGCAAAGAGTTCAGGTAATTACAGCAGAAACATTCATTCAGATTTTGAAATATTCACATTTATCATGTTTTCTTGTGTCTTGGTAGACCTGGTGGAGGAAAGCACTGCTCCAAAGTAACTTGAACTCTTAATAAACAAATGTTTACCATTTTTTAATTTTATATATTTGTATATTCCAAATTATTCATATACAAAATATACATATTATATGTTCCGTGTTTTGTTTTAATTGCTAAAAGTTGTAATTGTTGATATTCCTGAATGTCCTCTTCAGTGAAGTCACTTTTTTTCCCTCCACTTTGGGAAAAAGTCTTTCACTTTGCTGCCTGTAGCTCCGCCCCGGCGGCCCGCCCCGTCTTCGACACACAACAAACGTCCACCGCCAGTCCACAGACACGCAGCAGCGTCAAGCCAGCGGAAGTCAGCGTCCAACCGGAAATAAGAACACGTTCAAAATAAAAGCCGCAAATAATTAAGATGGAAATAAATTGTTTTTGTCATTTTAAATTGTCATATTATAAATTTTATCAGTCACATTTACTTGGTGTCAGTGAGTGTAGATAACAGCTGTACAGTGAAGTCATTAAACAGACTCTGGGGGTCCTCATCTTCCTAAAACGTTCATGCACGAGCCACAGTCTTCTCCACGCGACCTGGATTTTGTGTATGTAGGTTGTACAGGCTCGTGTGGCTTGGCATCACTTTATTTATAGCCTGCTCTATTGTGACATTTTAACAGTGAAGCCTGAATGAATCTCTTTACATTGCATTTTTTTTAATTCCACATGTGTATTATTTCATTTTCTTTACAAACATGTGGAAGGTTTATCTATCTCTGTTCGTGTCTGTTTGTCACCTGTAGAGCTCCTTTAATGCTCTGTGGAAAACACCATCATTAAAATAAAATATATATGAAGACTTCTTAAGCAGAATGAACCATTTCAGAATAATTCATATTAACTGGACTTTAATGACTACTGATCTTAGACTGTGTGTATTGGCTTCTTATGAATTTCTCCAGGATCTTTTATTTTTTAAAATAATAATAATACATCATGACTGTTTATTATATTTTGTAGTATTCACTTGAATCTGTAAAAGAAGTCATTACACACTTGAAGTAAAAAGTACAATAATTCATGTATCAAGTTGTAATGAGTAAATAAATGTGGATAATCTGAAATGAATGTTTCTTATCTTTTTTAAATTCTTTGCAGACATCTGAGGACGTCTGCTTGGACATTTTATGGCCCAAACGACCACTGCATTAAAAATAATGACTGACAGAATTTTATTTGTTATATGCAGGTTAACAGAAGTACAAATGAAAGACAGTTTTATTCTGTTCCTTTCTATACTTTATTCTATTTTATAT
>CM053978.1:1499701-1764971 GCA_028641955.1 Protonibea diacanthus | reverse complement strand
GTGTGTGTGTGTGTGTGTGTGTGTGTGTGTGTGTGTGTGTGTGTGTGTGTGTGTGTGTGTGTGTGTGTTCAGCTGCCTTGCCTGTGTTCGTGGATACGCTCATTCACTTTAGGTCCGGACTCCCGCTGGAGAGTGAGCGGAGGAAGACGGCTGGCTGTGCCCGTGTGCCTCTCACCGTGTGTCGGTTAAACTCGGAGGAAAACACCGTGAAACCAACAACGACCGCCCGCTGGATTAAAAACCCACCAGATAAGATCCGTATCGATTAATTTGATCCGAACTGATTGATCACAGAGTGTGTGGTGTGTGTGTTTTCACACACATACACACACACACATACAGTCACAGGTTGCTAGCTGAGTTAACGCTAACCTAGCCGAGCCGAGTTAGTTAGCTCGCCGCGGTTAGCTCGAGTCTCCAACAAACCGAGCCGGGCTAAACTTTAAAGTCCGACATTTTTCCCCCGGATAGTCTGCTCCGTGAATCCGGCATGATGTGGTGTTTTTTCGGACGTTTATCAAGCTGGCCGGCCGGTAGCATCGGCTGACTGTGGAAGCCTAACGGTCGACCTGGAGCTTACTCCCCCCGTGCCGTGTGTCCCCCCCCCCGGGTTCCAGCGCTGTTTTTGGGGCTGTTTCTTTTGGACTTTGCCCTCAGGGTGTTTTCTAACTCCCTCCTTCCTTCACTTCTCTTCTCTTCTCTAAACCTCCATTGATTCTTCTGTTGGAGTATTTTTCTAAAAAAAAAAAAAAAAAAAGAACTTGTCTGGAAGTTTTCTTTCTTTCTTTTCTTTTTTTTTGTTGGGAAGTTTGAGGAGGAATTTTTCCGAGCCTGTCGGAAAAATGGATGCGGGTATAGAGAAGGAATGCAGCGCCTTGGGAGGGCTCTTCCAGCTCATCATGAACGACATGAAGGTAAAAAAATCTAATTAATTCAACTTTTAAATCACCTCAGCGTGTTTAAAGCACATTTTACCTGCTCTTGCGTTTTATTTTGAAAGGCAGGGCTGGTTTTTCAAAATAATCTCTCCTTTTTCTGCCTTTTAATCACCTCTTTCTTTTCATAAAATAATTTTTAGCTTCCTCCTTTACACTTTACATGCTTAATAATGTCAGAATATGTGATTAAAAATGAGGTTTGTGTTAGAAATAGAGGCCTGTGTTGGCTCCATTCATTCTAAATGGAGATTTTTGGACTTCCTCGTGTAACATCTGCTGTCAGAACCTCTCAGACTTCTTCAGCAGGTTAAAAAAACAGATTTATAAATAAGGAGGAGCTCGTCCGATCCTTCCAACCCTCGGAATATGGAATATGGGTTATTATGGACTGCATTTAGACTGAGTGGATGTGAGCACTGCTGATGTTGATTGGGTAATGAATGAGCTGAGGTTAAAACTGGAAGTGGGCCATCTGAGAGGGTAACAGAGAGCTGGATGGGGGTGGATTTTACCAGCTGTGTGCTCTTTGATGTTTGTTAAGCAGGCTGCCCTTTTGCTGCCTGTCTGTCTGTCTGTCTGTCTGTCTGTCTGTCTGTCTGTCTCACTGCTCAGATGTTGATCGTCGTCCCCTGAACGCGTTGGTTCCTGACCGATCGTCCGCTTCGTTAGATACGCATGTTTGATTTGAGTCACGCCGTCAGAGAGATCATTTATGCAACCTTGTGAAGTGAAGCTGCCAAAAAACTTGCAGTTCCTCAAACCACGTCCACTTGAGGCTGGTTCCAGAAGTGAGTCAGTCTCCATAAGTCCCCATGTTCAAATGTCCAACTTCACAGCAGAAATAAACATGTTTACAGCCTGGTACAAAAAACAGTTTTGGTCTCTATAGCTAATTTCCCCGTTCATGACAAATGTACTGAGGGTGAATTTATATACAACTCACCTGTTTACATTATATTAAGGCTTAAAGTTACGCAGGATTAAGAGTGTGGACGCTTTGATCAGTGATAAACATGAAGTAGAATTCTGACCTCTCTGACAACAACAAAAACTGGAAAGTAGAGTTTATGATAATAACGCTGAGTGTATGTTGACGAGAGCAGCTCAGACAGATAAACAGCACGGTGACAAACGTCTAAACTCTGTAACAGACACCGAGCGGCCACTTTATTAGGCACAGTCCAATGTGATTCAACAATAACAGCTCAGCCATAAATGATTTTATGACGCCGATCATATTTCAGCTTTTGTTGACACTGTTAATAATCATGTTTACTGGTGAGGTCGCAGCTTGCAGAAGTGTTACACTGGATTTCTAATATATCCATACATGAGAGGGCCAAAATATTAATAACTCTTATCTTGATAGTAATAGTAATGAATCTACATCTGTTTTGATTAAAGCTCTGACAATTAGTCGATTATCTGGCGACTATTAAATGTTGTAAAATGTCCAAATTCTGATCTCAGCTTCTCGAATATGAGAACATTTTCTGGTTTATTTTAACTGAATATTTTTGAGCTTTTTCACATTTTCCAAACGAAACTACTCGATCGATTAAACAAGAAAATGATCGACAGATTAACCGGTCAGGAAAATATTCAATAGTTCCGGTCTTGGTTGATTTCAAAATCAATATTTGTTAGTTGCAGCTGTAATGTGATAACCAGTTATCCAAACATTTGATAGATCCAGTTTCTCTAACATGAAGACGCTGCTGCATCATCGTGAGCTGAATATTTTTGCTGTTGGTCAAACTTTTGTTCTCTGAGTAATCCAGTTTATTTTTCATAATTTCCTGACATTTGATGGAGCAAATGACTAATCGATTCATTGAGAAACTCATCAGCAGACGAATCAGTAAAGTTAATCATCAGCTCCTGTCGAAAATCAAACATTTCATCAGACCGCTTTTATTTTGGCAATCAAAGTATCAATATGTCTGGACTAATGAGCGCTCATTGACTTCCTGTCCTGTTAAAGTGCGTACTCTGCACAACTGTCGAGATAACAATGACGGGCACGTCAATACTCGACACGTTAGACTGCTCAGCAGTGGAACTTCTGTTTGAAGCCTCTAAAATCTGCTCCGTCTGTGAAAGTTTGATTCATAAAAACATAATCGCTGCAGAGCCTCGGGTTGGAAATTGTCAGACAAAAATAAATACGGCGGTGTCAGTAGTCGAATTAGAGGACACAAAATAATGATGAAATATTAACAGTACAGCCGAGTGTCAGCCGAGCAGCGCTGGACTGTGACGGTCACGTAATAGTCACAGCATGTTCAGTCAGTGACAAATATGATGGGATAATATTTATTCATTTTCAAGGGCGAGGTCACTTTGGTCTTTTGGATTTATTGTGTTGAAATTATTGAAATTTATTGACACTGTGGCCAAAATGTTTGCGCGCTGAAGCCAGAGTCAACTTTAACCATCCTCACCAATCAAATACAACACACAGCAGTGACAGATGTCTAAAAACATCATTTATGTATAATAATAAAATCATTTTGCTAAGATTTGTTGTAGTGTTCCACTTGTGCTGAAGTATTTAGTATTTTATCTGAAGTAGTGGACCTGAACGTTCATCCCTCAGCTGAACTGCACCTGTGTGTTACCTGCCGAGTCTTCCCCTTTAAGAAGGTGACCTGTCAGTCAGTTGGGGGGGTGGTTAGATGCTGCGGCATCATCGCATGCTCTTCATGGCAGAGTTAAAGCTAGCTAACAGCAGCTACGAGTCCAGTTAAAGTCAATGAAAGCTGGTCGTGTTGTTTTTTAGAGTTTTCAGGTGTTCTTCATGGTATTTTAGTTTGTTATTTCCTGATAAACCACAAAAAGTTGCTAATTAACTGCCACTAAATTAATCTGCCGTTGGCAGGCAACAGAACCGGGCTCAGCAGCCGGACTAAACGTTACGCCACCGAGGTGATTTACAGAGCCTGCTATTGAAAATACTGCCAAGTAGCGAACAGCTAGCTGTCATTAGCTCAGTCAGCTGACATGAAATCTGTGAAATACGGCGACTTTAGAGTGTGATAATTAAGAACTGTGGAAGTCACTGATTAAAAAAACGACTCGTTAAATGACAAATCGTGCTGGTGATGACTGAATGCCACAGATTCCCTGGAAGCGCTTGTGCGTGCAGTCCTTACATTTGTCAGCAGTGTTTCTTAAACGCGGGCCAGCCTCTTGTGTTGAAACGATTGCGACTTATCAAACCACGGATGATTCAGCAGACTATTGTGTATAAGTGGATCTTCAGATGACTCACAAAGCTCAGAGGACCTCTGCTGCTGCTTTAAGTTTAAGAAAAGATGTTTAATCTCTTTGATTCAGGCAGGAAGCTCTCTAAGCTGTTTCTAAGTGTCTGTACGAACCCGAAGGGTCACGGGGTCGACGTCCGCGGCACACAGACTTTGAGGAAAGCGAGGCAGCTCTTGCTTCCCCTCTGGAGTTCGAACATTTTTGGATGTAACGTGATGGAACTTGCAGACATCCTGTGGTGAGAACGGCGAGCGTGAGTCACCCGTGCTGTCAGATAACAGGGAACAGGGATGGTGGATCTGGTGGATTGCGTGCGTGTGATTAAGAGCTTGTGGTATCACATCCTGATATTTTACCAGCCATGGCAGAGAACCAACGGGGGCACTCCTCTGCCATCTGCCACCCACACACTCAGAAGTCATGTCTAATTAAACAGAGAGTTGCCGTTCAGATAAATCTCTCCTCGGGGCATCGTAACTGGCCTCCCGCTCTGAATCAGTCATGAAGGCGCAGAGACTCGCTGCAGATCAGGGAGGTTTCGTGAATTCACCGAGCGGCTTTTTAAAGCAAAGCAGAAGATTTTAGTTACATGAATTTCCACATAACAAACCTCAAAGTTGGTGCTAAATTCTCGGTCACGTTAGTTCAATTTATTTTATTTTGGCGGCGTTCTTCCACGCGGCTTTTTGTATCAGTGACGACACGACAGGTGACGATGGTTCAGGTGTCGTATTGATACACGGCCAAACTTAACGTCACATATGGAGGGTTCAGTTTTTCAACGTGCAGATAAACAAGTCATCTTTACACTACCATGAGCTGTATGTTTCAGCTGTCCTGAGGGTGAATCTTTGTACAACTCACCTGTTCAAATTATATTAACGATAACGATGATCCACCTTTTTGCATTTTTAGATTAGTCGAGGAGGCAGGACGGCTAACGTGGCAGCGGCCAGTGCGACCACACTGAGCGTCAAAACGTCACGGATACGTCGTCCACTCTTCATGCCGTTAGTGGTTTTAGTACGGACTCCAGATTCATTCTCATATTCAGATTTTTGTGTTTCATTCGTCAGACAACTGCAAAAAAGTTGCTCACAAATAAAATGGTCACAACTAGACTTTAAAATTTGCCACACAGCCCACGACTTGTCTGAGCAGACTTTCACCATTGTTAAACCGATTCGTCGTCTCGGCGTGGACGAAAGGTCAAAAAACATTTCAGATTTAGCTCGCTTGGTGCGGATGGCTGCCAGATCCGTGAGCGTGGGCTCGTTTCACCCTGCAGCATCTGTTCGGTTACATCAGAGCTACAACAAATACAGCAAAAATCTAACGTGCAGAAAACTGTGATTCCTTCACAGAAACATAAATGAATCCGTGAGCAGGCCGCTCTACTTAATTGAACCATATGTTGCTGAGCTCTGTGGGATAACTCATATTTCTTCTACATGCCACGGCGGCGGCCTCACGTGTGCTCGATCACGACATAATCTCGAGTATTAAACGTGTAAATCATCCCAAACAGGAGATGAATTTTTGACCTCGTTACATCCTGAAACTTCCAGTTACGAAACCGACGAAGATGAAGATAATCACGGGATCGCGGGAGCTTCAGCTTCTACTGGAGAGAGACAGACAGCTTATTGATTTCTGCCTCTGCTGTATCAGGAGTGACATTACGAGCCATCGACCTTCCCCGGGCCTCATCTGTGCCTCCATCCTGACATCAGCTCAGTGCGTCCCTCCACCCTCACCCCCAACACACATTCTCCATCCACTCCTCTCTCTCTGTTTGCAGTCTTCCCCCTGATGTAACCCGCCGTTCACGAGGATTTGATTAGCGTTATTAGATTTATCCTCCTCGTTAGCGTGATTTTAAAGGAAGTCGCTGCTCAAAACGACATCGACCCGCCCGCCTCCCCCCGGTGAAAATGTGTGTGCGGTTAACGTGTTTATGCATTCGTGTGCTATCCGTCCTGTACGGGGCACTGAAGGTGAACTGAATGAGATGGCAGCAGTGTGTGTGTGTGTGTGTGTGTGTGTGTGTGTGTGTGTGTGTGTGTGGAATAGCAAGTAGCTTTCAACAGGGAGCTACAGCCGTGTTCAATTTCTACATGGACACACACACACACACACACACACTATAGTAAACAATGGTTATAACTGTGTTTTATAATCAGTCCTGTCTATATATAATTAACTGTGTGTGTGTGTGTGTGTGTGTGTGTGTGTGTGTGCGTGCAGAAAAATACAGGCTTTTCCCACACACACACACACACACACACACACACACACACACACACACACACACACCCAACAACTAGGACATAATGTGAATGTGTGACGTCACCGAGGCTTAGTCACATCGCTGATATGATGTTTTTATAGTTCCTGATAGTGTGTGTGTGTGTGTGTGTGTGTGTGTGTGTGTGTGTGTGGGAGCGGTTAATTTCAGAGAAGTCTCACCGCTGACAGGAAAATCGTCAGCCTCAGGTGAATGTGGGTGTGGACACACACACACACACACACACACACACACACACACACACACACACACACACACTGGACAGCAAACACGTGGAGAGCGGGATGATGGGAGGAAATACGGGACAAAAGGAAGGGATGAAGTGAAGACGTGATCGGGAAGATGGGGGAGAAATCAAAATGATGGTGCGTTCAGGTGTTGACGCCTTTAAACGCAACAAAAACATCAAACTGAAGTTTATCTTTAAAGTTGTGTTTCACTCTAACACACGACAGACTCATGCAGGAGGCTCATCGTGAACATTAAAGATGGATTCATCATTCATCTGGCCGATGACACTTGGTGTGTTTTCTGTCCTCTTTCTTCCTTATCAGCAAACTTCAGCATCAGGATTCAGATCTGAGCCGATGCTGACTCTGTCTGTCTGCGGTTGGGAAGCTGTAGCTAATTAACATTATGTGTCTGTGAGTAACTTTACACTTCAGCGTTTGGATCGAGTCGCTCGTGATAAATAAAGTTTGCCGACGTCAGCACAGCAGTCTGCAGCTGTTGTTTCGATGCGTCTCGTACATATCTGATCGATATTCAGGTAAATATTAAACTCTTAGACCGGATGTATCGGCACATAGTGATCACATCAGATATCGAAGGACTCTCTCTTTGTTACGATGACAGCGTTGACAGATACATCTGCCCCGGAGAAGCTCAGTGTTTGGGCAAGAAAACATTGACTTAGTGTAGAGGAAAAAAAACTGCAGTTCCTCTTGTTGTCCACTTGAGGCTGGCTCCAGAAGTGAATCAGTCTCCATAAGTCCCCATGTTAAACAATAGAAGTCAGCATGCTGAGTGCATTGATAAATGAAACAAAATATATTAATGTCATGTTTTATCCAATATTTAAAGGACCAGTGTGTAAGATTTAGTATTTATTGGTAGAAAGGGAAGATAATATTCATTAGTGTGTTTTCATCAGTGTACAAACACCTGAAAATGACACTCTTCATTGTTTTCATTGTTTTAAAATGAGCCTTTAAATCTGCAGTGAGAGCGGGTCCTCTTCCACAGTGTCCGCCATGTTGAACCACCATTTTTCTACAGTAGCCCTGAGCAGACAAACCAAGCACTGATTTAGATATTTTGCTTTTCAGTTGAAGTGAATTTCCCAGCCTGAGTTTTTTTTCCCTGCATGCTTGGAAGGAGAGGGTGAGGCGTGGGAGAGTTGGTATTCAGTTGCAACTTAAATCCCACACACCGGACCTTTAACCACCACTGAGGCTGGTCGAGTGAAGCGAGAGGATGAGGAGGGTCGAACGGTGTAGATGGTTGTTAGAAGGATATGATGATGAGGGAAAATGTTCAGGATGATTTATAATGTGCAGAAAATCTAGAAAATTTATCGTAGAATATCTGGAATATGGTGCCGCTGAGCAGAGACTACTGATAGCAGGACTCTGGATTATCGGTTGCGTGTCTCCTTTCACGTCACATGGATCCATTTGGACTTGTTCAGTCTAGAAACAGACTCACGGCTCACGGACTGGGACGCAGCCAGATGGAAAGTTTGGAAAGAAAGGCGGAGGGTTGGATGAACATGAGTCAACAGGTAGAGAGAGAGATGGAGGTGGTGGTGGTGAAAAAAACTATGGGTGACTGCAGTTCAATAGAGGGTGTGGATTCATAACACATACACGGATATTACTACTGACTGATGGAGTTTCTTTCGTGCTGCAGGCTACACGTTTCGAGGACGGTGAAGTTTGATGTTGGACAGTTTGATCAGATTCTGGATCAAACTTTAAACTTGAGTTTGGATTTGATCTGAAGGTTTTAGTGAGTTTTAGTGGCATTGTTCTCTAGTCTTAAACTAATTAAGTAAATGATCAGGCACAGATGAATCATCAGTAAGAAAAGAGGCATGCAAATCGCATGCAAAGAAACAGGAAGAGACAAATGTCACATCAGGATCGGCTGCCATTTACTTCTTCTTCTCCACACCAACCATCTTCGGTTCACAACCATCAGATTCAATCATATTTCTCCAGGAGGTCCATCTGAACAGAGTAACGTCATACTCAGCTTCATAAATCGGCAGTGAACCCTCTGGGGTGCTGTCAGTGGCCCTTTCAATGGTTTTAATTAGTTATTAGTTAATTGGTAATCCTTGGAGATTGCTTGGACCCCAGAGAACTAACCATAGAAACGTCTGGATGGTGTCAGAGGACGAGCACATAGCTTTACTTCCAGATGTGGACACCTGGAGGTGAAACAGTTCAGTGCTGGACAAGGTACAGCAACAGTCTCTGGACTGTGGGTCCAGATTTATCCAAAACAGACTTATTGATGACGTGTTTTGGCAACTTTGAGACGAAGCAGACTGTTCAACGTGACCGAAAACAGAAAATTATGAACTGTGGGGGTGAAATCTTGATGGTCGTGTTCAGCACTGTCCTCTGGGGACATTTGTTATGTTTTTTTCATCACCACTCTCCACCTCCACCTCATTTTCTGTCATCGACATTCAACCACTGAAAAATCCCCAAACCCTCACAGGTGCCACAAATAGCCAATTGTCTTTGAGCGAGGCGTTGTCTTCCCTCTGACCCAGGAAACAACAGACAAAACTGAATTTATAGGCTCATGGATAATTAAGGTTAATTTAAGGAAGTTGCTCATTTAAAACTAAAGATGAATTAACGGGCTGTGGACAAAAAATGTCCCTGAAATGGTATCTGTGTTCATGAATGGTCTTTCTCTGGGTTTAGGTCGTAGTTTGTTCGTCTTTTGCCGGTGTTGCTTTATGTCTGTTGTTCTTCTGCTAACCTGTCTGTCTGATGGTGGACAGATGGACAGCCATGAGTCAGCGTGACGTCCAGTCGACCTGTCGGGGAGAAATGAGTGATCGCGCTCTGTAAATCTTTCATCGCTTCACCTCTCGGCCTCGCAGCGGGCTGCGTGAATTCAGTTTTCACCACAACGTCTGTCTGGAAATCGATTGCACTGATGTGACGTTCTGCCTCTCAAACACACCAAACTTTGTCATCAAGTTCAGCATTTCAGAGATGCATAGCAACCTGCACAGCCCAGCTACTCCATCTATCTGCTCTGTGCATTAAAGAAAGGAAAGAGTGAGTTATGTAAGAACGATAAGAGGAATGAAAAGTGCGTGCTCTTAATAAAAACCTCATTGTTTCACAGATAAAGGGCCGGCCGGTCGACTGTTGAACACACAGACACACACAGACTTCACTGAACAAACCATTAACCTGATGTTGACTCACCCTGCCCTCCACTTTCTCCCCCTCGCTCTCATTTTTTTGTCTTTCTCTCTTTGAGTCAACCACTGTTACTCAAACATGGCGTTAAACAAACCAACCTGGCTGTTTGAACAGTCTCTCTCTGTTGCCTCAGCACAGTCGCCTCTATATGGCGTAGACTGTTTGTCTAAAACATAAATGAAATGTCTGAGGGGACAAGTCTGTTTTAAAACTACGAATATATGTTTGTGAGAAGTATTGAGAGACGGACGAGAGCCTAAATTTCATCTGGCAGAGCTGATTGCAACTGTTAAAGACAATGATACGCTGTGGCGCCATTTCAGAAGTCGCTTCTTGCCGCTCTGCTCCATAGAAAATACGTGACTGCTCCGATTTTTGACGGATTGGACAGTCTGATGATTTTCTATGAAGATGATAGAAAGTGACCTAAAGCGTCTACAGTCTACTTCTTAGGCTAATCATGGTACTTAATGTTCTGCTGCTTCTGTTTCAAACTTTACATAACCTCAGTGACTCGTGGATCCATGCTACGTGAACGATGGCTACATTGACTGGACTAATAACTCAACGTGGCTCTTCCTTGGGCGACGTGTTCTAAACTGTACGTTTGCCCTGTGAGGACTTGAAAACCTCAAATGAGACTCAGATTGTAATCACTGTTTTAAGACCTGTGTCACGTTCTTAATGCAAGAAAACACGTCTTCAGTCTTCACGACATTTCAAAACTGAGAAAACGGAGAGCAGTCGAACAACAAAGAATACTAAAGCTTGAATAAAATTGGACTGGACCGTGTACAGAAACCTTTACATTGTTTTCTCTTTGATAAAGTGAAGGTGAAACAGAAGTGATGGTAATGATCCTCTGTGGTGTAACCGTCAGGTTTCACTCTCAAACTGGTTTCTGAGGAATTTGCAGCGTCACATTCTTTCACTAAACGCCTTCTCCGCTCCGTGACACTGATGATTTACGATAAGATGAAGGTCAACACTTCCATGCATCACAAAGCAGAATATTTCCTGTCTTATGACTGCAGTTAGTCTTGACGTGTAAGACAAAAACGGTTGATCGAAGTGGACACGGCGTACAAAGCTGTTTGTTCCTTTTTACTTTAGTTCTGTAAGCGGCATTAAAATCAGGATTAACGTCCGCTAACATCAGATCACAGAGCAGCGGTTTACACGAGGACACATTGAAGGAAGTGTTCGCAGCGTGTCCTTATCAGCTCTTTGGCTGCCACACAGGTGAGAGGTGCAGGTGTGTAACGCAGGAGTTAGACCACACATCGTGTTTCTGCAGAAGCTCTCGATTGTTTGACCCAACGTCCTGTTGGGAGCCAGTAAAAGTAATGCTGGAAGTATTTGTCCTTCCGTCTTTGCATGTTTCTCGAGGGTGAACTCTAAAACCAGTCCACTGGAATCTGTGCCTTGAACCTGAAAAATACTTTAGCTGTTCACACACCCAGCCAGACTATCACTGGAGGATCTGGATGCTAAAAAAAGCCCAAAAATCACGAACACAAGAAGAGAAACTGAAGCAGAAACCGGGAGGCAGATCAGTCTTTGGTCAGTTGGCGTTTTCTCGGTTGATGGTTGATGTTCTTTCCAACGCTGTCAGTTCTCACTTTGCATGTGGTTCCTTCCTGTCATGCTACTAAGCTTCTAATTAGCCAACGCACAAACATGCAGCGTGTGTCAAAAACTCACCCATGACGCACCGTTAGCTGCTTTTTACTCAACTGAATGTTTTTGGGGTTTTTGGGGCCTTATTATCAGTTATAATTGACCCTTTTTACTTCTTTTATTCCAGACAATTCATTGAAATAATGCTCGACATAAATTGATAATAAAAATAGGAGTTGTAGCCTTTCCAGTGATATTTCGTACTGCTGTAGCGTTGTTGCCTTCCTGGCTGGCTGACCAGTTGACTGAGTGACTAAATAAGTCTTTTTTAGAGTCGGTCAGTCCTCCAGAAAGGTCAACAGAGCCGTGTTCTCACTTTCCGGGGATGTCACGCCAGTCTGTCCTCGGTGCTCTGTCTCTTTTCTTTCTGTCGGTCAGTAGAGCAAGTCAGGATTATCATGGTAGGATTAGACGCTGAAGGCAGGTGACTACACACAGAGACAGAGAGAAAGACTATAAGTAACAGTATACCTGGTCATGCTGTGTGGTTGACTAAGCAGATAGGATAACAGCTCTCTATATCTTCTATACATGGAGAGCTCAGGCGCAGTGAATAGAGTTTACTGTGTCAGTGCTGCTGGAGCATGCAGAGCGTTTCCACTCACCTTAACAGAGTTTTAAGGAGCGACTGAAGCCGGCTGAGCTCATGAAAACAAAGAAAAGCACCAATCACAAGCTAGAGAGACCGTCACCGAGTACAGCGACCAGAGTTAACTCAACTTTGTCTGATAAATGTAACTAAAGTTGAATTGATCAAACTTCTCGTGAACAAATATCCCTTAAAGGTCCAGCGTGTAGGATTTAGTGGCATTTAGCGGTGTAGTTGCTGATTGCAGCCCGTTCGTTTCGGAGCCGACGGCTGTTTGTTGCCAGCTGTCTCAGGGAACCCTCTGGACACCGTCAGTGACCCTTGTGGGGTCCTGGGACCCTAATTTAGCAACCGCTGCTCCAAAGCTCTCAGTATCAAGCTTCAGCTGACCCTGATCCTCGGCCTTGTTTGTGGTGTTCTCAGCCCCATTGCTGGAAAAACCACCGGCGGAATATTTTGTCTGCGACTGACTGTGACATTCCTGGCAGTCACAACAAATCCGGACAGAATTTAAAGTTTAGGCGAGAAGTGGCAAGGGAACAAGGACGGCCCCCTCCGAGAGCTGCACAGGCTGAAACACAAGCAGCAGAGAGAGAGTGCACGCTCTGGGTTTGTAGCCTGATACTCGTGTCCAGAGTGACCTTCAGGGACCGCTCGAGTTCAGTTCATTTCATTTTTTTAAGAGTCAGACGATATTCCAGTGAACCGTCAGTGGAGGTAGCAGAGGTTTTGTGGTTGTGGTTTGGGAACACTAAATGTTAAATGATGGCCCATTGGATTATTCTTGTTGCAAAAATAAAAGCGTTCAAAACATTAGCAGACAATTAAGTAATAAAACAAACTGTTGGGATGTTCTCTGTGCTTTGGTAACTGAACATGACAGGCTCTACCACTTCGACAGCACCTGACCAAGTTTGCTCTCTGTCGTGCACATGCTAAGATTTAAGATGTAAAGTTTAACGTCCCATTGATGCGACGCGGTCAGTGTGCACCGGGGCTGCCGGAGCTAATTGCGGACGTTCTAGTCAATGTTTGAAACCTCGTCAGCAGCCGCGCTCCGCTCGGCTTCACCAAGAATGCGCGGATGTTCTATTTTTGACGAACAGCTGACAGGAAGTCAGACGTGGAAGCAGCATGGAGAATCCGGGTTGATTTTTCAAAATAAAACACCTAAAAACAGACAGTGCTACTACATTACATATTTACATATTTAGAAACACCTAAACCAGGAAAAATAACAGAATCTGAGCAAGTTAACGAAGTCTGGCAGGCGAAACGCTTCTGAAAGACTCCTGGTGGCGTGTGTGTAGAATGGACTAAAACGGCATCGCAGCCCAGACGTGTTTCTGTATGAGCGTGTTTAGACTTTAGGATTAGACCGACAGAATCCCGGGTCAGGACCGGCCTCGGGTTGATTACAGGTCAAAGACCAAACAAGATGACCTAAACACAAGTACCACTGCACCTTTTTGAACATGCAGAAAAATGTAATAAACGAGCAGCGGGAGGTTCGAGAGAGGGCGAGATTTGAGTCCAGGCAGATTTATGAGTGCATGGATTTTCTGAAAGATTAATGGGATGGGAAAAAAAGCCATGTATGAGATTAGAGTTTATTATAAATACACTCCATACTATCATATCTAGTGATTTACTGCTTGATAAGTACCATTATTCACTCAGTATCAGTCAGTCAACAAACACTGATCATTGCACTTCCTCCTGACTTCTCTGAGTTTTCTTCCAGCCGTCGTCTGTTTTGTCCCCTCGCAGGGATCGATAGTCTTTTTGGAGTGCAGTCCATTTCTGTTTGTTTCCTTCCTCTTCCTCTTATTAGGCGTCGACCGGAGGCATTCGTCCGGTCACCTGCAGTATTTTTTCAGGCCATGTTAAGTCCCTGCAGCTAGTAAACCTGTCAGCCCCCATGCCGTGTTGCATGCCTGGCTAGCTCTGCAGCGAGCAGAGCTAGCCCCCCCCCCCGACTGACGGCTTGAGCTAAGAGGCTAATGGTGTGTTGTTAAATCGGTATTATCCCCTCTCTCTCTGGTGGAGCAGCAGATATGCAGAGGACAGACAGGGTGGCCGGGTTCAGTGGAAAACAAAGACAGAGAGAGAAAGTAGGATTGAGTCCTCTGTCTCTCCTAACAGGGCTTTCCTGGAGTTTTAATTGAATAAGCAGAAGAGCGCAGCAGCAGCTGCTGGTCACAGATGTAACCCGAGGTCAGAGCCTGCAGCACGACGCGGCCTTAGATTACATAATCAATCAGCTGCTGGTAGAAAACGCAGACTTAGGAACAGTTTTTACTCCCTGAAGGACGAGCGCGACACCGAGGAAGATATTTTTAATCTCAGCAGAACAAAGAAACAAAACATCTTCATTTCAGCCACGACTTCCACTTCTCACTGAAGCTAAACTAAAAGACTGGTCTGTGAATTGAGTAATCTGATTACATTTTAAGTACTTTTTAGGAATCATTTGACATTTTGCAAGCGAAAGAAGTTTCAGCTCCTCGTTTGAGATGTTTTGCAGCTTTGGAAAAAACGTGCATGACCCAAAAAAAAGTTGCAGGAACGCTTGTGAAATTCACGCTACCGTGAGACTTCGAGCGGGGTTTGCATCCCGGCGGTGATAAAACGGAACGTCGAGACGAGACGAGCTTGGCGTTCATGGAGAATCGATCACAGCTGTGTGTGTGTGTGTGTGTGTGTGTGTGTGTGTGTGTGTGTGTGTGTGTGTGTGTGTTTGGCTCTGCTTCCTCCTGTTTGTGTCCGTGTGTGTTTGTTGCTCTGGTCTCTGTCCTCACGTGAAACTCAAGAGAAGCCAAAAATAACACGAGTCAGTCAGCTGCTGATTTGTTTTTTTTAAGTGATCGGAGCTGCTGCTGTTCAGGATGAAACTGGAGGAGACTGTGTTGTCCCCTGAGGCTAATCCTCCCACAACAGTTTGCAGCAGCACCTGAATTTACACCAGTCAAACTGAATATTATCTTCTTTTTCATCATCATACCTCGCTGTCTCTCCTTGCTTCTTGCATCCTTTCCTTCCCTCCTATCCTCTCCGGCTCTTGTGCTTTTTATTTGATCTCTAACTCACGTCATTCCGGCTCATTAATCCTCGCTCATGCAGCTGTGATATTCAGTCAAAAGCTCCTTATTCTTTCCGTGGCTCCACATGTTGTGAATTGGTGGATTTTTCATTGCTGATTCACGCACATGCACCCTCCATCTGCGATCAGAATAAAGCAGTGAGCTTTAGGATATCATGCGCTGGATTAATGGATCTAATTTTTGATCTCACGGTGTCTTAACATGAAATATTTCTTCACATTGTTCATCTGTCAGTCCAGTTTGTGTTCGCTTTGTGTGCGCGTTGCCGCCCTGTGTGAGAAACACCCGACACTTTTCGCACTAATACTTTAATAATGTGCCTCATTAAGGTCATAAGCTCCTCAGGATTATTGGTATGAAACGCCATATTGTTAAAACGTTGTGTTTAATGTCACGGTTAAACTCTGTGAATCATTTTGTGGTCGGACTTGTGTCAGAGGTTTAATGTTCTCTCTCTCTGTTTGCTGCAGGCCAGTTATCCGACATGGGAGGACTTCGTAACCAAAGGAGCCAAGCTACAGTCACAGCTCAGGTAAACACACACTAATAACCTACGTCCAATCAAACGCTTTCTCTCTTCTGGTGCTGCCGGAGCAGAGTGATTGTGAAGGCTGCTACATTCATCTATGTCCGGGCCTCACTCATTATAAAAGCACAACTTTATGACTTTATTCAGTGATTTTGGTGAAACTGGATCAGATTTTATACAAGATGTCTTTGCTGCTTTTCCCTCTGATGTCCTCCGCCTGATGGACAGAGTTTTATCTGAACCCGGACTGTGTTCTCCACCTGACTGGGCGCCGCACAAATATGAACAGACTTGTGTCTGATGGCGTCGTGTTTTAACGTCTTTGGTCATCGTCAGTGTTACGAAAAGCTCAGATCTGCACAGAGGCAAAGAAATAAACAGCGTGCATCCCGGTTCATAGTTCATAGTTAATAAAGTCTGAACTCACTGTGTGATCGTTTGATTCAGGCCAGATCAGTCGGATCAGGATGCAGTGCTGCGGGCCGCAGAGTAAAAAAGACAGCTGCCTGGGGCAAAGTTTAAACAGATTTGACTTCTGTCTGATGTCACTAGGGTTGCAAAATTCTGGGAATTTTCAATTTAAGTTGGAAACTTTCCATGGGAATTAACAGGAATTAACTGGGAATGTACAAAATTAAAGGTTGGCCCTTAACAGAGGAAAATATATTTTCTGATCATCGTGACTAAAACAACCAGATCTCATGCAGGTACACTTAAATATCTGCTATTCCTCAATCACATGCACATAGTTGAGGCCACACCCCCTATCTCACTCATACGTCGCTAAAGCTGTGATGGAGTTCACAGACTACACAGAACTATATTACTCTACCTGTTGTGTCCTCGTTGGTTTGTTTCATGTATCCATCGTCTGTCTGTCTGTGTCTGTGTCTGTCTTCAGTCTGTGCTGCAGAATAGTGACATAGCGGTTCGTTCATAGCGGTTAGCACAAATAAACACACACACACTGCAGCACGACCCTGCGGCTGATCGCCTCAGCGCCTGATTTGGTTTTGGAGCTGTGGAAACACGCCGTCTCTGAAAGTTTCGCTGATTTAAATCTCTGAGTTTATTTTCTGCTGCGTTTCTTTTGGTTTCGAGTCTCTTTGTGTTAAAATAACGTGACTGCAGAGTGACAAGATGTTTGAGCGGCTCGCAGCCTCCGCGTGGCCTCCGGCCTGTGGCCGACTTACTGTTGAATCCTGCGATTGTTCCCGCTAAAATTATTCTGCTTGTTGTTGTTGTTGTATAATGGACTGGACATGAATGCTGCGTGTGTTCTGACTCTGTCTGTGTGTGTGACACACACACGCGTGCACAGTGACCCAGTAGCTGGCTCAGTGTAATAACAGTATAATGGCTGTGTTTCCCAGTAGGCCAGTTTACTTTGATAAGCATCACTCTGCCTGCTGCAGACAGTCGCAGTCCATTAGCCCAGCCAGTCAGCCACACACACACACACACACACAGATGCAGGCACAAACAGGACATCCACGCTGTTCAAACCGCTGAACTGTTTAATGCTTCTCAAAAGATTTGCTGTGGATGACGTGCACGCATGAAGCTCCAGACTCCATAAAAATCAAACGTAGATCATAACAGACGATTCTGGGTCTTATTCAGTTCTTCAGAGTTCACCAGGATAATCGAACGTTACAGAGTTTAACAACGTTTTCGTGACATTTAATTAGTTTATTGTCAAAGAGCTGCTGCTGCTTAGAGGAGAGCAGGATGTCACGAGTCATGTGAGTTAACTTGTAGACAGATCTAAAGGCTGCGCTGTGGGCCTTATCTTTATTTTTTTGTCATGGGATGACAAAATATATGACAACAGCAGTTAGTCGGTTTAACTATCCATGTAAATATATTTCCTGCCAAAAAACATGTTGATTTATTTATTTCTTTAAAGCAACATTATGTAGAACTTGGTATTTTTTGTGATTTGTTGCCTCCAGTTTCAGAAACATGTTCAGCTGTACTCGAGTATTTGTTCTGATTACATTACTTCTGATCAAAAACTAGTGAGTTGACAACTTTGCTAACAGCACTTACTCCGTCAATGTCCTCTTTGCTCTCTTCTCCTCTGCCATTATGGCCATAGAAGCCGCTGAGCCCAGTCATGTTACCCACTTGCCCAGCTTCTTCCGAGTAGTCCGAAACGCCTGTGGTACAAACGCTAACACTGCCCTGGTGCTCTGAGCTCACAGTCCGGGCAGCCCGGCTAAGAAACTGAGCTAACATGAGCTAACAGCAGCTACAGCTGTCAGCAGTTTACTTCACTGTCCATCATAAACTCTGTAAATCACAGAGAGTTGAGGCGGAGCAGCCGGAGGACATCAGAGGGAAAACCAGAAAACATTTTCTCCATAAAATATGATCCAGTTTCACCAAAATCAGTGAAATAGTTGGTGGTGTGTGACTTAGTGTGAGAACAGACGTACGAATGACAGAGACACCGTTCACCTGGTGAAGTTGCACAATGGGCCTTTAACGCAGCGTCGGCCTGCTGAGCTCAGACAGACTCGGAGCGTCTGTCAGACTCCGGTGGGGTTTCTAGTGTCTCGTTGAGGAATGTGGGCTGTGAGAGTGTTCGGGCAGCCGAGGATCATGGGACAGCAGATCAAACACGCCTGTGCAGACGTGAAGCCACCAAAGTGTGTTTTTATTTTATGAACCAGGACTCCATGTTGGCTCCAATGTTGCACATGTTTTCTCATGGGGGTGTTTGTTGCATCGTTGCTACTGTGTGTGTCTGAATATGAAAGAATTTGCACTGAAGTCAGACACACACACAGACACACACAAACTATTGACAGCAGTGTCATCTGATCTTCTTAGTCAGGTTTTCAGAGGTAATGTGTGTGTGTGTGTGTGTGTGTGTGTGTGTGTGTGTGTGTGTGCAGCTATAGAAACAGACCTGACTGGTTATGGAACACACACACAGACACACACACACACAATTGGTCCATTGATGATGATGATGATGATGATGATGTGTGTGTGTGTCAAAAGGTCTCCAGTTGCACTCCTAACGCTGCCCTTTGAGGGCGACTGGCCTCTCATGTGGCTCCACCAATCGTTCCCTTCAAAATAAAAGTCTTTTTATTTTCCTGTTTGTTTTTATGATGCGTCTTCTGCCGCAGACCTCGATCCACCTTCTGCTGTTTGATTGATCTGACCCAGGCTGTAAACATGTTTATTTCTGCTGTGAAGTTGGACATTTGAACATGGGGACTTATGGAGACTGACTCACTTCTGGAGCCAGCCTCAAGTGGACATTTGAGGAACTGCAGTTGTTTGGCACTTGGAGTTACCCAGTCTGAAAGGCAGTCAGATCCCTCACTGGCTTCCCATCAGTGAACACAGTCATGACCAGTCCGGTGGTGTGACTGATATTTTTGCTGCTGTCACTGCTGAAGTGAAGAGAACGCCTCCTGTATGTTCAGGAGCTGCTTCAACTAAAGTATTACTCTGTGTGGAGTGCGGACACGGACCATTGCGTACTGACAGCATGCTCTCAGAGCTGCTGATGACAGGTCTGATGACACACACACTCTGTGTTCTTCACAACCCGTTAGAACAACATGAAGCTCACGGCTGGCTGAAGTGTGAAGTCGTGTTCGTGCCGGCAGCTTCTTGTTCGGTCGGTGAGTTTGAGCGACAGATGAAATGCGGACACGGAGAGAGTTTTGAATACCGTGCGTGTAATCGGTGATGTGATTGGTCGTTTGTCTCTGTGGTGACCCGTCTGGTGCCTCTCGATCCGATGTCAGCCGCGATCAGCGCTCATGGAAAATGAATGTTTTAATGAATTCACACGTACGTCTGCTGTTTGTCTCTGACTCAGGACGACCATCGTGGTGACCGGGGCCTTCCTGGACGCCTTTCAGAAGGTGGCGGACATGGCGACCGGGACCAGAGGTAAACACACACACACACACACACACAGAAACAGTAACACAGTGTGATGCAGACATACAGTTGGGTTGTTATTCTCGGCTCCGGATCAGACCACACTAAGAGGAAAATCTGTTTGTGTGTGTGTGTGTGTGTGTGTGTGTGTGTGTGTGTGTGTGTGTGTGTGTGTGTGTGTGTGTGTGTGTGTGTGTGTGTGTGTGTGTGTGTGTGTGTGTGTGTGTGTGTGTGTGTGTGTGTGTGTGTGTAGGGTAACGTCTTCCCTCTTGATGTGTCTCTTCCTTCCTTCTTCCAGTTTGATCTCTCGCTGTGTTTCTTTTTTTTTTATAACTAGTGAGATCATGAGGGATCTAATTAGCTCCATGAACTCTCCGTAGACCAGGGTGTGTGTGTGTGTGTGTGTGTGATATAATAATGTAGAAACCATTAAAGGACGTGCTGCTGGAGCAGACAGTTTTCAGCACATCTCTCTCTCTCTCTGTTTGTTTTTGGGTCGTTCTTCTCCTCGAGGTTTTTTCTCTCTGACGACACACAGTCAGACTTCATGTGCAGCTGCCTCGTTTTACCCCGGATTATGTTACACACACACACACACACACACTTCATAGTGCAGGGAGGTCCCAGTTCTTCACTGCTGCGTCTTGTTTTTCTACATAGATACCAGAATCAGTTTCACTGTTATCAGTTTGATGTGACCCTCATGACAAACACTGAACAGTCAAACGTTGTTGCAGTTGGCAGTTATAAAAACAATAAGCAGACCCAGAGATGCATTCTTTCTCCTACGGGACCCACAATGCATCTCAACCGGTGCTAATTTGGTCCAACACTCGTGGGTGTTTGTTTCATGCTAATGTAGCCTCGAGCAGCGCTACAGGTCGCTTCAACTTTTATTCTCTGTCGGTCGTTTTCTGGACTAATCGATCAGCATCACTGTTTCCTAAAGCCCGAGGAGACGTCCTTAAATGTCTTTGTTTTGACCACAACCCAAAGATGTTGTCAAATCTTCACATTTGAGGAGCTAAGATCAGAGATTTCTCTTTAAAAACGTCTCATCAATTCATCAAAACTGCGATTCATTTCAAAGTTGCCTCTCCGTTCACTTCTTTGACTTCACGCTCTCAGATTTCAGCCCTAGCTGATGCTAACTGAAGCGAAGCTCCGCCTGGAGCCACATTTGACTTCACACATGCAGCAGTACTTAAAGACTTCGGTGTGTTATCGGTGCACTTCCCCTTTTTTTAATCAGTCACCACTCCTCTGCTTTCAGGCCTTCCACAAGATTTTGCAACCTGACTGCAGAGATTTGCTGTTAGTGAGGCCGGACACTGATTTATTTTATTTTTTACCACAGATCCACCTCAGACGTGAACAGAACATCTTGCGTCTTGTGAATATGAGTGGTTGGTTCTGACTACACGCTGTGTGAAATACAGAGGACGTTTGCCTTTGTGTTCGGGCTTTGTTGAGACAGTCAGCTGCTGGTTGGATTATGTAACTCAGAAGTCAGTTGGTATTTAAAGGAAATCCAGTAACGTGTAGGCGTGTGTGTGTGTGTGTGTGTGTGGGAGGTGAATCATGGCCGCTCCCCTCCGTGGAGGCCTCCACAGACCTGCTCCGTCATGCCTCAGTGTTGCTGTTTGTTTATCAGAAAAGGAAACAGCAAAAGAAATCGGACCGTTTTAAACATGCAGACGTTACCGTCTGATAAGCAGCACATGACATCACCTGGAGCACAAATGAAACCCCATCTTCATCTCGTGCATCTCCCGTCACGAGGCGTACGGTAGGAGGAGAAAGTCTCGGCGACGTACAGCCTCACAGAGCAGCAGAGGCGGCAGCGCTCACAGCACAGTGTGTCTGTTAAACATGCACGGACAGCGCCTCATACCTGCGTAATATGTGCTGTCTGTGCACATCATGCTTAAAGTAACTGTTAGTCCGTCTCGCAGGTTAAACCAAGAAAGGACGTGCAGGATCAGAGGATGAGACCTAAAGCCAGCTGAGCCTGACCTGTGCGGCCAGATTTGACCCCTCGGTTATCATTTCTTTAATTAATCGCTGCCCGTTAACGCACCGTGTGACGACAGGCCGTCCTCCCGCCGGGTATTATTTATTTCTTTGCAGCGCGGCATGCGTGGACGCAGGAAGACAATACACAACACGATGAAACCTGAGCTGAGTTCAGCTGTTCAAGACGAGTTCTGTGGTAGAGAACATGCATCAGTGTGATCCATTTGGTTCCATCCCGCTCCGACTGGACACAAGAGTCAAAGCTAACACGGCCTCTACGCAGTGTGCATGTTGACCAAGCACATTCCAGCGTTCACACTGTGTGTGAGTGTGTGTGTGTGTGTGTGTACCTGTGTAGTGTGTTTCCACAGCTGTTTTCTTCTCTGTGGAAGTTTAGTGACGACAAAAGAGTCGAGAGAGCACGAAACAAACTCGGAGCGCTCTGTGTCGGCGGTAGAATCAGATTTTCAGCGTGTCCGTCTCTGAGTCGGCGCTCTGCATCTCGAGAGGTCGCTTAAAACTCATTTCCACCTGCAGAGCCTCGTCCAGATGTCAGGCTCATGTCTGCTTCAGAGTTTAGGTCAGCATTTGAACACATCACCTCTCCGTAAGGAGAGATTATCAATCATATGTCTATTTACAACATGTGGTTGACGTAATTTATGCCTCATTGTTCGGCCTACAAATTCAGTTTTTGTCTGGTATGGCGGCTCTCTAACACGGCCGCTATATCAAGCTCGCAACTGCTTTTAAATGAAATTTGATCTCAAAGAAACTTAATATACACATTAAAGACGCTGTGCTTTTATTTTGAAAATAGAAGATCTAACAGGACGAGCCATCACCTGCAGGTCAAACTGAACAGGTGAGGCTCTGCTCTCAGTTTGAGACACGAGCGGCTTCGACCGCTCCGAGCGTGAGAATCTGCCGCTGTCACTCGACTCGTCCGTAACGATTCTGTCCTCCCTCACACATTAATCTAATTAAGCTCTTACAAATCTGTGGTTAGCTCGCTCGCTCACTCGCTTGCCCTCTAATTTTTTTCCTGCTGTCTTTCATAATCGTCCTCCTCCGTCAGCTTCTCCAGCCTTTCATCTGACACAGACAAAGAGTTACCAGCTGACTGTAAAGGCACGATAAGTTGACTTTTCCTCAACTCAATCGTCGCTCGTGGCTCACTAGGAGTGTGTGATTTTTACTGTGTTCAGGATGTTTCTGAGCACAAACCTTTAGGCAGTGGGTGTGTAGCTCCCAGCCAATAAAAACGCAGTCTAAGATCGCGGCGACCAGGTGTCAATCATAAGAAGAAGAAGCTACAGTTGTTGTTGTTGTTGCTTTAAAACCGACAAATCCTTTAAAGGACACGAGTTAACTCTATTCTGTGATTGATGTACTGTGTGTACACACACACACACACACACACACACACACACTGTCACACACACTCTGCGCTGACAGCTCGTCAGCCTTCAAAAACATTTAATTGTTTTCGTTCTTTCAGCCACTCAACAAAACACCTGCAGGTGTGTGTGTGTGTGTGTGTGTGTTTGTGTGTGTGTGTGTGTGTCAGAACCGGTCTGGTGGGTCCACGTGTGGGTTTTGTGGTCGGTTGCCATGGTGATACCCATGTTCTCATCTTTCTGTGATCATGGGAAGCGGGGAAAAGGCTTTTGTTGTGTTCTGGAGATTGTTTACTGCCACAAACGGATCGACAGCCGGAGCGCGGTGCCTTGCTCAAAGGCATCCCGCTGATGGAGGAGGCGGAGTTTCTCTGCGTGGGAATGTATCAGCTGGCTCTGAATGTAGTTTTTCTGTGTGTGTGTGACGTGTGGTACTGAGCCGGCTGTAAGGCGGCACATCAACAGAAACTGCTCAACTGTTGCTGCTGGTATGTGAAGGCCCGGACCATCGAGTGTCGGAGCTGTAGTGCAAAATATGATGATGATGATGATGATGATGATGATGATGATGATGATATTATCATAATATTGTTGGTTGCCATAGAGACACTAAATCTTTGTAGTAAATGAGGAAATAAGAAGTTTCCTTCCTGCTTCCTGTCACCTTTGCTGTTAACCTCGTGTTGTTGACTCTCACTTACTTTAATCTCATCATTAAACAGACGTGGATGTTTTCAGAAGAAGCAGCACAAATCTTAACTTTTCTTTTTCATCCGTCAGTGTGTGTGAAACAGCTGAAAGTCTGATATCTTTGGCTGTGGCGTTGGCTTCGCTTCACAGCCGCAGAGTTTGCTGCTTGATTGTAACTGTTTGTTTTGTAGCTTCGGTGCCTTCGATGCTGACAGACTCGTTTTAAATCGTTTTAAAAACGTGTTATCGAAAATACTTCGGACAGCTTTTCTTTGGACCTGATCCGTGTTTTATCTGCCGTTTCTCCAACCGCCGCCTGTCGACTCACCCGGCCATTGATCAGCTGATACAGATCAACAGCTGATCAATGGCCATGTCCCTGAATAGAAGTCGTGAGCCGTCAGTGTGTCTCTGCTGCCTGCGTGTGTGTGTGTTTCTGTTTGATTAAAGCAGATCGAGAAATCACGCATCTTCACGCTGTCGTATTCAGTAAAACGGAGACGATCGCTTTGTTTGACGACGATGAGAACGGCACCGGAGCTGAAACTTGGCATGAATATTGTCACAATCAGCTGATTTTTTTGAGATCTGGTTCTTCTTGTCTCTTCTCTGGAATGGCGGTTGCACATGACAGGTTTCCTTGGCAACCAAGGAACAGCTGACGTCTTTGAAATCATGAGGCTTTCGAAGCATGCACACACACACACACACACACACACACACATTGATCACAAGATGTCTGACTGAGTGCTGACTAGTTGTAACGGAGGTTTCCTGAGGTCAGCTCTGCGCCGTGTGTTTGTTTTGGATGGCGGAGGCGGAGGAGATAGTTCGCTTCCACCAACAGACATGACTGACTGATCAGCCGGTCAGTTAATCAATAACCTCATCGATATAAAGAGAGAGAGCGAGTCTGTTGCTGTTTATAGACTCCTGTTGTTGTCATGGAGACCGGTCTCCACATCACATTTCTTCAAACTGAACTCCAGGCGGGCGTTTGTCTACCTGACCGCTCGCATTCAGAGGGAAAGAGAAAGTCTTTGTGGAGCGACCTGAGCAGAGAGATGAACAGGAGTTAACACACACACACACACACACACACACACACACACACGCTCTCAGAATTCTCTGTGAAAGGGCCACATTATGAGCCGTGAGGAGGAGAGCGAAGCTGGAAAATCTGGGTTTAGTAGGAGGGTCGAACAGTTCCCTCTCTGTCGCTCTGGCGTTGTGTCTTTTTGGAAAATGGAGGGAACTTAAAAAAAAACCCAAAACGTCTGACTGGAGCAGCTTTTTATTTTCCTCGTCTTCTTTTTCCACCCCGGAGGAGTTCAAGATAGATTTCAGCCGAGTCATTCACATTTCACGTCATTAGCAGAGTTCAAACCGTCGGCTTCACAGACGAGAACAAGAACAAGTGTGGAAACAGCAGAGAGCGAAGACGAGACAAAGTTTTTAGTCTGAACTGTTTCCCAGACTTCAGCACTGAGCCCACAGCGTGCAGCCATGCACACTTTGTTCATATTTACCTGTGGTGGTGACGTGTTTGTAGCACTTCTCTCAGCTCTCTCCTCTTTCAACGTGAACATAAAGAAACAGTTCATTTATGCGACGCAGCCGCTGAAGCTAATAACGGCCGTCCTAGTCGTAGTACCATTTCCAATGTGACCCAGAAAGTAGGGCTGCAAAATTCAGGGAATTTTTTAAACTGAGAAACTTTCCATGGCAATTTATGGAAATAAACAGGAATATATAAAATAGAAGGTTGGCTCTTTAACAGGGAACTTAAATATAGTTGTACACTTGAATATCTGCTATTCCTCAGTCACAAGCACATAGCACACTGCTTACTGCAGGGCTGTTGAGGCCACGCCCCCTACCTGCACAGGTGATTTCTGTACCTGGACCACACTTCAGAGCCCAGAGCACACAGAGACGGTTGACTGTTGACAGTTTGTTTAAATTACCCACAATTTACAGTTACTTCCCATAATTTTCCATAAGTCCCAGAGTTTCCGATTTTGTACATTTCCAAAACTATAACACTTCCTTTAACCTTGTAGCTATTTACTCAACAAGGCAGCACGTAAACAAAGACAAAATGACCAAAGTTAACAAAGTCTGGAGGCTTCTGAAACACTCCTGGTCGGACTAAAACAGCGTTGTGACAGAGATGCACCTGGTGGAGTTTCCCAGTAAAGCTACCTGTAGCGTTGGCGCTGTATGTTGTGCACAAGCTCGTGGAAGCCTGACGCACATTCCCGTCGATGCTTTCACTATGGTGGTGATATGATTAAGAGAGCAGAGGAGGAGACTGTGAGTTGGCAAACATGGGCGGAAACGATTTCTCAATTTGAAATAAATCTGCTTTGTTAACCACACAGGAAATGCAATCAGTGCATACTCATACGGTCACCACGAGATGTTCGTGGTCGTCGTACTTTTGTCGATGTGGTGTGTTTCCGGGATTAAATCTCAGGTTTTTAGCTTCATTTACGTTTTTCTATCTGATAAAAACCTCACATCGAGAATCTATCTAGTTTTTTCTGATCCGTGAATCAACGGGTCAAAAAAAACAAAACAAAATGTGAAAGCAAACTCGCTCCCACACCGATTCTGTCCGATCTTGTCAGATTACATTTTTCCTCTGAAGTCATCGCCAGTCGACTCTGGGATCCATTAAACATGTCTGAACACAGACGCAGCAAAAAGAAACGCCCACAGTGCTTAGCACCTGGCTGCAACACACACACACACACACACACACACACACACTGTGGCTCTGTCACATGTTGTAATCCGTGTGTTGCTAAATGAATATTAACGTCTGTGAACACACCGTCACGCTGGCTTTGTGATGTTGCCTTTAATGACGCTCTGTAAATATTTACTCTGTCTCAGTGAGGCGAAGACGTGGACTGCTCCTGCTTGTTGTCACATCATGCTGACACCTCTGAGCACAGCGTTATCATAACTGATAGAAATTGTAACATTAACAACTCTCTGGATTATTTGTGTCCACCTGATGAATTTAAATGCGATGTTCACTCTCTTTGCTCCAGTTTGGTCTCCTCCAGCTCCTGACGAACATTTCTGGCTCTTGAGCAGCGAGTCCAAACTTTGAACAGATGAACAGACTATAAACTGAACAGATATCACCATGAAACTTCACCAGCTGATGACTCACACTAAGACAATCCGTTTTTGAGTTTCAGGTTTTTGGAAATTTAAAGTTTTAATATGCAAATGAGGCAGTATCTCATTAGAAATAGACTTATTTGCATGAATTTCCAGAACAGAAACTGATAAATTGGGTTCAGAAGAAGACATGAACAAACTCGTCTGTGAGTGTAGAAGGAATCAAACTGGGAGGTTGGTTGTTTAAAACTGGAGATTTCTGACGTGTTAGTGCATGACAGACTTTTGAAAGATCGTCTTTAGCTGCGTTGAGGTCGTGTTGCCGCTGCGGTTCAGCGTTCGAGACTGAAATGTTCCCTGAGCTCGGAGCTTCAGCGGGGAGGGAGGGAGGGAGGGAGAGACAGGCAAATAAAGCAAACACACCTCGCCACACCTTTAACGTTTAACACGCACCTCATACCTGAGTGTGTGTGTGTGTGTCTGAGTGTGTGCCACGTTTCTGCTCATGTTCCTGCCGATAATGAATGTTTTGTTTCTGAGCAGTTGGCAGAATGGAGGAGGAGGAAGAGGAGGAGGAGGATGGAGAGAGGGAGAGAGGGAGAGAGGAGGACAGATAGAGGACAAAGAGGGAAAGATGGAGAAGGAGTGGAGGAGTAAAGGAGGGAGGAGAGGATGTATGAAAGGAGGGAGAGCTGCTGCTCAAACACAGAGGAAGAGGAGGGAGGGAGTGAGCGAGGGAGTGTGCACAGTCCAGGTTTCACTCTGACATCACTTCCTGTTATTGCTGTTGGATGAACACACACGCGCACGCACACACACGCACACACACACACCTTTCATTATGATTGTACTCTTTTTATTTTATTTTACGTAACTCAGCAGTGACTCAGCGTTGCAGCCTGTGTGTGCGTGTGCGTATATCTGTGTGTGTGTGTGTGTGTGTGTGTGTGTGTGTGTGTGTGTGTGTGTGCGTGTGTGTGTGTGTGTGTGTGTGTGTGTGTGTGCAGGTCTCAGATTTAGATATTCAAATGACTTGTAATGAGTCAGCGTGAACTCACAGGCTCTTCACTGTAAATCTGCTGTGTCACTTTGTTCCTGCTCAGAATGGAGCCGTGATGCAGAGACGCGTTTGATGACAGTCAGTGTTCCGTCTGAGCGACCTGACGACCTGACGACCGCCCGTTATTCATATTTTAATAATCATATTTCACGTTAATCATTTTCAGAGTGCGTCAACAGTCCAAAATTAAAAAGTTATTCAGAGAAGCATCATTTTTTTCTTCACTGAATTCAGATTTTTGGCATTTCTGCCTGAAACCAACTCATTTTCTGTTGACTTAACGAATAATTGACTCATAGTTTCAGCTGTAATCTGATCTCATATTACAGCGTCACAATGTTCACAGCATTTTGATGTAGTTAGCTGATTTATTGTCAGACACTCAGAGCCACATCTGCTTTTTCATGAGTCACCCGTGTGCGAGAAAACAGACGCGAGAAACAAAGTTTCACCTTTCAAGGAAAGATTTAAAAACTGCGTCGAGGACGATGTTTGAAGTTCTGTTTGTTTAAATTAAAGTTTCTCATGATCTCTGACATGATCAGAAATCTTGTAAAACATGTAAGGAAGAATTTGTCAAAGTTGGAAATTTCCATGGAAATTAACAGGGAATTTATGGAAATTAACAGGGAATTTACCCAAATTAAAGGTTGGCCCTTTAACAGGAAACTTAAATATAGTTTGGGAAAACGTATTTTAGCATAATCTTGACTTAAACAACCAGATTTCATGCAGGTGCTGTTCCTCACAGCACACTGCTGACTGCAGCCACACATTTGAGCCTGTGGACGACATGAAGTGAAGTAAGTTTTGATATTACGGGGTAAATATATTTAATTTGTGGTTTTAATGTTTAACTTGCAAACAGTACGTGGAAATATTCATACAGTAGGTAGTTGATGAGTTAGATGCTAAATAATCTACGGCTACCCCCAATTTCCAGAGAATTCCCAAATATTCCCATAAATTTCCATAATTCTTATGGAAAGTTTCTGATTTGGAATATATCCATTTACAGAAATAACCCATCTTGACTTCTCATGGAAAGTTTCTGGAAATCTTCCATCTCTTTGCAAGCCTAAAAACACGTGAAACACGACATGGTGTGTGTGTGTGTGTGTGTGTGTGTGAGTGTGTGTGAGTGTGTGACAGAGAGGTCAGTTTAACAGGAAGTGTCGCGTCCACAAACAGACTGAGAGCCACAAAGAAACCATTATGTTGGGCTTGTGTGTGTGTGTGTGTGTGTGTGTGTGTGTGTGTGTGTGTGTATAAAGATGACAGAGGACTCACTGTGGTGTCTCTTTCCTTCTCTCTCTCCGTCCATGTCAACATTTGTTTCCTCCTGAACTTTGACCCAAATCTGAATCTTCCCTTGTTACAGTAATTAATAATAATAATGTCCAGATTATAACAAATTCCTTTTCACCAGTTTAGAGAAGTTTCAGTCGTACAGCGTTCGTTTTATTTATTTAAATCATCACAGTACTTTTCTGTCATCGCCATCGGAGCTCAGCAGGTCGATTCGGTCGTCCACTCATCGGAAGATCGGTGGTTCGATCCCGGCTCCAGTCTGTCTGATTACATGCAGAGATGCTGTGTTTGGTTCAAGAAATCTGTGTGTGTGTGTGTGTGTGTGTGTGAGAGAACTGTGGCGTATCTTATTATGAGAGGACTACTGTAACCTAATATTGTTCCATCCAGTTCACCGAGGCTGATTGTGAAAAGAGGTTTCTATCTTACATAATTCATTAACAAAATGAGACACACACACACACACACACACACACACACACCTATTGTTTCGACACACATTACGACACTCATAAGATCTTAATCAGATTGATTTTCCTTAATCCCACTTTATGAAGCAATGATGACACACACACACACTCACACACTTTGTTAAACAGACTTAATGCAGAGCTTCAGTTCATCTCCTGTTACACGCTGCTCACAGACGACAGCAACAAAGTGTGAATGAAGAAACGCTGCACGCCGCTCCGAGTGAACGAGAAGCTGCTGCAGGTTTCTGCACAGTCAGTGTGAAATATGAATATAATTATATTCAGTAAAATACACAAAGCAAAAACGACAGCAGCTCCTTTTTATGTGCACAGTTCAATAAAAGAAGCTTTATGTGTGTGACCGTTCTGACTGTGTGGCTGTAGTTTGTGGATGTGTGGATGAACCAAACAGAGCGAGAGACGGCAATAAAATCATCAGTCTGGCAGTAAACGTGCCGAGCAGGTAACACGTTAATCAGTGAATAAAGTCCGCTGACTCGTAAGACTGTGTGTTTTTAAACATGTGCTAAAGATTTTAACATCATCAGCTGGACTCTTATTTTGAAGTTTCAGTGCTCCAAACTGAGCTTTATTTTGAAATGTTTCTGTGTTTCCAGGTGCCACCAAGGACATCGGCTCAGCGCTGACCAGGATGTGTATGAGACACCGCAGCATCGAGTCCAAACTCAAACTGTTCACCACGTAAGACACACACACACACACACACACACACAAGCATTGTTTACTACTGAGGGAGGACAGGTGGAGGTGTGAATGATGGTGTGATGGCACCTTTTTTTATCTGACTGTGAGAACTAGACGCTCTAATTACTCTTAACCGACATACGCTCATACACATGAAACTATGTGTGGGCGTGTGACGTGTCTGCAACATCGCAGCCATTTCTCCGTCATGCGTGTCTGCCCTCATTAGAGGAACTGTCAGTCAGATGATTCACACACACACACACACACACATAACAAGAAGCTCTCAGGCTATCTCAGTGTAACGACGTCTGTCAAAGTCTGCTCTGACTTTTCGCCTGCGTTTAACTCAACAGTTTGTCGACGCTCGTAGTGATGAAGCTGAGAAATGTCACCTCGCTCATCTGCCGATTGTTTAGCTGTCCGGCCCACAACGTTTACCTGTCTGTGTCCACTCCCACAGCTTTTGTGCTGCAGCAGGCAGCCGTTTACGGAGAAAATCCATCATACGCTGCACCAAACAGCAGACGGACACAGTCAGCAGCTTAGCCGATGAACGTAGCGGAGCTAAAGAACTTGATATTTCCCTCAGGAGTTTGCAGAGGACTCTGCAACACGACCACAAATACATGATAACGTTGCTCGTTAGCTGCTGAAGGTGTAAATAAGAAACTGTTTCACTGTATCACGTCAGTGCTGTGTTCTCTATTTGTTTCTGCTGCCTTCAAGTTATTAAATAAACATCATTCATTGTGTGTGTGTGTGTGTGTGTGTGTGTGTGTGTGAGGGAACATTTTCAAGAAGTGCTAAGTTTAACTCGTTTATGTAAATCACTAATTTGGGAGTCAAAACTCAAAGTTCACATCAAAGTTCTGACAAAAACAAAAAGTGTCGCCCTGCTTCGGCCTCGACGCTCCAACTGCAGCTGCACAAACAAAGTGCAGCACAGAGTTATAGATAATCCCTCTGTAGACATCGATTTAGATAATGTGTGTTAAACAGGAACATGTGGACTGAGGTCACGACCGGCTGCGTCGAAAGTACAAAAACAAAGTTTAAAAAACACTCGTACATCAGTAATCAGGGCTGAATGAATCGTTTCATCAATAGACGGTAAATCAGTTGTCTCCAGTTTGGATCATTTATTTATTTATCGAGCAGAAATGTCAAACATTTTCTTCTTCCAGCCTCTTTATGTTCAGTATCTGTGGACATCTTATCTGTTTGGTCAAACAAGATGTTTGAAGATGTCATATTTTTGTGTTTTGACAGTTATTTGGAAAAATAATCAGCAAATAACTGACAAAATATAGATAACTGTTAGCCGCAGCGCTGCATGAATTAATAATTAGTTACTGGCTTAAATCCCAGACTCACTGGAAAACAGATGAAGTGCTTGTAGTTTTAATTTTTCGGCTTAATTCCACAAAACGAGGTCAAACTCTGCGGTTAATTGAAGCTTTAAATCTCCTCTCAGAGCTCTCTC
Source organism: Protonibea diacanthus (assembly GCA_028641955.1). Classification (NCBI taxonomy): domain Eukaryota; kingdom Metazoa; phylum Chordata; class Actinopteri; family Sciaenidae; genus Protonibea; species Protonibea diacanthus. The sequence goes on along the minus strand of CM053978.1, from coordinate 1,732,910 downwards.
AGAAAGTCTGATCACTCCGCTGGAGTTGAAGATGGAGGAGTGGAAAAAAGTGGCCAGTCAGCTGGACAAAGACCACGCTAAAGGTACGCCAACATGCAAACACACACACACATATAACCACACACACAAACTCTCCCTCACTGCAGACTTGTTTTTGTGTTTAGAGTACAAAAAAGCCAGAGCAGACATCAAGAAGAAATCATCGGACACCATCAAGCTGCAGAAGAAAGTGAAGAAAGGTAAGACGAGCGTCTGACTTCAGCAGGTTTCCATCAGTCAGAGACTCCGTCAGGTTAAATGATGTAAATCAAACAAAGGGAAAGGACAACACAAGTGTTGTTACACGAGCTGTGAAGCTGCAGCTTGTTTACCACAGAAGAAGAGAGAAGCCACCTGCTGAATATTAAAAGCATGTTGCACACGGTGAGATAATCCTGCGCAGTAAACACGAGGACTCCGTTTGATCGTGCCCTCGTTGTCTGTAGATCTCTGCTGCGTGATGTTACGCTCTGCCGCCTGTCAGTCACCTGACGCCCCGAGGGAAGAAATAATCCCCTGGGAACTTGTTTCTTTGCTAACATAACTGTCACACCCATTTTTATTTTTATGTGGTCTTCTTCTTCTCTGAAGCTGTTTGATCACTTTCAGCCCGACAGATCCAAACCAATCAAAGCTCGCCGTGTTGATATTATCCTGATCAGTTTTATCTGTTTGTAGCCTCTGGCTGCAGTCTCGTTCACATGACAGCCTGGCTTGTTCTTGTTGTGCTCCGGCCTTGTCTTACGTCTTCACTTGAGATTTGTTCGTCTTTATGTGTCTCTTCAGACTTAACTCCGGGTTCACTTGTGCTGACGTGAAGTCTTGTAGGTTTGGATTTGGGACTAGTTTGTCTTGCTTTAGGACTTGTTGGACTTGACTTGATTCTATTTGGACTTGACCTGGGACCTGGTTTTGACTTGAAACTTGTTGGACTTGGCTCAGAATTTGCTGGTCATTACTTGGGACTAGTTTGTCTTGACTTAGACTTTGTTAGTCTTGACTTGAGACTTAGTCTAAGAACGTGGCACTTAATAGTTTTGACTTGGGGCTTGTTGGACTTGACTTATAGTTGTTAATCTTGACTTAAGACTTACTGGTCTTTACATTGAACTTGTTAGTCTTGACTTAAGACTTGTCCGCCTTGATAGCAAACACTTGAGACTAATTTGTGACGAGTTTGTTTCATGAGTTGTTTGAACAGTGTCCAGAGTGTTGCCATGTTCATCTCGTTGTGTTAAATGTTGCACACTCAAACCATCAGACTGTTGTTGTTTTAATCTTAAGTCTTTTAGTCTTTGAGTCTTTGAGTCTTTGGCTTGAAGCTGCTGGTTTCTGCGTCTGTTTCATCTGCGGTGAGTTCAGACCGGCGGAGGAACTCTGTGCTCCGAGGCCTGCGGTGACATTAAGGCCTGATGGTTGGACGGTTGCCATAGCAACCCAAACACACTGCCAGGCAGGCACCTGGGCCACACCCTTTCCCTCCGCTATCAAAGCAAGACACACCCTGTGGTTGCCATGGTTGCACCTGGCCTCGGCATCCCATAATCAAGGAGGCTGAAAGCTCGCCAGGAAAGACTGCAGATGACCTTATATGGTCGAAATGGAGCGGAAACGCCCAAAACACGTGCCCCAAACACACACACACACACACACACACACACACACACACACACACACCACAATCAAAATGAAACCTCGAGGCCTTTAAACAAATATCCTCTCTGCTCTCCCTCTCGACAAATCCAATACGCAAATGCACAACACAGAAATAGTCCGGACACACACACCACACGCGCACTAACACACAAACACACACAGTCTGAGCGCAGACCCGCCCATGGTAAACAGAGTGATGTCTGATGTGGGTTAAACATCTCTGAACATGTTTTGTGCTACGTGTTTTCTTTTTTCTTTTCCTCGTTCTCTCGTTCGACATGGTTCCCTCTTCTGTCCTCTCTCGGTTCAGTCGTCACAAACTGAATCATCAGACCGTTTAAAGCAGCGCGAGCGGTCAGAAACATGTTAGAACTTTGGTTTTTCTACAACTTTTGGTTATTTTTCATAGTTTAGGACGGTTTTCTGTACTCGTGTGTAAACATGACCGCTCATCCATGCTCTGTAGCTCCTGCTGTGTGGAACAAGTTTAATATAAAGTAAGTGAGGAAACATGAGTAGTCCAAGAGTTTGAAAACAAGCCGACAGTTTATTCAGATGATGCTTTATTTGAAGGCTCAGGAGGGAGATGAATTGTCCATATTAATTATATAACCATATAGACTCCGGTAGCACTGATGAATGCTGCTGCAGTTTAGTGGAAACCGTCACCCAAATCTCAAAAACAGAAAACTGACAATCACAAAAGTGTTTGTTTATTTATTTTCTTTATTTTCATATTTAATTTGCATCATTTGTAGCTTTTTAAACAGAGTTTAACTAAAACAGCTGTAAATATTGCAGAACATTTACAGAACATTAATGCAGAACAGCTACATGAAGAAAAAAATCACTGGCTTTATGTGAAAAAGTCACCACCTCCTGCCGGCTCTTTGGCGAACCGTAGCCCAGAAAACAGCCTCCACCTCTGGCAGTGAGAGCTGGTTAAGTCCTGCCGTTTATCTATGTGATGAAAGTTCAGTGTAACAAACAGCATTAATGTGGTGGTAGGTAGCATCTTTGGTGACTTGTATGAGAAAAGATCTTCAGATTTATTCCAGAAGTCGGCGCAACCTGCTCAGTCCTCCCTACCGACTCTTCGGTGAACTCTCCCCCAGAGAACAGGCCTTATCTCCAGCAGTGAGAGCAGCATAAGTCCTGCTGTTCACAGGATCCTTCTCACAACACAGTCTTACAGCTTTCACTGTAAACCGGGGGATGCTGTGTGTGTGCAGAGGCATTTTTAGATTTGTAGTGGAAACCCATTATAAAGAACGGACGCTTTGAGCCCGAGTGGGTTAATTACTGTGTGCACACAACTGCAGTAAGTACGGTTTGTGTGAGTTGATGCAGGAAGCGTGGCTGTAAACTCTGATGGATGTTTATAACTGACTTTTGGGGGGTACTGATGTCACAGTTCGCCTTTTGTTTTTACCCCGCTGTGAGCTCGGAACCTGTCGAGCGTCAGAATAAAGTCAATCCAGCGTGCGAGTGATCATTACGTGTGTCTGTCCACCGTGTGACTCAGAGAGACGACGAGTAAACAAGTAAGCAACACGGAGAGAGAGAGAGAGACAGAGCCACAGCTTCACATGGTGTCACCACGTAATGACACAGCACACACACACACACACACACACCCATCCATAAGAACACAGCTTTTCCCTGCACAGTGTACCAAAACTGTTTCTGTACACTCACCAATCAAAGCTTCACGTTATAATTATGTCTGCCGTACAGTGCTGTGTGTGTGTGTGTGTGTGCGTGCGTGTGTGTGTGGATATGTGTGTGTGTGTGTGTGTGTGTGTGTGTGCGTGTGTGTGTAGACACCCTATAATGAGTAAGGACTAAACTGCTGTTGGTAGAGCAGACTGCTCTGAACAAAGGTTCTTCAGTCGTTCACTCTCTGTTTCCTGTTTGTCGTGCCGTAGATGAGCCGTGTTGATATGAACATGTCGTTTTCGGTTTCACACTGACGTTACATCAACATCAGACGACGTGTCACGCTTCATATTGAAGAGCTGCGGGTCGATTCCTGCGTTCAAATCCTGAAATTCAGTTAAAGTCTTTGTGAGTTCACTTCAGTTCATCTTTGTTGCAGCACGATGGAGTGTGTTTGAATGACAAGAAAAAACTTCATAACAGTAAACATCTGTTCCATCACTAATCAGTCCATATGATTCTGTGTGTGTGTGTGTGTGTGTGTGTGTGTGTGTGTGTGTATGTGTGCGCGCGCGCGCACTCTGTAATTATGTGGTGTGTAACCACTTCAGATAGGGAATCTCCGACTGCTTAGAGAGAGAGAGGCAGATGATGAGAGGAGGGACAGAGGTGCAGACATAAACGGTGCTATTCTTCATCCTATGGACGGAAACCTCAGCACACTGACGTGTTTCAGACATTAAAGCCTCGGTGTGCATGCGGTGGTCATTTTGAAGTCACAGAATCGCGGTTACATGCAAGTTTTTGTGTTAATGTTTCAACCGAAGCGTCTTTTTCTGTCCACAAACGTGAGCCGTGCTTCCATCATCTATACGTCTGCTAACAATGACTTCTTATCTGTTCGTTACTGTGTCTGGTGCCGTTCGTTTGGTCCAAAGCAAGCATGTCAATCTTTGAAGGAGGGATAACAAAAATACAGCACCAGGGGTTTTGGGTTTTAGAGATGTTGGATGTTGAAGAAAAGGATCTGGAGACCATCAAAGATGATGGCTGACCTCGTCCATCAGTGTGACTGCGCGGAGAAGACGAAGGAGGACAAGACAAGGATGGAGGGAGGGGGTTGAAGTCATCCTCTCCATGACTCGACAGCGGTTACTGTGGTTAGAGAGATAGGAGGAGAAACATGTGAGTGTGAGGAAAGGAAAGAGGAAAGGAAATGTATATGGTGATGGAGACCAGAATTCCCAACTTCGAAGAGGGGATGAAAGATAGATGATGTAATTATCTGTTTCTCAAGTGGTAGCATTAAAGAAGGGAGGGGGGTGGGGGATGGGTGGGAGAGAAACAGATGAAGGAAGAAAAGAGATGTCGAGGTGGAGGAGGTCGAGGTGGAGGAGGCCGAGGAGAAGAAGGTCTGTAGTTTGATGAAAGAGGAGAAGCTGAAGGAGTAAAGAGAGAAGAGAGAATACTTTGCAGGTGGAGGAGATGACAGAGGAGTTAAAGTCCATGTAAAGTCAGAATATGAGTTCTGAGTTTGTCAGACCAACGAAGAAAGTGTTATTAACCACCCAGCCAAATTTGAATGATTAAAAATATCGACAAGTTTCTAAAATCAGGTAAAAATGTATTCTCAGCTGCAGGACTGTGGGGGCGTGTCCTCTAAATGTGCTGAAGCCACGCCCACTCGTCAGAGCAGTCAAGCGGCCATTTTGGAGCGACTGAATTCATCTCTGTCTCTCTGCTCAGGGAGGCCTCAGCGTGTCATCAAGCCGCCCTTTAAGGACCGCCCACAAAATCCTGAAAACTGGTGAAAAACTGTTTGAACCTCTGACTTCACATTTCAGTAATGAGTCTTTTCACGCGTTCTATCGTCCAACATATTTAATGTGTTTTGAAAGAATCGCCTTCACAGACTTTAAAGGAGGCGAGCTGTACCGAGGAGCCTCACTCTAAAGTGTGTCAGACGTTCTCATTTGAATCTCAGGCGTGTTTTTTTGCATACAGCTGCTTCGTGTCTCGAACCCATTTATCACCTGAGCTTAAACTACCTGTGTCTGACTCTGATGCCGTCATCAGCGCCTGACGCAGGCGGTCTAGACTCTCGGGATGAATAAGCCTTTGAAAGCAGCAGGTTGACACTCGGACAGCCGCTGCGAGCGAGAGCTCTGCCTTTTCCTGAGGAAATTAGTCATGATTGAAAACAGCAGAAAGCACATAAAAAATCTCACTGCAGAAGCATTTATGTGTCGTCACAAAGTGATTACTGGCATCTGAAGATGACCAGCAGGACTTCATGGACAGAGTGGAAGATGAGGACGCAGAAGAGACATATCGGCCGTGAAGAGACGTTTTCAATGCGAGTCACAAATCAAGCGGACGCCTTTCTAAATTTCAGTCTTTTCAGTACAGAACGACCTCATTCTGTTGCCTTCGAGAGCTCTAAAACTCTCCTTAAACCCAGGCGAACATCAGTAATACATTTTTATATGACTGCACTGAACACGACACGCTGCAAGAAAAACCTGCAGTCATTATGAAAGCATGCGTGCAGGCTTTATTCCTCATTTAACCCAGCCCGAGGCCATCCGTACCTGTGTGAGTGAGCGAGGGAATGCTAACAGACTGGTTTATGGCTAAAGAAAGTGCAGCTAACGAGGCTCTGAGGTTAATGAGTGGTTGTAACTTTTGGTTACGACGTCGCTTAAATGTTTTCATATTAATAAACACGTTCCACGCCTCTCTGTTGGCGTGCTCAGCGGATTAAAAGTAGATATTCAGCATTTAGTGACGTTCTTTATGTTGGTAAGGACTGAAGCCGACAGAGTGCGAGTCTGTGTCTCAACGTTTTCCACCTGTGAAGATGAAAATCTTTAAAAACGTCTCAGAAACATCCAGTTTGATTCTTAGTAAACGCTCTGTAATCTCCTCAAACAGCTGATCACTGAAGTTTTCAGCAAATGTTTCTCAAACACGAGATAAACGTGAATTCGTCTGGGATTATTTTCAGCGGTGGATTAATCCACATTTGGCGCTCCGGTGAATATATCTGTCAGCAGGGTGGTGTGTGTGTGTGTGTGTGTGGGGGGGACTGCCTCAAAATAAACTGCAGTGTGTGTGTTTGTGGTAATGAAGGAACATGTCACCAGTGCAGCAGTGTGACTCACTGATGTGTTTTTAATAGTTTAGCACAACAATAGAGCTCTGTGCCACACAGGAATGAGGAATAATCAGGCTTTGAATGCGCACCATGGTCCCTACGGATCCTTAAAATCCTTGAAAGTTTGGGGATTTCAGCAGCCTTGAAAGTTTTTGAAAGTAGACCTGGCTCATTTAAGGATATTTTGTAGTGAACTGGGGTACGTCTGCATCTTCTGCAGCTGCGTCATTGTTTGATGCACCTCCTGCCTCGACAGAGCAGAGTCTCAGATTATGGCATGTCGGGACCTTGAATTAGAGGGAAGTGAGCCTGGACCGTCCTTGAAAAGTCCTTGAATTTGATGTTTTATGATAGTGTGGGAACGCTGACACTCACAGCAGTTGTTAGGGGAAGTTGATTCACTCATGGGATTTGTTGACATGGAGAAAAAAACCATAATCAGACTTTGTTTTAAGTTCTCAGTCGGGATAAACAAGAGAGGGAGGTTTGTGTAATTAGCACGAGCAGCAAGACGCCGACGTTTCTCGTGGAGACGCTCGAACTTCAACAGAAAACACAAGATAGTCCCGCCCACACGGTTTGACTGACAGACGGTGTTTGGAGGTCACCACAGAGATGGAAGAGATCCCTGTCATCATGACTCGGCTGGTTGTTTGTGTCAGTAGCATTAAATTAGGATTAGTGAGACTTTGGCTGACATGAGGCATCACGTTCGTTAGCTCTTCAGTCACTTCTGTAACATTTACCGTCACGTTTTGTTTGTACGGTACGTCTCCCAGCTGGTGAGAATAAGCACCGCCTGAACTGTGATTCACCTCTGACGGAGCGAACGAGTCGACTCTGTGCAGCGCGGAGCTTCTGACTTCAGGTTTTTGTGTTTTCGTGGGTGTCGAGCCAGAGCCTTGTAGAAACACACTCTGACAACACGCAGCCTGTGTGTGTGTGTGTGTGTGTGTGTGTGTGTGTGTGTGTGTGTGTGTTTCCACAGAGGCCCGACGTCACAGAGCTTCTGTTAACAACGAGGAAATTATCCTCTGTCCTCGCCATGCTCCCACACACACACACACACACCTGAGTGAACAGGTCATGTTTAGGTTGAGCTTTATAGCACAAAGTCTGCAGTGTGTGTGTGTGTGCGTGTGTGTGTGTTTGGCTGTGGAAACTGCCTCTCACTGTTTTCCACAGGATTTACTGGGTCTGCCTCTTGTTTTTCTGCCTGTTCCACTCTCTTGAAGTCAGAAAGAAGTTTCTGTTTTGAGCGCGTCCGCTACAAAAATATGTCGGCGTTTGACAGAGAACAGTCCAGTTGATGTCAGGTGAACAGATAAGCCCAGAGATCAGAGATCAAAACAATCATCTGCATTCATGTGCCTGTGGGAAACAGTGCTGGAAGAAGCATTCCAGATGTTTACTGAAGGAAAAGTAGCAAAGCTGCATCGTTACAATACTCCCTTACAAGTAAAAGTACTAGATATACTCAAGTAAAGTAAGAAAAGAAGAAGTACAAGTACCTAGCTTAGTAAATGAGACCGTGGCGGAGGCTGCAGCAGTGCGAGCTGTACTTAAACTCCTCCATGTTGGTGGATGTGAGCGCTCCCTCCGTCATCTCCGGACTTATTTTTACATGCAGTAGGAGTGTTTCCACAGCTGGGTGGTCTGCAGGTCAGAGCTCTGTCTGTGTGTGTGTGTGTGTGTGTGTGTGTGTCTGTTCTGTACCTGCAGGTCTGAACCCACCACGTTAAACAGTCCACCACAGTTACAGCTCCGCTCTGTCAGTGTGTCTCCGCCTGTTTCCAAAAACGATTTCATTCAGAGTTTTTTGATTTATTCACCTTCGAATACTGAAGCTGATTGTTTTTATAGTTTTTATACATGAAGAAAAAAAACTGTCGAACATTTTGTGGTTTTAAGTGAAATGTCAGACAGTCATGATCCCCAGAGGATGTACTGTAATAACTCTGGTTATCCTTTTCTCCATCGTCAGGTCACATGGACGTAGTATCCATGACGTCACCTGCAGGTTTTTGTAGTCATTTTAAAGCTCAGTGTGGTGAGGGAACCAGTACAGCTGTCATGAACGGGGAAATTAGCTATAGAGACCAAAACTGTTTTTTGTACCAGGCTGTAAACATGTTTATTTCTGCTGTGAAGTTGGACATTTGAACATGGGGACTTATGGAGACTGACTCACTTCTGGAGCCAGCCTCAAGTGGACGTTTGAAGAACTGCAGTTTTTAGCACTTGGACTTGGACTAGATGTTGTTGAAGTCCTCTGACAGCATGTCGTCATGGTCTGACTGTTTTCATGTTGGTCTCCTGTAAACGTTTCTCTGCGCTCACCTTAAATCAGTTTGCACACTCAGGACTTTGTGACTCAGTCACGTATTTCACCGTGGTGATGATGTGGAAACTCATCCGGGTCACATACGCTGATAACAGACAGAGAAACTTTTGAAAAATAAATATTGACATTCATTCATTCTGAAATTTACAATAAGGGAGAAAGATTGGATGTCATTTTAAGAATTTTCAGTATTTTCCGGTCTTAAAGGTCAGTGTGGAGGGTTGGACTGTGTAGGCGGTTCAACATGGTGGACTAACAAAAACATAATTATTCTTATTTTTAGGCGATTGCACACGAGTGAAATCAGAGTTCTGAACATTATATTTCATGTCTGGCATGTTCTGTACGTAGACACACTGGACCTTTAAAATGGGAGAGATCGCACTGCTCCTGCTGGATTGAACTTTGTGGTCACAAACACTGAAAATGAGTAACAGCTGAACATGGAGCTGTCCCGTTTATGTTGGTAACCGACTGCAGTGATGAGAGTTTTGTTACGTTCGTGATGAAAGAGCCACAAAATGTCTTCCATCCATCTTTAAATCGGCTCGGCGGTTTCTGTCAAAGAAAGACTCGAGGTTTTTTGGAGCGGTGAACCGGGTTTTTTTGTGCGCTGGGATCACGTGACGGTGGCGGAGTCCGCCAGTAAACAACGTAGTAAATCACATCATTGAAGAGAGCGAGGTCTGCTCTGCAGCGTCACCATCTCTCTGTCTCAGATGTTTATGAAATCATTAAGGAGCTCTGAATCACATGATCAGATCACATGATCAGTCCAATTATTGTAAATACAGAAATCATGCATGGTCAGATTTTCATGTTAAAGTGTGTCTGTTCTAATAATCGCACATTCAAACAAATATGAGGAGGACAAGGTCAGAGCACGTGTGTGACGAACAGCTGACACTGTGAGTGTGTGTGTGTGTGTGTGTGTGTGTCTTCAATAGCTGCCATTACATCAGCTGTGTAGTGTTGTGCTGCCCCCTCCTGGCAGGATCAGGGTTTCGCAGAGTGTTTGTCTCGTTATTAATGATGCTGTAAGTTTACACAGACTTACTCATAACAGTCTAAGAGAGAATTATATATATATATTATATATCTCAGTTATGATATAATATTTATGTAATACAATATTTTTATTTGTAAATTAGAGTTTTTTGGTCTTCGCTGCTCATAGAATCAAAGTTTCCACAGTAGTTAAGCTCAGTTGCTGTCACTCACCGAACAAAACAACAGTGTTAACTAATCGTTAATTAAATTAAAGATTCAGGTTTGATGAGGAGAAGAAACAGGAGGCCGTCTGTTCTCACAGTGACTGACAGATGATGTTAATGAACAGTCCATGTCCCGCCTGAGTCTTCTTCAGTCTGTCCTCTGTGTCTCTGCAGGGAAGGACGAGGCTCGCGGTCAGCTGGACAGCGCGCTGCAGGACGTCAACGTACGCTACGTCGTCCTGGAGGAGACGGAGAAGCGAGCCGTGTGCCGAGCGCTGATCGAAGAGAGAGCGCGCTACTGCAGCTTCGTCGGGATGTTGAAGCCTGTGCTGGTCAGTGTGTGTGTGAGAGTGATGGACTAGACTATAGAACTAGAACAAACACCTAATTAATGTGTGTGTGTGTGTGTGTGTGTGTGTGTGTTCAGGACCATGAGATCAACATGCTGGGTGAGGTGACCCACCTGCAGACCATCCTGGAAGATCTGACCAACCTGACAGCCGAGCCCAACAAACTCCCAGCAGCCAGCGAGCAGGTACACAGCTCGTCTTCCTCCTCTGATGTCACCTGTAGCGCCACCCTCAGGTGTGCTCGTACAGAGATTCAGTGATTTGTTGACGGAGACGTTTAGAGTTTGTTTTTTGTCTCTCAGGTGATTTTGGATCTGAAAGGTTCTGATTTCAACTACACCTATCAGACACCGCCGGCTTCTCCCAGTAACACTCTGTCCAGGAAGAGCAGCATCAGCAGGTAACACACACACACACACACACACACCTATGCATACCGTGTAGTGTGTGTAGGTTTACCGTCTGTCGGTGACGTTCGTCCTTAAACGTTGAGTCTGTGTGTTTTCACAGTAACTACCAGTCTGGATCAGTGAGACACGTTCCCTCGCTGGACTCCATCAGCTGTGCTGTCGATGGAGTGCACATCCAGGTAACACACACACACACACACACACACACACACCTGAACAGTTTATAAACTTTCTGTCCTCAAAACTTTTCTGATAATATTTGTCACTTTATTTGTTTCCTAAAATCACATGACTTAATGTTCATTGGCTGTTTCAGCAGTAAGCATACATTTGATATACAACATATGGCCAAAAATATGTGGACACCTCATACTTCAGTGTAACTTTGGGGTTGTTGGATGTCACGTTTGTTGTGGAAGCCTGACCTCCACCCCAGCATGAAATTTTGGAGTTGGATGAACTGAACGCTGATGGTGACCAAACATCAGTGTCCCTCCTCACTCATGATCTTGTGTCTGTTCAGGTGTCCGTATACTTTTGGCCATGTAAATATATGCTTTACATGGCAGCACGCACTCTGCCAGCCATCAGCACCCCTCCACTTTAAAATGTCACTGCTTCCTTTGAGGATCTTCAAAATAAAAGACTACAGACGCCGCTCTAACCCTCTCCTGTGTGTAGCGCTGCTCCTCCCCCTATCTGCTGATTGGCTGTGATGAAAGCGGCCGGTCGCTCAGCGAAGGGAACTCCCCCTCTCGCCTCGGTCGTCAGGGCAGCCGTGGTCGCTACGGTTACGCCGCCACCGCAGCCGCCGCCGGCCATGGCCACCACCACCACCACCCCGCGCTGAGCCGCCGCGTTAGCCGCAGGGATATGACCACCGTGAGATAAAACTATTACATCACTCCCAACACGAGTACCGTGCTGTGTTCTTTACCGTGTTGTAACCGTCTGTCCTCCATCGGTTCAAACATGACTCCATCTCACGTTATTTCCCGCCTCATGTTTTCACCGGCTCACACTCGGCACAGATTGTTTGGTTTGTGTGTCAGAGTTCATCCCAAATGTCTCAGTGAGCCTCATTTATGTCTGAACCAGCCCCCATTAAACCTGGATCATCGTGTGTGTGTGTGTGTGTGTGTGTGTGTGTGTGTGTGTGTGTGTTCACATGTACAGTGTTCAGGTTTTGTGTCAGTGTTCGCCTGACTCTTCATGTCTTTACGGTGTCTTCTTTGCCGTGTCCGTGTTCACGTGTTGTCACGTGTTATGTCTGTGACTCTTCTGATACTTTTTGTCTCTCAGTGACTTCTTGTTAGAATCATCCAAGAGAAACATTTTACGCTGCGTGACACCTCAGATGATATTAGGCTCATAAATTCAGCAGCGCAGGCCGACCCTCTTCAGCTTCGGACAGGAGGAAGGTTTATTCCTCATCAGGTTATTTACTGTCGGCCTTAAAGGTGCAGTGTGGAGGAGGCGCTCTCCTACCTCCACTTACCTTCACGTCTAATCTTTAATGTCTGTTTGCTGCGTGTATGAATGTGACTGAGTAGCTGATGCAGGAACAGTTTGCAGCTTTCAGGCTGATGAAGCGCTCCAGTATTTTCTGATAACGAGCTGCATTCATCTGAACTAAACGTCCCGTGCAGCTGCTCACACACACCTCCGTGCTGATGGTGAGGCTTTGCTGACATCGCGTTTGTGGTTGTGACCATAAAAGTTTTCAATTTTGGTGATAATTAAAAGAATTTTTTGATAATAAATGACTTCATCTGACCACTATCCCCAAATAAAAAGAGAGGTTTCATCCTGATCACTCATATTTGGCTAATATTTCACAAATCTGCCAGGCAGTGTGTCAATTTATGAGCACAACTGTACATTTTAGAAATTTCAGGGTTATTTTAATGGTTTTGTGTGAAGTTATTTAATCAGACGTACTTCGTAAATTCCTCATTAGGGGGCGCTTATTGCGTACTGTCGATGGTACCTGCACCACAGAGACAGTTTATAGACCGCCCCGGCTTCACTCAGCCCGAAGGTGACGTCTTTAATTTGCTGATTTACATCAACATTTGAGAAGCTGTAACTAGAGAACGATCGTCACGAGCTGGTGATTAGTTTTCCATCACTTGAATCATCGAAGAAAGAGCGTTGTAAACAGACAGATGCCTTACTCGCCACTTCACTCAGTCAGTGTCCATAAATCTGAAGTGTCAACATGTTTTACCTCCTCGCATGTGATCACCTCGTCCTGACCTGCAAACCTCATCCAGCCTCCGTCCCGCTGTTCGGCCGCTCGTCGTCACGTCTCTGCTGTTAACGAGACGCTCGTGGAAGTTTGGTGTGACGTACAGCTGCTGTTGATATTCCTGTCCGTGCTGTCCTGTCGGTGTTTCACTGAAGCACGGCGTCTCTATTTAGATTCTGTATGAAAACACCAAAACCAACAGTGGAGTGACCACGAGCACACACACACTGTATTTTATTTCAATCACACACACACACACTGATGTCCTGCTGCTGGAAATCCTCCCTAGAGCGCCAAATGTGGATCAATCCACCGCTAAAAATAGTCCCTAACGAATGCGCTGCTTCCTCTCGTTTGAATAAAAACTGCAGTGAAATAACTGAACCTCACACTGCACATTTGTTTTTGGTGTTTTCAAGACATTTGTTGATATTATGAAGCAACATCAGCTTCTTTTAAAAGTATTTCAGCGGTTTTAAAAAGCTGCTCAGAGACCAGCAGCTACTGTAGAAGTCCTGCTGCATTCATGACCCTCTAACATTATTTTACTGACGTGTAATTAACCTGGAAAGCTCGTTACACCTGCTGTCACAGGTGCTGCACATAAAACTGGTTTAATGATTGGTGGTGGACTTCTACGATGGCAGCGTGGGTTTATGTTCTGTGTCGTTCACACCGACCCGATCGTTAAATTCGCTCTGATTGGTCTGTTCGTGACAGGATGCCGTCGGCTCAACCAATCAGCTCGCAGCTGGAGGGAGCGGAGGGGCGGAGAACGGCATGTTGGCCCCGCCACACAACGCCTACTCAAACCACGGAGAGAGAGCTCGAGCCATGTCGGCGTCTGGGAAGGTAAACACACACACACACACACACACACACACACACACACACACACACACACAACACACACACACACACACACACACACAACATGCATCCATCCATGCCTTCATCTCTTTCCTCTCCTGGTTTCCCACTCCTCTCCTTTCCTTGTTTCATCTCCTCTCCTCATTTCTCATCTTACTTTCTCTCTGTTTCATTCACTTCCTTGTTCCTCTGTTTTATTTTATCTTCATGTCTTTCTCCTTGTTTCCTTTCCTTCCTCCTTCCCTCTTCAATTTTTGTTCTATCTCCTTGTTACCTTTTATCTCCTTTCTTCGTTTCTCTCTTCTCCTTTCCTTGTCTCTCACCTCACCTGGGTCATATTATTTAAAAAAAAAAAAACTCGGCTCATCTGGTTCTCTGTCTCTCTCTCTCTCTCTCTCTCTCTCTCTCTCCTCTCCTCTCTCTCTGCTCCCTCTCCTCTCTCTGTCTCTCTCTGTCTCTCTCTCTCTCTCTCTCTCTCTCTCTCTCTCTCTCTCCCCGTCAACGGCTCGCCCGGGATCAGCTGGCGCTGACGCTGCGCGTTGAATTCGATCCCAGAGGAGCAGCAGGACTCTCTGCACCACATCTGCCGCCACAGCACCCAGACCACCACCCCGTCCTGCCTGAGACACCATCCACACACACAGTGAGTACACACACACACACACTGTACACACTGTACACACACACACACACTGTTTCTGATGAACCTGACTGTTGGACCTGTCTGCCATCTCTCAGTTTGGTGTTTTTTAAGATCTGTCTGTCTGTCTGTCTGTCTGTCTGTGGTAGTACCATCGTCTTTCTGGTTCTGTTGTGTTCTCTCAGTAGTTTGCTGTTTTCTTGGCAACCTTCCTTCTCTTCCAGCTGTAAAGAGATCCTCCTCTATGGTAGGTCTCTGCTCGTCTGTCTGCCTGTCTGTCTGCCTGCCTGTCTGTCTGCCCTTTGTCTGTCTGTCTCTCAGCTAGATCGCCTGGGCATGTCATCATTCACGCCATTGAATTAAAACTCAAAGATTCAGCTTGATCAACATGATCAACTCACAACGTTTAGATGAGCGCTGTGATGTCTCAGAAATATTAATGCTGTGTGTGTGTGTGTGTGTGTGTGTCATTTAAAAGTAATCCTGTTGCAGGTTCTGTTTCTGTTAGATACAGTAAGAGTTTACACGATGATGCATGTCCACACACACACACACACACACAACATGCTGCATCGTCCGCCTGTCACGAGGAGTTAAACACTGACGAGCAGCAGCTAACGCTTCTTCTCTGCAGCTCCATCACGAGTCCATCTCCTCTCCACGGAGACGCCGACTCCATCTCCCTTACATCACCTCTCACACGGCAACAGCCAGTCAGACTTCACAAGTCTCCACCATCCCGAGGAACTCCGACCAGTTTCCAGTACAGGAAGTTCTCAGTCCAAGCGCTCCTCTACTGTCAGCCTGTTGGCCGAGCCCGACTGATCGGGCAGGTCGGCCCACCAGCTGCCGGTCCCACACGGCGACCATCCGCCCGCAAACCGCCGCTCCGCCGGGCAGACCGCAGGGGCACCATCAGCGGCGGCGTCCCCATCCCCATCAGCACCCCGCAGGTTCCCCTCAAAGCCATCGGAGGAAACGGCGGGATGAATGGACGTTTTTGCGGTGCTCCTCCGCCATGTGGGAGTGGGGAGGCGGAGGCTTAGGTTACAATAAACTCTGCACTTCCACACAGAGCCTCAGTGCCTTACCTCCTCCTCCTCTTCCTCCCGTACTACCAGCTGGTCCCTGGTCAGTGATGCTCCATCCCGGTGCTCTGTACTCATCGTGTTCTCCTGCCGCTAGAGGGCAGCAACGCTCAAGCAGCAGCAACAGAGACACTACCAGCAACAGCAGCAATGAACCAGCAACGCATCAACTACAGCAGCAGCAATACCAGCAGCCGCAGCATCAGTTCTCTCCAGCAGCAGCAACTACAGCAACAGTTTGTACATCAACAGCACCACAGCAACAGTTTCAACATCAATCACTGCTTCAGCAACCCCAGCAACCCCAGCAACTACCGTTTCATCAAACAAGACCAGTACCACAGCAGCTGACCCAGCAGCAGAAACAGAAGGCCGTTCCAGCAGCAGCAGCAGGCCCAGCCCAGGCCTCCGCTCCCAGGGAGAGCCCCCAGTCTGGGCCACGGTGCTCACTATCAGCCCAGGTAGGCTCCTCCACCCTCCAGCCAGGACCAGAGCAGGTGACCAGGAGTGGAGGAGGAGACATGCTGAACCAGGATCAGAGGAGTACGGCTCAAAAGGACCGCTACCAACGACGTCACTTCTCCTACACCCAACCAATCACAAGTGACGCTTGATCGCTGTCTCAAAATCAACGGACTTCCCGCGGGGGACACGGATCGATCGCGAATCGACCCAGGAACTCGGGACACGTGTTGCATTTTATTTTGTAAAATTTGTTTCCTTTAGCCAGCGCTCTTAGTTTGAAACATTTTTGAGACGTTGTTGTCAAGCTTCCTGTTGCCGCTGGCGACCATCTTTTGCCTTTTTTTTTTTTTTTTTTTTTTTGGTTCATGTTTGCATTTCAATGTGTCGACGCAGTCTCACCCACAGAACTGCTGATTGTTTTAATTAGTACTCACTTCCTGCTCAATCGTCATGTGGCTTAATTAGCCGCACAGGAAGCTGTTCAGATCCTCGCTGTCCTGGGTGCTTGATTTGCCTTTTTGTCTTAGACTCCCAGTGGGGTGGGTTTAGTAAAGTCCACTAGCTTTCCACTGTGTCGCATGGTTGGAACCATGGTGTGTGTGTGTGTGTGTGTGTGAGGTTTTACTTTGCTGGCTGTGGTCGGGTGTCGGGGTCCAGTCCAGTCGCCTGCAGAGTGTTTTGGGTTGTTCCGGGTTATCTCAAAGAGTCAGACAATCAACCCGAGCATTCCCTTTGACACCCCGCCCGGGTCTGCAGACTGTAAATATGTTGGAACAAACGAAGCTGGAACACCTGAGAGGTCGACGATCAGTCGTTTTTTTGTTTTGGGGTCGTGATTTGAGGAGCCACAATGGCGATAGTTCACGCCCCGGACGCCAAACGGCGCCGCTGACGGGTACTGTTTGTGGTTAAAGGATTAAAATGGTTAGTGTGTGCAAATGTCTGGTTTACTGTGTAAATATCTCTGAGGAATAATAAGATGATGACGATGGCAACTTTGTGATGCCGATGGCAGACGGACACGCCGCCATGTTGGAACACTGTGAAGCCCTGCCACAACGCCAACAATTTAATATTCAAACCAATCAAGACACTGTTCCTCATTGTTCTTGTCACTTACTGTCCAACACGCCTGCAGGAATGTTCACGTTAAGTTGCGTAGTTGATGTTGACCAACAAATCGCCTGATTTATTGACGCCTGTCCATAAATGTGTCAGTTTTAAATAATTTAGCTAACCATCAGAGAGCGCTTGAGTACAAGTCTTGGTCACATCTGTAAGAATCAAAACAGTTATTAAAGGCTCCCTCGTTAAAATATTTATCACTTTAAAATATATTTACAGCGCCGCTCCCGCTCCAATCATCTGTCAGGTTCTAAACTGTTTAAAGTTGTCTTTCAATAAATAAATATGTTGCCACAGAAATATGCACAATAAGTCGTTTTTTTTATTGATTTGCTATAATTAATGCAAACCAGTTTATCATCGACACGTTTAATAATCTTATCTCAATAAAATTCTGGGTCCCGTGATGTTCAGGTTAATGTCACGTAAACTAAAAGAAGAGTAGTTTCATTTCATGTTTCTGTTGGTGGCCGTTTGTTTCAGCTCGTTATTTATTTCACACCCACAGAACTTCAGTTTGTAGATTTATGGCAGAGCTTCAACATGGCGACGCGTCCATCAGAAATCTGATCTTTGAGCTTGCTTCTGAGTTCACATGCAGCACTGCAGGATCGTGTCAGCGCTTTCACTTAAATTAACCATATTTATCGACCGGGTTTGGTTCGGCCGGTAGCTGGCTCTATTTTGGATCCTGTTCCAAGTCGTGAAAATATTTAGATCTGTTAACGTGAAATCTCCTGTGACGCCGCGATTCATCTCTCACAGCGCAAGGCCACTGCTTTCATCTCAGATATTCAGAGAAACGTATCAAGCACCGCTATATCATGAGTGTGTGTGTGTGTGTGTGTGTGTGTGTGTGTGTGTGTGTTGCCTCTAAAAGTTGCCTTTCACAAGGTGTTGTAACATACTGACGCAAACAGAGCTACTTATTGAGGCTCAGAAGTCATCGTTAATGTCATGAGCCACAACTTAATGAAACATTTGGTCTTTAAAATATCAGGTAATCTAACGTGGATATAAAAAGCTTAAAAATGACTTCTCAGATTCCAACGTACGGACACGTCATGGCCTGTTTTGTCTGATCAACAGTCCAAATCTCAAAGATAATCCGCTTACAGGTTTAGGATTCGAAAGCTCAGTGCCTCAGTGTTTTTAAATCGTGGTCGCGCCCTGTTGGAAAGCTGAGCAGAGACCAGCTGCATGCTGGGAAACGCAGTCCACCTTCTGGTCAGCTGGTTCCAGTCTGTTCTTTCTGTGGATTCCTCCAGCTGATTTCAGTGTTTTTTAAATGTTGACAAGTCAGAGAAGCTTCTGAACAGTCTGAGTGCTTGCAGGGATGTTCATTATTGATTGATCGATTGATTGATGGACCCGAGCAAGCCCTTGAAGTACAGCAGTTGTTTGTGTATATATTAGTGCTTCTATTCCTGGGAGATCTAAATCTATATATAAAATGTATGTATACATATCCTGATTGTATTTTTGTTGATTTATCGACCGGACGCCGCCACCGCTGTCCGTCGGTCGTCATATTTTGTAGAAAGCTTTGCGCGAGGGAAAACCCAGTGAACTTCCTGATGTTTCGCGATCTGAAACCCGATTGGACGCCTTGACTGTCGAAGCAAACGAAGGACGGAGCGGACGCACGGATTTACTTGAACCAACAGAATGTAGAAAATGCTTTGTTTTTCATTTCTCTCTCTGATAAACACAGGATCGATAATAATAATAATAATTGATTCATCATTGGTTGTCCTGTGTTCACTGTCACACCGCTGTTCCGACTGATTCTATTTTTCTAAGATTTCACAGTCAAACTTGTTTTGTTTGTCTTTAAAGTGTCGTAAAATGTTCACATACAGAGAAAACTGGTGAAATGAATCATTGAATCATTTGTAAACTGCTCTTGAGAAATATTTTATACATAGAAACGTAGGAAAGTTTGTTTCCATCCTGTTATTCTGCTGAAGCTGTCAGATGTAGTTTGGGGCATGGGACATTGTGATGCTACAGCAGCCTCAGCAGGGGAGCACCTGATCCTTCCCAAACTCCCGAGCTCACGGTTTTTAACATTCACCACTAAAACTCAAAGACAGAAGGCACAGAAATGGTCGACAAGATGAGGATGCTCACGTCATTTCGGCTTTTTGATACACCCACGGTTTGACATTTGTGGCTGCTAGTTTGAGGGGTTCATTTCAAGATTTTCTGAATCTCTCTGAGTCAGAGAGCGAGATCGCAGCTGTATAATTATAAACATTTCATTTATAGCGACTTTAATCATAAACAATCTGACAGAAGCGCCTCATCCTCGTGTCTGATTTGATGTTTGTCACCAGCCTCTTGACCACTGTGGTTAAACATCTTCAGTGATTACCTGGCGATCCTCAGTGTAATTTAGACCAGGGTGGGGCACACACACACACACACACACACACACACACACACGGTGTGTGTCCGGTGAGTTATCGTCCACGCGAGAAACACATGCAGCTTCTCAGGAGATGTTAAATCATTACCACATGAACTCGTCGAACCTGTGAGTCCTGTTGATTCCCTCGAGTTGATCTGATGAGATGAATCTTCTTGAGATGCTGCAGACGCCACGCATTAGTGCTGACGGACACTTAAACGAAAGCTGCCGATACTTCAGCCACAGCCTCATAGACCTCAACTGAGTCTGACTCCGCCCTTCACATCTCCACCTAACGCCCACCTGTGTCAAAACTCTCTTAGGTGGGATAACATTGCAGTAGAAGGTGGGAATGAAGTAATCTGTGCTCCTCCACTTAACTCAACGTTCCAGAACGCATTTGAACCATGGGCAACTTACAGGATATGCTTTGTAATAGATGTGGACAGTCTTGGTGACAAAGCCCAACCTGAGAGCCAAAAGTCGCCAAGGAGGTGTCGTGGGAGAGAGATAGTGTCTGACGTTTATCCAAACGTCCATAAATCCACATAGAAATCATAAAAATGCCTGAGTAGTAATCACCCCAGCTCCGGTTCTGGCACGACACCAGCTCCGCTATCCATCAGCATTCCCCCGCACCCCGGGGCCTGAAAACTACTTCTTCTTCCCGGTGGTCTAAAACGCCTGTGATACAAACACGGAGGCCACATTCAGCATTCATTTGCGAGGGTCAGTCCGCCGGCTGCAGTGTGTCCGCAAAGAAACACGACCTCCTGGGACAGAGGAAGCCAAGCCTGATCCTACTTTTGGAAGAACGCAGCCCAACATCAAGCTGTGGTCGGCCAAACAGACGCTTAGATCAGGGAAACCCTCCACGGTCGGCCTGAAACATCTCTGAAACGCCTGATTCTGTCTGAACGCACACAAACGCTACCCTGGTGCTCCGGCACAAAACTGAGCTAACAGCAGCTAACAAACTGAGCTAACATGAGCTAACAGCAGCTAACAAACTGAGCTAACAGCAGCTAACAAACTGAGCTAAACAGCAGCTAACAAACTGAGCTAACATGAGCCACAGTAGCTAACAAACTGAGCTTAACAGCAGCTAACAAACTGAGCTAACATGAGCCAACAGCAGCTAACAAACTGAGCTAACATGAGCCAACAGTAGCTAACAACTGAGCTAACATGAGCTAACAGCAGCTACAGCTGTCAGCAGTTTACTTCACTGTCCATCATAAACTCTAAATCACAGAGAGTTGAGAGGCGGAGCAGCCGGAGGACATCAGAGGGAAAACCAGAAAACATTTTCTCCATAAAATATGATCCAGTTTCACCAAAATCAGTGAAATAGTTGGTGGTGTGTGACTTAGTGCCGTTACGTACATAGTGTGAAAACAGACGTACGAATGACAGAGACACCGTTCACCTGATCACAGGTCAGTGTGGATCAGCAGGATTTTACACATTGCTGTAAACGTTCAGTCAGAGGACGAAGTCTAGAAAAGATTAGAACGTTTCATGTGTCATAAAAAACGTGGCTCTCAAACATGTTACTCTTTAACTCCCACGTTATATTATCTGCTAGTTTAAGTACCGAGGAGCTTGCTGATGTTAACTGTAGAGCTCTGGTGACTGATTAAATAACTGAGTCTTGAGCGGAGGAGGAATACTTTTTTATTGCTTACTGGATGCACAAAGTAAGAAAGAGTGTTGACCTTTCACAGTTTTACTGCTGTCCCTGACACAGCTGTAAAAAAGGAAACTCATGCTTTATCTCTTCCATAATTGTTCAACGTTTGGCCCGGAGTGCCTGACAAAGCTCCACCTCTAACTCACCTGAGATAAACAAGGAAACCGACCAGAGCTCCTCCACCAGGAAGTGACACATACACACTGCAAAGTGCGAGTCAGACCGGACCAGCAACTTCCCCCGAGTGTGAAAATCTACGGCTGGAAATACTGAGAGTACTGCAACTTTAACACACTGCTCACTACGTTTACAGACTGTAGACCTAAAAGTTAAAAAAAAAAGGTGGAGGTGGACTTTCAGGAAACTTTCCAGAGGAGGGAGAGGAGCCACGATTGGCTGACTTCCTGTTTGACTTTCTGCCTAGTGTGTTTTCAGCTCCGCTCAGACGGGAAATGTCTTTCCAGTCACAGGAGGATCTGTCTTGTCCTATCTGCCAGGATATCTTTAAAAATCCCGTCGTCCTGTCGTGCAGCCACAGCTTCTGCAAAGACTGCCTGCAGACGTGGTGGAGAGAGAATCCTGTACAGGAGTGTCCTGTTTGTAAGAGAAAATCATCCAGGACTGATCCACCGTGTAACCTGGCGTTGAAGAACCTGTGTGAGACCTTCGTACTGGAGAGAGATCAGAGAGCTTTGGCGGGGTCAGAGGCTCTCTGCAGTCTGCACTCTGAGAGACTCAAACTCTTCTGTCTGGACCACGAACAGCCGGTGTGTCTCATCTGCAGAGATTCAATAATACACAACAACCACAGATTCAGACCCATCCATGAGTTTGCACGGGATCCCAAAAAGGAGCTCCAGACATCCCTGAAACCCTTAAAAGAGAAACTGAAGCTGTTCGAACAAGTTAAAGGAACTTGTAATAAAACAGCAGAACACATGAAGGTCCAGGCCCGACGCACAGAGAGGCAGATTAAGGAGCAGTTCAAGAAGCTTCACCAGTTTCTAGAAGAGGAAGAGGAGGCCAGGATCACTGCTGTGAGGAGGGAAGAGGAGCTGAAGACTCAGATGATGGAGGAGAAGATGGAGGCTCTGAGCAGAGAGATAGCAGCTCTTTCAGACACAATCAGAGCCACAGAGGACGAGCTGAGAGCTGAAGACGTCTCATTCCTGCTGAACTACAAGGCTGCAGTGGAAAGAGTCCAGCAGCGCCCCCTGCTGGATGATCCACAGCTGCCCTCAGGAGTTCTGATAGACGAGGCCAAACACCTGGGCAACCTGACCTTCAACATCTGGAGCAAGATGAAGGACATGGTCTCCTACACTCCTGTGGTTCTGGATCCAAACACCGCCAACGCAGAATTTATCCTGTCTGCAGATCTGACCAGCGTGAGACACGGACAGAGACAGGCGCTTCCAGAAAACCCAGAGAGGACCGACTATCATCGCTCAGTCCGGGGCTGGGAGGGGTTCAACTCAGGGACTCACAGCTGGGACGTTGAAGTCGGAGACAATGCAGCGTGGTTTGTTGGTGCGGCAGCAGAGACCGTCCAGAAGAAGAGACACATTAAATCAGGATTCTGGCAAATTGAGTTCTACAATGGTAAATACAGCGCACGCGTGCTGGGGGATCCACCCACTCTTCTCCGAGTGAAGAAGAAGCTCCAGAAGATCAGAGTTCACCTGGACTGGAGCAAAGGAAAACTGACATTTTCTGACCCTGATACGAACACACTCATACACACCTTCACACACACTTTCACTGACAGGCTGTTTCCATGCATGGGCACTTTGAATGACCTCCCACTGAAGGTGTTACAAGGGAAAATCTCTGTCACAAGAGAATAGCTGAGTTTGAGATGATTGTGAACATGCACAGAGACCACGTGTTGTTTCCAGTATGATCTGTCCTGGTTTGGTCTCCATCAGCTCCTCTCTTTTAGCTTGTGTGCTAAAACAGTTGGAAACAAACCAAAACTAAAGCTACGTTACTAAAACTTTCTCCTGGTTTGTAACCCCATTCACAGATCACTAGATCTGTTAAGCTAAGACCACCTAAACTGGGTTTATTACTGAGACCAAGCACAAGACATTATTGGTTGATTTTAATGTTTTTAGACACAGTAATGATCTATCAGACAGTGCTGAGGCAATTTAGTGATGTCCATGCAGTCGTGACCTATAAAAAACCAAGTCCTCTTAGTCTGAGACTGAGATAAGACCAAGTAAAAATGCTGTCGATTCTGACATGGAGCCAAGTCCTTCAAAAAGTCGTCTTGACACCGAGACCATTCTTGAATTGTCTGACATTGTCTGAGTTTTTCTGTTTGCACCACAAGAGCATCAGTGATGCCCGGCGCTGGTGTCGGGTGGTCTGACCTGCAGTCGGCGTTCCAGTTCACCCCGAAGGTGTTTGATGGTGTTTGATGGTGTTTGATGGTGTTTGATGGTGTTTGATGGTGTTGAGGTCAGGACTCTGTGGAGGCAAATCAAGTTCTTCCACACTGAACTGGCTCGTATGTTCGTATAAAACTACACTCACTTTGGCTGTATCTACTTCAAATGATGTTTTAGAGCTCGTACTGTTATTTTGACATTATCTTATTTTCTTGTTTATATTTAATTTTCTGTTTTGTTGTCTAACACTAATGACTTCTTAATAACTGACTGACTTTAATCTGCTCTGGTAGGACGGTGAATAAATCCTAAATGTGTCATATTCCATTTTCTGATGACTCTTCCTCTGGTGTGAGTTTCTGGGTACATGTTGGACAAAATACTGTATATCGCAGTAACAGCTGGACGTGAACATTATCACAGTCACAGACAGTTATCACAATTATGCCACATTTCATCTTTTAAAGTGCACTGATGATCCAACTAACTAACATATAATATGGATATTTCATATTATATTCAATGCATAATAATAACAGCACAGAACAAAAGATAAACTGTTCAATTAACCTGAATAATGAACATGAATGAATATTTAATGAGAGATTTTTTCTCATGATGAGAATTCAACGTGTGCAGTTTGTCAGCCTGCTGCTATTGTAACATGTGACCACATGAGGGCGCCCCAAACTCTTCAGACAGAGTGTAGAGTTTAGTTTGAGGCCGGTTTGTAGTTTGCACTTATTCTAATGGGCTGCTGCACTGTCTCTTCTTGTACTAAGATAAAGTATTTGAACACATCGCGGTCAGATGTTCCAGCGGTTTGTGTCAAGAAATGAAGTTCATGTTTTTTAAAGCTGACACAGTTTCTGTCTTTCTCTGGCAGCCCGGTTGGTAAGGTGAGGTGTGTTATAGGAAGTCTGTCATGGGTTAAACAAACTCTCTCCCTTTAAACCAGATCAAGTCCCACCACAAAGATAGGCTTTGACTTTAGCTTAGATCTGATGAAGAGTCAGACTGACGTGTGTCATAAATAATGTCTCGTACATTTGACATTTTACAGCAAAAATTCAGCAAAGAATCAGCAGGAGAATGAAAGTCATGCTCAGGATAGTTTCATGGGTAAACCAAACCAAACCAAACCAAACCAGAACACACCAAACCAAACCAAACCAGACCAAACCAAACCAGAACACACCAAACCAGACCAAACCAAATCAGACCAAACCAAATAAAACCAAGCCAAGCCAAACCAAACCAACCCAACCCAACCCAAACCAGACCAGACCAAACCAAACCAAACCAAACCAAACCAAACCAAACCAGAACACACCAAACCAAACCAAACCAGACCAAACCAAACCAAACCAGAACACACCAAACCAGACCAAACCAAATCAGACCAAACCAAATAAAACCAAGCCAAGCCAAACCAAACCAACCCAACCCAACCCAAACCAGACCAGACCAAACCAAACCAAACCAAACCAAACCAAACCAAACCAGAACACACCAAACCAAACCAAACCAAACCAGACCAAAGAAACAAACAGATTAGTTCTACTCCAACACTGTTAAATAAACATATTCTGATCCACGTTTTGCTCTTTTATTGTTATTTGGTTTACTGGTCAACATGTATCACTAGTTGTTACCATGGAAACACTGGTCGACAGGTGTCACTGATTGTTACCAAGGGAACAATGGTCAGCTGGTGTCACTGATTGTTACCATGGAAACATGGCAGTTGTTCAGTGTAGCCTGGTTTCTGGGTGTTGAACTTTTTTAAGACACTTTAATTAACATGACACTTTCTGTCAGATCAAGAGTTTCATTTCCTCGTGCGTGTGTGTGTCTGTGTGCCCCCCCTTGTGTGTGTGTGTGTGTGTGTGTGTGTGTGTGTCAGTGAGCCTCTCAGTCTAATAAGAAGTCTCCATTTGTTCACCAAAAGAGGAAATCCCATCGATTCATTGCAGCTCCAGATCTCTGCTGGTGAGACATAAAACTCGGCTGGTGAGTAAAATAATGTTTGTTCATACTGTTCTGTCAACACTCAGTAAACAGTTAAACAACATAACTTTTTTAACTTAAATGTAGCTAAATGTCACTGTGATTGATTTTCTATCTGCAGCTGCAAACTTCAAACTGCATGTTGTCTTTTTATAGAAATCACCTGAAGTTAATGTGTGTATATATAAAATCTAAATCTAAGTAAAAAAAACAACTATCAATGATCATCCACACGTATGTCTATGTCTAATTAGTTAGAATTAATTAGATTAGATCAAATTAGACTTGAACCTTTGCGGTGTTGGACACCATTAGTCACTAATCTTTTTATGTACTTTGTATTTTTTGCTTTAAGTGAGTGAATTTTGTGGGTGTGTATTCTGCAAACTACATTACCTCATATTGTCTCTTGCTGGACAAACAACTGAAAAATTAAAATAATAATTTAAATAATCAGTTTTTAGTTTTCTTCGGTCATTAAAATTAAACTGTGATAACAATTATATTAAGAAAACCAACGTGAACCACCTCAGTGAACATTTAGTTTCTTTTATCATGAAGTTATGTGACGTTTGAAATAAGTTTTTCTGTTTACTCGTTCTTGTTTAAAAAAATGTCATTACTCTTCTCTCTTAAGGGTCTCTAAGGTCTAAGGACAGAGGGTGTCACTCCCTGTACAGATTGTAAAGCCCTCTGAGGCAAACTGTGTTTTGTGACTTTGGGCTATATAAATAAAATTTGATTTGATTTGATTTGATTTAATCTCTTAATAATCTAAATAATTCTCCAGCTATGACACAAGAATGTTAATTAATATTGAATCTAGTCTGTAACTGTATGTATACTGTTTAGTTTCACTCTCCTGTAAAAATTGCTTCCTCAGTTTTTTCTGCACTGTCAGAAATTCATTTTTCTTCTGGAGAAATACTGTTGGCCTAAAACTAGTTAAATATATTGAGTGTAGTACTGGACTGATGTATTATACAAAATAAAGACGACTTCAGTGTCAAGAACAAATCATTTTATATGATGTGTAAGTTCTTCTCATGATCTGTGTCTTCTTGTTCAACCCAGTGTTTTGGACCATGGGAGGTTTCTATGGGCTGGCGATTCTGGTGGGCGTGGCCTCGCTTCTGAGGACCGGCCGATGTGATGTGAACTGTGGAGGAGGTCGTCCGGGAGAGCCAGGAATCCCCGGCAGAAATGGATGGCCCGGACCCAAGGGAGAGAAAGGAGATCCTGGTAAAAAAATAATAATAATAATAATAATAATATCGGTGATGGTGTTGTGAGGGTTCAGGTTTAATCATTCGTCTGTTTGCCTCCAGCTCAGTTGCCCACAGGTCCGGTGGATCCAAACGTTCTGCTGAGGCTGAAGGGGGAGATGGGGAATCGGGGTGAGCAAGGAGTCATGGGTCCTAAAGGTTTCCGTGGAGATCTGGGAGCAGCCGGTAGCCCAGGAAGACCCGGTCGCCCAGGTCCAGACGGCAGGAACATTGGCCAAGGTAACAGTACGACCCTACAGAATGCTAACATACATTGTGTGTATGTAATAACACACAATATGTATCATGATAAATAAATGAAACTATGATAATAATAACGACTAAAAGTCAGTCCCAGATTTACTTTTGTCTGGTGCATCCTCTTCTGTTGCCTCTGTCATTATGTCTTAAGAGCTACATTGCATTGTCCATTTGCCCAGCTCCTGTTCTGGCACGACACTGGCTCCACTCCCCATGCCTGAAAACTTGACTAATACCACTGACTAGTCCAACAGCAAGAAGCTGGTTGCTCTTGCCTTTTCTCTTCATAGCTTCAACGTCATCTTTGTTCTATTCTCCTCTGCCATTGTATCCATAGAGGCTACTGAGCCTGATTACATTGGCTACTTGCCCAGCTCTGGTTCTGGCACGACACCGGCCCAACTCCCCACTTACCAGTGGTCCAAAGCATCTGTGGTACAAACACTAACATTCCCCCTGTGCTCTGAGCTCACAGTCCGGTCAGCCTGGCTAACGAACTGAGCTAACAACAGCTACAGCTGTCAGCAGTTTACTTCACTGTCCATCATAAACTCTGTAAATCACAGAGAGTTGAGGCGGAGCAGCCGGAGGACATCAGAGGGAAAACCAGAAAACATTTTCTCCATAAAATATGATCCAGTTTCACCAAAATCAGTGAAATAGTTGGTGGTGTGTGACTTAGTGCCGTAAAGCGTTACGTACTTCTCGTCAGTGTAGAATCAGTATGATTTACAAATGTTTACAGATGTTTATTGGTGTGTGTGTGTGTGTGTGTGTGTGTGTGTGTGTGTGTGTGTGTGTGTTTTAGGAGAAAGCTCCCCTCAGCAGGCCCGTTCAGCCTTCTCAGTGATGAGGACTGACAACAGTTATCCGGCCCTTGATCAGGTTCAGTCATCCATCACAGCACTCTGTCTGCTCTTTCATTTAAATCATTTAAAATCTGCAGTACAGTTACAAATAAAACATGTTTTCTGGAAGTTAATACATGGAGATGTTCACTGTTGTATCACTTTATTACTTACCTGTTCTGCATCTGTGTGTCTGTCAGGTTGTAACCTACCAGCATACCGTGGTCAACACACCTCAGGACTTTAACGCAGCCACGGGTTACTTCACCTGCAGAATACCTGGTGTCTATTACTTCACCTTCCACTCTATGGCCAGGGTAACACACCACTTTTCTTCATATGTGAATAAATACTGACCTTTTTGTAAAAATATCCCTTGTTTTGGACACTGTAACATCTTTTATTACCTTCCAATCAGCCATGAGTTTGCGTTTATTGCCATAAAAATCAGCCCGCAGCGACTTCTGAAGATGTCTGAGTGTGTTTTTGTGTTTTTTCAGGTCAGCGTGTGTCTGCGTTTAGCCAGTGACCCTCCGTTCAGCAAGCTGGGATTCTGTGATTACAACAAGAACTTTGATCAGGTCAGTTTCAGTGCTGAAAGATGTCAGGAGATGTTTCCTCAAATCCAACCTTCTTCTTTAAGTTTGACAGCTTTGCTAACAGCCAAACATCAACCAGGTCACCAGCAGCAGACACAGCAGCAGCTAATATTACTGACTAGTCCAACAGCAGTCAGCCCAGCTCGGCGTCTGTCTTTCAGCCTTTTATTTCACCAAGCTCTCACCAACCACTAAAAGTCCGGCTAACAAACCTTCCTGTGATTGGCTGTGCTGTGTTTCAGGTGCTGTCGGGCGGCGCGGTGTTAGAGCTGACAGCCGGACAGAGAGTTTGGCTCGAGTCTTTCAGGGACCAGCAGAGATCGGAGGAGACACGAGACACCAACGAGAAACGGATCATCTTCAGCGGCTTCCTGCTCTTCGCAAATCCAGCATAAAGTTCGCTCACTGTAATTTCACTCGCGGCACTGAGCGAGCGCTGAAAACCTGAAAGTGCACCCATTTATGAATTCTAAAAATGAGTTTATCGCTGATTGTTCACATTTCTCACAGCACAGTAATAACTGAGGAACGTTTATGCTTGTTTGGTTCACACGTGAACACAAATGTAACTTTGGATTTGTTGGCATTAAACTGAATCATGTCTGTTAATGCATCTAAAGCAAAATAAAAGTTTATTAATGAGTGTGCGTATGTTTGATTCAAGGCATGAAACATGTAATTTCACTACACGCAGATCTCAGAGACTTTTTTATAGCACCCCAAACTCCAATGAACAGCATATGACATAGAAAAACATCATAGCTGGGATATTTAACTGAAGACGTGGCTCTGTCTCTAGTCTGTTTGCACACTTTCATGATATCCAGGCGGTCACAGGAGGTTTATTATACAGTGAAAAACTGTCTCAGTAAAATTAAAATTAAAAGGCTCCTATGGAATCTTATCATTCCACTCAGACCAAATACATACAATACTAGTTCTGTTTATGCACCCTCATATGCAGAAATATTCTATTGCACTTGACCATGATAACACATTTATACTGCATGCATAGAAACACATGTTTTTTTTGCCCCAAAGCTGCATGGCATTAGCATAAAGTCTGTAAAGGGAGACTCATGGCTACCTGTAAAAGACATTTTTCACTCCTCTTTACTTTACTCTCTACTTTAAATCACCAAAGTTTAGCCCAACATCAGAGCGTTACCGTTATTGTGAACTAATCACTCTCCCCTCTAACAGTAGCGCGCTGGACGGGGTGGAAGTCAGGAGAGACTAGAAGACACACAACCAGACGGCAGAGAGAATGAGGCGAAGCCTGCAAACGGCTGGGTTGTGTGTGTTTGTGGCTTGTCGCCCCGAGTGAATAAAGAAAAACGGACATCAGCCTGCGTGTCTCTGTGCTGAAGAGAACCCACGGGGCAGTGGATCTGTCACAGCGGACAACTGTACAAGTACAATACTCAGAGTACAAAGAAATCCACCAGGAGAGGCCTCTTTATCTTAGTGTTACCCAAAGGACAACATCAGACCAGAACCAGAACAAAAACAAAGCCCCACAAATAGGTCCAAACATTCTGCCAGTGGCTGTATTTACTGTCCAGTCGGGTCAGAATATCAACAGAACTATAGGCTAGCAGTTTCCCCCTGTGTCCAGTGTTTGTGCTAAGCTAGGCTAACAGACTTCTCTCTGTACTGAGATCTGACTCTAACGAAGACGGAGAACAGCTTTAATCATCTCTCCATCTCAGCTATCAAATGAATCATTTTAAGGCGGCGCTGATAAACACCTGTTACAGGTAGTAAGGTAGATTTTTGTCGCATTAACATTTCTTTAATTTATAAAATAATTTAATGTTTTCTCTCATCACATAGAGAATCCTCGTGTGACCTCTCTGCAGGTCGTTGTGAAACATTCTGTTTTTTTTAAAAACTTCTTCTTTTAACAATTTTGCCACTTTGGCCGTTCTTCAGATGACCTACACTGTGTATGTGTGTTTTGAAACTAAGTTACCCTTTTTTAGGAATCTGATAAAAAATTGCTGAAACCTGCTTCTCAGAAAAAAAATGTCATGAGTCAAAAGTTGAGCCATGGTGCTCGGAGTCAAAAGGTCCCGGCCGGTCAGGGAGGAACTTTATCTCTTGTTCTAGCAACAACACATGCGACAAGCAACACGAGCCCGGGGGCAACAAGCAGAGGGGCAAAACTTCTGCCAACTGCAGAGGGAAGAACTGGAAGTGGTAGCTTATTGTTTTATTGTCAGTAAATCCAAGGAAATGGTCAAAAAATGCGTGTCTCTCAATACTTCCTGTCTGTGGCACCCCAAGCCCACTGGTTCCTACTTCACAAATATATGGTTTATTTTTTTAAAAGCCTCGATAAGTTCCCAAACCAGCTGGTCATTGTAGGTTTTAGCAAATGTTATAGAAACAGGAGGAAAAGGTGCATTTGTTGGGGTCTATTTTCAACGGTGGATTAATCTACAGTCGGGTCTCTAGTGAGTTTTTGCAGCAGGAGGACAGTATGTGTGTGATTTAGTCAAAATTAACAACAACAAAAACTTAAATTAAACTTAACGCTGCCCAGGTATACTTCTGGTTGTGAGCTGCTTTTCCTTCAGGAGACAGAAAGACTTTCAGCTGTGAGCGGTACAGTTTGGTGAGCGTCCATCCCTGCTTTAATAGGACATTTAGACTTTGTACCCGTAAATAAAAAATATTTTACCTCATCGCCATCCAACACCTGAACTGGAACACAGACTGTGAGCCCGATCTGATCATGTTTCAAAATCTGGTGGAAAACCTGAAAACTGGGGGACCATGTGGGTGTCCACATAATTTTGGCCATGTAGTGTACATTGTGCTACACTGTGTCCCACTTTGGCAGCAAATTTTGAAATCCAAATACACAAACCAGTGATAACACACTCCCCTAATGTTTCTCTCTCTCTTCCCGTCTTTCACTCTCTGTCCTCCAGATTTGCAGAACTACTTTCTGTCATCGCAGAAGATTATTTTGATCGGAAAAGCTGCTGAATTGGCACTTTTGTGTCGCCTTCCTCATCCGGCCGCCGCAGGACTGAAAGCTTCACTTCAGTTTGCTTTGAACTCACCGTGGTGGGTTTCATTCATCCATCAGTCTGTGCTCTCGGGTGAGTTTTCATCATTTCTTGCATTTCTTTTCTACGTCTGCAGCATGTGTTGATTACATTTTACTAAATTAAAGTCTGTAAGATTTATTTGTAAAAGAAAATCAGCTTTTTTTAAACAATATAATCTTATGATTGTGTATTCAAAATTTTAAAAAGTACGTTGATGTTCGAGCAGTTTAATCTGATCAGCAGATTTGTGAAGTGTTAAATGTTTAAGGACAAACTGTCAGCACTTGTTTCTCTCCTCTTCCTCCACTCTTGTCCTTGTCTCCTCTTCTTCTCTACTTCCTCCATCTTCCTCCTCTCTCCTCTCCTCTCCTCTCCTCTCCTCTCCTCTCCTCTCCTCCTTTTTCCTCCTGTTCAATCACCAGTGGTGGAAGAAGTATTCTGTAAAGTCACTATACTATGTGTAGTGTCACTGACCTGTGAGAAACACTATTAATTTTAATAAATGTAATAAATAATTTTTAAAAACAGAATTAACAGCCTGTTCTCAGCTTTGTGACGATGATTTTAAATTGTTTATTTATCTATTACATGTTGAAGTTGAAGAATTTTCTTTTTTCTTCAAATTATTAGAAAGTTTTAAGTGGACAGGAAGGGCATGAAAAATTGTAAACAACAAAAAAAGGAGCAGAGTGCGAAGTATAAAGTTGCATAAAATGTACAAATATCTCAAATTTGTGCTTAAAGAACCAGCGTGTGGGACTGCATCCCCGATGGTGCACCCACGTCTTATCTCACCTTTCCTCGTGCTCAGGTGCTCCATCATGCTCCAACATAAATGTTTCCTCGTGATCTGTGCCCTGC
This sequence comes from Protonibea diacanthus, assembly GCA_028641955.1. Classification (NCBI taxonomy): domain Eukaryota; kingdom Metazoa; phylum Chordata; class Actinopteri; family Sciaenidae; genus Protonibea; species Protonibea diacanthus. The sequence goes on along the minus strand of CM053978.1, from coordinate 1,700,234 downwards.
TGTCATTGGCCGTACCCGTGCTGGTCGCCGCGGAGACCTGTCCGGCAGCGGGGATGCCAGGAATGCCAGGTATGTGCATGCACGTTTGTATATGTGTACATATGTGCATGCTTCTTTTTGTTTTGCTGTGTTTGGTTTGTTTATGCATCTTTCCATCCTCAGGTATTCCCGGGATGCCTGGCAGGGACGGACGTGACGGACCGAAAGGACAGAAAGGACAGCCAGGTATCGAACGCTCACTGAACAGTCAGACATAGAGTTATAGAGCCATACTGACCATCTGCTATACTACCACCATCTTCACTCCAGTCTTCTCATCGATGGTGTTGTTTGTTTTTCCGGGTCAAAAGCTGGACAGTGGAAGAGTGACGGGTCGCATTTCAAATTGTTTTAGGAATTCATAGATTTTGTGTGATCTGGCCTTGATTTACACTTCACAGAGAATCCCAACTTTGTTGGAATCAGGCTGTCGTGTGTTTGAACTCATCTTTACATGGACATAATGTCCACAATTTTCTGGCTGCCTCTGTCTTTCTGACTGTCCCCTCATTTCTGTCATCTTACAATCAACTCTCCAATTAAAAAAAGGCAACATTTTAATAATAATAATAATAATAATGATAATAATGTTGCTGTTTACAGGAGCAGTGTTGCTTGGCAGCCATGGCCCTCAGAAAGGACAGAAGGGGGAGCCGGGGCAGTTGGGATTAGCTGGTAAACGAGGTCAAAGTGGCGAACAGGGAGAACCAGGGATCCCAGGGATTCCTGGACCTCCAGGACAACCAGGAGAACCAGGGTATGTGATCAGAAACCCAGTTTTATTGTTAAAACAGAGCAATTCCTGCCAAACTGCTGCGACTAGGCAAATCACACACACCTCACAGGAAACTGCTGCTTTTGCCCCGGAGCCCTCTTATGGGTAATTCCAGCTCTGTGCATCACTTTATATTGTTTCCTGTGGCTACAGGAACGCTGGCGCCCAGCAGCAGGCAGCCTTCAGTGTGGCCAGAGGAACCAACGAATTCCCAGACAGAGCCAGCATCATTCGGTTCACCAACGTCATCACCAACATCAACAATGACTACAACACCGCAACAGGGCGCTTCAGGTGAGAAGAGCACCTGTAGCAAGCGTGAGTGCTGATTTACCAGATGGGAGGAAAATCAAACACTTTTGGAGAGTTGATTAAGTTTGTGTGTTGCAGGTGTCGTGTCCCGGGAACGTACTACTTTGTCTTCCACGCCTCTTTAGAGGACCGGCTGTGTGTGCTGATGAAGCTGGACCAAACACTGCTGACGTCGTTCTGTGATCATCGCCGTGGCAGGAGACAGGTACTAAAGACTGATTCAGTCAGCATGTCCACGAAAGTCGAAATACCTCAACATTTGACTCTTCCCTCTGATACACATTTCCACCTGTACTGATTCCAGGTGACTTCGGGCAGTCTGGCGGTCTACCTGTCGAGGGATCAGGAGGTTTGGCTGGAAACTAAAGACTACAGAGGGATGCGAGGAAAGCCGGCCGGTTACAGCATCTTCACTGGCTTCCTGCTGCAGGCTCACTGAAGCACAAAACAGCTTTTTTTTGCAGCTCTCCAAGGCTAAAATTACAGGCAAAATAATAATCCTCCCTTCCTTCACACTGACCGTTCAACCTTTTTGAAAAAGGGAGATGTTGATTACTTTATAATTCCTTTTTTTAACCAGGCTGATCACTTTCTAAAGACAGTGAAGGAAGCATTAAAAACATTATTACAAAAAAAATTCAAACAATATTAAAAAAAAAAAAATCTGACACGCTACAAAAGAGTATTCTCAATATACATTTAAGAGTAATCAGGTGTGTGAAGTCTCTGAAATGAAGTTAAAAACAATAAATTTAAAAGCAAACACATCGACTAAGAGTGATTTATTTTCCACATCCTTTGATATATCTATGAAACATGACCAGCAGTTTGAAAGCTCTGAATTAAATTGAATGGGCAGTGTATTTAAAAGCATTGGCCGATTTGGTTACTTGTTTGGTTTTAACTGTCAAATTTTGCAATCCTGTTTAAATACAATGGCAATATAGAAAGCCAACATATCAAAATAAAGTATGTTATAGAGTATGGTAAAAAAAAAAACAATTAAGTTGTAATACGAATTAAATTCCAGGAATTCAGGTTACAGAATATGATGAAAACTTATAACATGCATTTTTATGCAGATGACACAGTTTTGTATGCATTTTTCTCTCCTCATCATCAAGATTCGATCTGCATAAATTTCTGCATTATCTCAATCTTGCACTGATGCTAACAAGACAAAATGTGTTTTCTTCCTAAGCATCTATAACTCCAGTTTATATTTCCCTGCCATTCATATGCTTAATGAAATTGTCCAATCATAAACATGTTTGTGCAGTCTTGCTTTTAAACAGCACACGGAGCAAGTGGCATAGGAAATAAAGTTAAAAATGTGTTTCTCATATTGAAATAAATCATGCTTCTGCCTAGTAGAGAAGTTGTTGATTTATCTTCTCTGTCAGTAAAGAGTAATAATTTGTAAAACCCAATAAATAAACAACTGTAAAAACATCCAGAATGCTTTGTATTTGTGTTGTCTTTTCTTTTAATCATCATTAAGGCAGCTGATGCTAGTGGTTTTGCAGAAAATAATGATAAACATTTCTACTTAGTATTACGTCGTGTTCAAATGCATTTTCGACATTAATCAAGCCATGTTTATTTATTATTGTTGTTGTTATTTGTTCAGGTAATGAATAGGGTTAGGGTTAGCGTTAGGGGTTCCATCAGTTGATTAGTATCGGTTGTTTAATTTGCCATTTGAATGAGTGTGAAGCATCACTGATAGGATGTCACATTTGCATTGGTGGTAACTTAATACAGCTCTAAAGGTGTAAAGAAAGTGGACAATGATCAGCAAGGCCATTAAAATTGCATGCATGCCTCATTTTCAGAGAATCGCTCATGTGTGTGAATGCAACTTTAATCCATAATGGGAATGGTGACCTTGACAATGGGGTTGGATTTCATAAAAAACAACTCTGAAGGGTCATAACTAAGATGAAGATTTTTTATAAGATTTTTACATTCAGGATCCAAAATTGCAGAAACAGAAAACAAAACAATTCAGAAGAAATGGAAAGAGGATCTGAAAAAGATAGAAATTGACAAACTGGCATATTTTGCAGGAGTTTATCAGGACAAATATGAATCAGCTATTTCTTGATTAATATTGTTGAGGAAATTAAAGATTTTGGGGAACAGATACTGCAATCTAGACTGAGAATGCAATGGCAGGAAGCCAGTTTGTATTTGAGGCAACAACAAAGAGGAAGTTCAGAGAAAAACAGAACAAAATGTTAATTTGGATGAAAGATTTTTGGCAATTAGATCCATTCTAAAGCTTCATCATCAGTTCTTCCCTGGGTGGAGTATTTCCTATCTTCTTGTGAACTGTTTCACTTCTGTGATAATAACATCAGTGTCATAATAATTAGAGATGTACGGGAAAGGGTATCGACCCCACAAAAATAACTGATGATGTTATGAGAAATGAAGAAAATGCAGCAAATGAAAAGAAAAGAAAAAAGAACAGAACAAACTGAAGCAGCAGGCTTTTAAACATGCAAACAAACTAAGTACTGCACTTAAGTATACTTACAGTAAGTATACTTAAGTGTAATTTTTACATTAGATTTGTACTTGCATACATTAGAGTTAAAGTATTATTAGTTTAGAAAAACATAAATGATGGATGCAATGCATTAGTCTTAACCTTTTTAATACATGATGAGCTAAATGTAAATACTTACACATACAGTGCTAAAGGTCATTTTTGAAAGCATTTGGTTTGCACTAATAATTTCAATGTGAATATCTTCTTGCAAAGTTTACTTAAGATATATTTGCATTTACTTATTTTTGTTAAGTTAACAATGTAAACAAGGCAATTAAATTTAAGCTTATAAAAGAAAAATACCTTAAATCTAGTAGTTTTTTTTAACGAAATTTAGGAAAACATTTAATTAATAATTAGAGTATAATTATTTAAGTAAGCACAACAAATAAAAAATAGTCAACTTGGCTATTTTTATTTAACCAAACAAAAATTCAGAGGGCCGAAACCAAAGTGAGGTTATTGTAATAATCATAATGCTTGCATTATGAGTACTCTTTCTTTAGATACTTTCAATGGCCCCTGTGAGTGTTAAACTATTTGTTGATGATAATTACTGATCAATGTGTAATCTACAACAGTGCATCACATTGTTTGCACAAAATCTGAATCTACAAAGTAACTAACACCAGCTGTGAGATAAATGCATTGCAATACAACGTTTGCCTCACACAATGTAGTGAAGTATGAGGATAAGTAGCATGAAGTTACTGTACTATACTGTGTGTGAGTGTATGTACACTGTTTCATTCCACCGCTGACAGCAGCAGAGTTTTTTTTCTAGCTCTTTGCTTCTGTTGGTATTGTGTCCTAAAAATGATCACTATTAACACCAGTGTGGCAGCCACGATGCGCTCTTAAACCGTTTCACTTCCTGTTTCTTCCTGACTGAGTTGCTGCTGTCACTGTGAAGCAGAACAGCTCTTCGGCTCCGCTCTCCATCAGCTTATCACTCTGTCAGAGGACGACTGACTGCATTATCTGCAAATGGTGAGACTTTTGTACTAAAGAAATACATGTGTATAGACAGATATGGGGAAATCACTTAATGAAAAAGAAGCATTGTTGATACAGAAGTGGATGGTTTCATCACAGTTCTTGCTTAATGTTTCTTGATGTCGACTCTAAATCTGTCATCGCGTTTAACTTAGTAAGTTAAGTTTACTTTGTTTTCTGCATGTCCTTATAAGACTTTAAAGGAATTAAATTTAAATGCAGACATATAAATATTTTAGTTATTAATTTGTCTTAAAATTTAGTTTGTTTGTTAATTTCAACATTGTATATTGTATTGTATAAATGTTTTTAAAGATTTCATGTAAATATTGACAGATGTCAACCTCCAAAGTGTCATCTGTCAACCTTTTGTGTTAGTTTAATTCATTTATAATTAATTAATCTAATTATAATAATTAAACTTAAGACCATTCAGTCAAGTTGAGACAAAGAACAAGACAAAACATTACATTTTAATGTTAAGGTTAGTTAAGGCTGTGTTGGTGCATTGTCCTCCTAAGTGACAAAAACAAGTTTGTGTGTGTTCATTCAGGCCCCCCGGTGGCTGAGCTGCAGTACTGCAGTGTTTCTACTCTTGGTTCATGTTGGCCCAGTTAACACACAGTCCTGTGGGATCCCTGGGATTCCTGGGATACCAGGCACTCACGGGCCCAATGGTGTCGATGGTCTGAAGGGAGAGAAGGGGGACCCTGGTGAGCTGATACTGGACATTAGATATTACACATTCTGTTTACTTGTTGTCTGAAGTTCATGAACTTTACTCAGCCTTTTTAACTTTTCAATTGAAGTTGCAGTTTGGCGAGAGTTTTGCAAATATTGACTAAAAAGTAATGAATTATTTGTGAAAATAAGATTTATTATGTTTTTTTTTTAAGTAGTCAAACTTTCAATTTACATTCACTAAAATATAACACCTGTCTTTCATCTTAATATCAGATCATACTAATAACTTTTTGACAAGTCTTTGTCTGTACGAGCAGGTGAGACCGGTGAGCCGGTCAGGGGCCAGAAAGGGTTGCCAGGTCTGTGGGGCCCTCCAGGACGGCCTGGGTTGAAGGGTGATGCAGGTCTTCCAGGGCCTCCAGGTTTTCCAGGCCAACCAGGAGAGAAGGGAAGGGCCTTCAACCCTTCAAACCAGCAGAATTCCTACTTTTCCCACAAAGCGATCTTGTCACATGCACCAGAGTTGGACACTGCTATCAACTTCAACACGTCAGTACTTTGATCAATCAATCAATCAAATGTGTGTGATGGTTTTCTGAGGGTTTCTTTTGCCTTGTTGGAGCCAGAGAAATATTCATGACCAAATAAGTAATGTTCAAAAGTAAGTTTTGAGGAGAAAACACATCTTTAGGACTTTCCAAAGAGATTACTGGCAAAAATTCATTCAGCTAATCTGCTTCACCAGGACTGGGTGGGTGTGCTTTATCAGATTTAATTGAGGTTGACTTGGAAACACTTTCAAATGCTCCCGCACCTGTCATTAGATTTTGATTCAAATATACCAAAACTTTGGTGGATGCACAGAGGTATGTGACATCTCAACAACCATAAAAATGTTTTTTTTTGTGTGTGTAAACTTCCCACAGGGAGATTTTGCCAGACCTGGATGAACAGTTTCGTGGAGAATTGCTGACAAACGGAACGTTTGTTTGTGCCGTCAAAGGCGTCTATTTCTTGAGTTACCACGTTTCAGCGAAGAGCAGAGTGAGTCTGAAGAGTTTGTTCTCACTAAACTGATCCGAGTATGTGTTCACCTTTCTAGTTTGTCTCATTCCCTTTTCTCATCTGTCTGATTTGCTTCATTTTGTAACCCTGCAAGAAGACGAGCAAGATGTTTCACAGCTTTGGACGTAATCTGCAGTTTTTTTGAATTATCAAATGTCAGTGTCGAAATTGTTCAGCATACAACCTATTCAGCTATATGTTCTGGTGTATTTTGTCTCTTTATGTCTCGACCTTCACCTTTCACTGGATAACCGTGTTTATTTGTTCACATCTAGGTGGGTCTGAAGCTGGTGAAGGGCAGTGACAGTCACATAACTCTGTCTGACCAATCTGAAGGCTTCCTGGTCTCCTCCGGCTCGGCGGTCCTGGAGTTGGAAGTCGGAGACAGGGTCTCACTGCACGTGACTAAGTTCAACAACATCGTGACAAGTCAGGGCAGCACCAGCCACACCTTCACCGGCTTCCTGATCTTCCCCACCGCATAATGCAAGGATCAATAACACCACAGATGTTCGGGTTTTTTGGGGGAAAGTTACAGCAGTTATATGAAATATGTGATTTCTGTAATAGTGCAAAGATCAGCAGAATTAAAGCACCTTAAAGCACCATGTTGTATTTTTGCATGTTTTCAGTACTTTTTTTTAACTGATGTGCATTTTCATTTTATTTCATTTTAACATACCACTTCAGATTTACAATACCCAGCAATTTTTAATTCGTTTAGTACATTTGAATGGTACAAACTGTAATCAACATATAAACAAATGGTTTTCCCCAAACAAGACTGAAACCTGCTATTGCTTCCACATTTAGTGACGTGATGATTATTACACTGTGTAACACTGATTAAAAACTAAATCCACATTAAAGATGTCTCTGTCATTTGATTATGAGCACTTGAGAAAAAACAAACTTGTTAAACCTCACATTTCTATAGTGATGAAGAGTCTAAGAAGTCCTTTGCTGAAAGGATTTATCAGTTGTCATGACACGATGCTGCCTCCTTTCTAACGGTCATTAGTCTACAAACATATGTTTACTCTTAGTGGTCCGACGTTGATATCTGACTCTGTAGAGGCTTCTACATTATTTAATATTCGTATTAGCGATCGCTGTGTCTATAGAGTGAGACAGCCCTATGCTCTGACCTCAGTCACCATAGTAACGATCTTTCCTACACACAAACATACAGCTGTGCTGTATCTCAAGGAGAAGAGTCGAGTAGAGTGTCCCCATAACATCCTCAGACACTATCCTGCAGTGACCTGTGTAAACTCCATATATTCCTTCACAGCTACCATTTTATCGATTGATAACTTATTTTGCAGAGCAAAGCAATCTGTCATGACATGAATGTGAATTTTAGTTTATTTTTCGACATGATGTTGTCCAGGCCGTGCAGCCGCACATTTTTTCTTTTTATTAATTTCTGGTGTAGTTTCATCCTTCAGTCTTAACCTCCTCTGAAAGAAGTCATTTGGTTTTCTTGGTTTTGTTCCATTTATGGGATTTGTTGATAGAAATAAAGAAATAAAGGATAATATCGGCATATCTAAACATTAAATAAGTTTATTCTTTATATTCTGAGCACATCTATGTGTCTGATTAACATGAATAAAGCTACACTGCTTGGAGGAAGCATAATGGAATCACTGATTAGAAATAAAATATTTAATGTTGTGCTGTGTGACATTTCCTCCAGTGACTCACTATTTGAAAACACAGAGGTATCAGGTGTGCGTCTTCCTGACTGATAGCCAGCCAGGAGGTCATTAATTATCCATCACACAGTATCGGGTTGGCAGACACTTAACCTTACAGGTGTGTTGATGCTGAACACACAGTCTAGATGGATTTATCATAATGTTGCTTTAAAACCAATAAAAATGGTGTTCATCACATTGAAAGGCATGTTTTTGTTCAGAGAGACCTCTGGTGTCTGATGGCTGAACTTCAGCCCAATGCGTCGGTAGCCGACGGGCTGCTGAACACACCGTTCCTGGCGTAGAAGGTGTTCTTCACCACCGACGACTTGGCACGAGATGGAGTTCTGTAATCCAGAGTGTAGTCACCTGTGGATCCAGGAAGGCAACCTTAATCTGGAGAAGGAAAAAACTGTAGAACCACGTTGATGGGTTCAACTAGGACTAGGTAAGCTGCCATGAAGAGATTAAATTCAGACAATTCTGTGGTCACCCTGGCACCAATGTGAAGTCTAACAGATGCAAGTGGAGCAGATGGTGCCTTCTTACCCAGCCTCCATCCGTACTCCCAGGACGACAGCAGAGGGAAGTCAAACTTCTCCTCAGGTCTAATCTGGCCACGTCTGTGCAGGTACAGACTCCGTCCTTTGCCCTGTTTAAAAGTTTAAAATGACTTCTAACTGTATCATGTTTCAACATTTGTCAGAGATACATCTGAGCTTCTACAATCATGGATACTTCGTACATGATGTGATGAGTCCTGATAGAGAGCGTGTCTGGTCTGAGGAGAAACTGGCCTCATGAGGCGGGACGCGCTGAGGCTCCTCTCCCCTTCAGAAGAGAGCACAGGTGGAGGAGGAAGAGGTGGAGGAGGAAGAGTTGGAGGAGGAGGAGGTGAAGGATGGTCGCTCTGCTTCTCAGGTGTCCTGGTAACAGGAGGAGGAAGCACAGCCCTGGTGGATGGAGTATAAACACAGGATGTGCATCATCGATTACAAACGTTTGGATGAATTTAATGTGAATAAAGCAGCTCACCGGGGGTCAGCAGGCAGGCGGGGCAGCTGAGCTGGCTCTGTGCTGTTGTACCGGGGGTTGCAGCTGGACGGGTAAAGCTTGGCGTATCGGCTCTTCCAGGCCAAACGGGTCAACATCTCCTTCTGGATCTGCTCTCTGTAGCAGTTCTGGCTCTGGGTCGTCAGCAGGTATCGCATCTCCTGCAAGAAAGCTTCGTTTAGCAGTCTGTGCATAGTTTTGAGACACTTGTACACTGATTCACTTTATGAAGACTATATTTAAAGTGCGTCGATGATAGAGCCAAGTGCTGGAATGACCTCATAAATCCAACTCAACTTTAAGAATGAGAACAACAAGACACCAGAGAAGTGATTTAACATGACATTTAACATGAAGACTCAACAAGTACCATCTGCAGGAGGAAGTTAATGTCTCCTGTACATGAAATACTGAATCATCAGTACAAGAGATTTCACTTTGCAAGGCGCAAGAAATATCCAGTTACAGGGCTTAATTATGTCTATTATGTGCGATGACCTGAATAACAGTGCACAAAAGTTAAATATTACAAGGAGGAATGTACAGGAGGGATCTGATGTGACAATCTGTATTTAACTCAATTCACGCTGTTTTGTTCCCAATAAAGCACTTAAAAGCAAAGACGGTTACACGACCAGCGCCTGTCTGCCAACAGAAAGTGTTTGTTTCCTGTTTGCCTTAAAAAATGCAGAAAACTCTCATGAATCTTCTGAAAGTCACTGACGTGAGAAAACACTCAAGTGGGTCAGTTTGTAACAACAAATCACTTGCTGTGTTTATGAATAATCCAAAATTTCTGTGTGTATATCACAACACCACTACAGACATGTTTGAAACAAGTAAATGAATCAAAGGCATTTATCTTATCTAGTCTTATTTCTATGATAGAGATGCATTGTGAAGTGGTTAGATTAAATAATCTTAATTTACCTTACCGCTGTGTCAGATGCAGATCTGAAGGTGAATGTGAAGGATCGGCTTCTCACTGTGGAACTGACGTGTGGATCAGGTAACGCTCTGTAACACAGGGAAACATGAGACACACACACACACACACACACACACACACACACACACATATAGTCATATTATTACATTAGTAGTAGTAGTAGTAGTAGTTGTAGTATTAAAATACATCCATTGAGGTTATGATACTAATTTAGTCACATTACATCCATTATTTCTTGTGTTTTCTATTCCTATTACTCTCCTTTTCAGCTATTTTTAATTAAACTAATTGTTTGTTTTTACATAAATATATTTCTCTGTGACTGTTCGTGCATCAGAGTTACTCTGCCTCCATCTTGTGGTCAGACTTTGTCACACGTAGTTTTCGGGAGGTGAAATGTTTCTCTAATATAAACTAATATAAACTAAATGTGTCTGTGTGTGTGCTAGTGTGGGTGCTGTTCTCCAGACTGCTGCCAAACTATATCTAGCCCAAATCCAGCACTAAAACAGGTGCTAAACTATTCCAAATATGACCCTCTAACTGGGTCAAAACTCATAAACAAACAAATGTATGGATAACGGTGCATGGTCATATTCTGCACATGTGGTGTAAAAATGAACACCTGTTAACATATTTTAAACACAGGAACTTATTTTGTAAAAATTGTCTTAAAAGTGTCTATGACCTCTAGTGATGTGTCAATCGTGAACGAGCCAGTTATTATTGTTCATAAACTAGGCTAATAACTCAGTATATAAATAGGTTAATAAGGTGAAATAAAAGGTGAATAAAGTAAATCTAAAAGTTATTATAGTCCAGGCTTAAAATGTCACAGGCACACAAAAATAATTACATTGGAAAATGTAATTTTTACTTTTGAATACTTCAGTATAAAGGATGTATTGGATAATTAAAGTGATATATGTGTACATATATACGTATCATAAGTCAAATGGCGCTAAATTTGGCTGAATTATAAAAAGGTATAGTATAAAAATGAAGAGCCGTTTGGGAGGCGAAAGAGCCGGCTCCTCTTGGTGAGCTGAGTCAAATGATCTGACTCCCGAAAAAGAACCGAACTTCCCATCAGTAATGCCCTCATCTGCCCTGCCTTCGCTTTCTCCCGTGCTGATTAATTTTGTCGCTCCGTGGCTCCGGTAGTAGCACCGCTTCCGCAGCAGCTGAGCATTGATAGCGGTATTTCTGTGAAGGTCGTGAGTCCAAACTGTGAGTATTACTTCAAATAAAACAGATTAAACGTGTGCATTAGATTTATCTGACAACAGATGATTTTTTTAAGATCAGCACTGACTCATAGTTTTTAATAATTTGTCGGGATTTTGCCGCTTTCGTCTCATGTTAGCGGTTAGCTGTGCGAAGCTAGCTGACGTTAGCGTGCTCCTGCATTAGCTACATGCTAACCAGAAAATACGCACTTTTATTAACCATAGGGCGACGAAATATTACGTACGGTGCTTTATTAATATTGTTAAGACTTTAATGTCATTAAAGATTTAAGTTATTAGACGAAGAGAGGACGACTTTATTGTCGTATCATGTTTTGGGTCATCGTGCTACTTTGACCCTGTGCTAAAGTTGTTAGCACAATAACAAGCTGCTGTTCCTCTCTGTGAATATATATAAATACATATTTAACGTGTGATACCGCAGTGTGTTAAACAGGAAACGTGTTCAGGGAAGGTCACATGATACTGCGTGTCACTGCGGACCTGACCTAGCAGCAGTGTTTGATGGCGGATGTCTGCTATTAGACACCTGTGTGTGTGTGTGTGTGTGTGTGTGTGTGTGTGTGTGTGTGTGTGTGTGAGTGAGTGAGTGAGAGAGACACTGTCCTTTAAATGTCTGAAGACAATAAGAGGTAACTCAGGTAAATCAGTATTCTGATGACAAGCCTGGTTTTAAGTCTCAAACTGACGTTTGTGTCTGTTTGAGACACAGAAAATAAATATTATTTTTAATGTCACTGGCCTGAACTGAGCCTTTACTGTCATATCTTATATCTTATATCTTATCCATAACTCAGCAGCTGTCACTCTAGAACAGGGATGTCCAAAGTCTGACCCGTGGTCAGATTTCATGCAGCTTCATTTTTATAATATATTATTATTTATGGCCTGGTAGGATTGTTGCTGTTATATCTGTAGATGTGACACAAAACATTACTTTCTGAATGATTTTGTTAAAGAGTGATATGTTATAAAACTTAAATGTTCACAGACTTTGCATTACTCATAATAAATCATGTTTAAATTGAACACGAGGTTCAGATTTGTATCAACTTCGTGCAAGTTTAACGTGTTCACACACTTTATTCTGTTATCTGACTCCACATGTGAAAGAGAGGAAGATTTTGTTCCCGCCTGATTGGTTTAGATTTTGTTACATTGTTGTTTTTTTAAAAAAAAATCCAGTGTTGGTCAGGCGTTAGAGTTCTACCCCTTCATTCACCATCACTGTACATGATATATCATTTATATAATAATTTGCATCTGGATGAAATCAGACAGTAATATCTGGTATTTTTGAAAGATGTCTTGATTGTTTTATAATTAAAAAGCAGGTTATTGAAATAAAATTTGAAACCAACAGACGATGTCCTGTGAATAATCTGTATCGATGCAGACGGCTGTACAGTGTAGCACGGTGTACCACGATATCAGAATTGATCGTACCATAGGCCGTTACCATCAGACTGCAGCGTGACTTGCAGTGTGAGTCCAGTCATTCTGTGGATGTTGGAGTCATATTGACTGCACAGAATTGTATTAAGGTTAATTTGTGTCTCTTTTTTCCTCCTAGTGATCCACCATGTCTCTGCAAAAGCCCATGATGAGAGGGATGCTGGCAAAGCGTCTGAGGTTTCATCTGCCCCTCGCGTTTGTCGTTTCCTTGTCGGCTGCAATGGCATACAAGGTGAGAGTAAAGACAAATCCTTCACTCTGGTGAAGCTGTTCTGTTTTAAACATGTCCCCGATAATAGACCCGATGATTGAACGGATATGTAGCATGTTGAACAAGGTATCCCCGGCAGACAAAGTCAATGATGGTGGATGTTTCTAATGTTTGTCTGTGCACATATGAGGCGACACAGTAGAGAGAAATGTAACACCACCAGTCGTGCATGGACGCGCTGTAGCAGTCTGTCTTTGTAAATGTGCACAATGTCTCACACACCACATCAATTCAGAATATCTGTGCCCGTGTTTTAAGCCAAAGCGTCGACTCGGCAGTGGAAGGCTCAGTCCGTGCTGAAGGTGATGGGCGATTAGCTTGCCAACCAGCTGTCAGCTTTTCCTGTGATATTAGTCACCGTGTTTTTCAGATGAATTTCAAACTTTGCTGACAACAGTCAACAATAAACAATCTTCTTGTAAGAATAAACCTGCCTCCTCCATGAACTGTCTCTAACTGTGTCGGGTCAGCCCACGCTGCTGTGTTTTTAAAATCTGACTTTGCTTTAACTTTACAGTTCCTCGTAACAGAGCCCAGGAAACGGGCCTACGCTGAGTTCTACAAGACCTACGACAGTGTCAAAGAGTTCAACGCCATGAGGGAAGCCGGCATCTTCGAGAGCGTGCAGCCCACTGGGAAGTAAACCCACTGTGAGTCTTCTTGTGGATCACAGTAACGTCTGTTACAGATGTTTGTCACTGTGAAACATTAACAACATCTAGATCACTTTTTTTTTTTATCTTTCAGTATCTGAATGTTGTCGTTGTGTTTCCTCCTCCAGCTCCTCCTCCGCCACGTTCATTCCTGCTCTGAGGATGAAGTTCCCGCTCGTCCATTGGATGTTATTTACTGGTTAGATGTGAACATCACTGTGCTGCTTGTTCCTCTAAATAAAATATTCTATTCATGTTAGAGCCTCGCTGTCTTTGTCTTAGTGATTTCAAAACAACCTGCTGTTGTAATAGATTACAATGTCTATTTTAGATTATTTAATGTTTATCTATAGTAGTGTCATATTAGTTACATCAAGCAGTTTTTTTAAAACTTTAAATAGTTTTTGGTTGGGAGAGAAGTAGAAATATTCAGTCTGAGTATTCAAGACAAGTACTGTGTCCTAATACCACACAGCATACACTGACAGGTACATACATAGTGGGTTAGTTATGCTAAAAATAACATTAAAACCAGAACATTTTACTCTGAACATTTTTCTGTTAACATACACATCAGCAAGAATGTCGAGTACGGTAGCCCAGAATGGACAAACCAAACATTTGCTGTAGATATGACCTTTTCTGTATTTCACTGTAGTTTATCCTTTATGCTCGAACCACTAGATGCCACTAAATCCTACACACTGTACCTTTACGTTTCCTGTAGATGCGAGAGTCTATTTTCTTGTATTGCATTTTGGGACAGCAGCGTTCAGTTTAGATAGATAGACAGATGACTTTATTAATCCCCGAAGGGAAATTAGGTCGTCATAGCAGTCGTGTATATTTGAATACAATAAAAATATAATAGAATAAAATACTGAGGTAGAAACAAAAACACAGAATGGGACAAGGACACTTAAAAAACACAAGATAAATTGATAAGGTGCAGATGATGGTACTAGTACTGATGAAATGATGGTAATGTTATTGCTAATAACAGTATATAATAATATATTTATAGAGATACATGTGTCATATATTTAACCTGTGCAAGGTACCTGACTGCAATCTATAATATGTACACATGTATAAATATATGTATATATACACAAAATATGATAATAAATACTTGACTATACATGCTATACATAATATACTATGCATATAAATATGTAAACAGAATGTGCAAAAAGATAAGAACATTGTATAATATTTATATAATATGGTTTATATTAACACCCCTCACATATGATATGGAGTATATGTTCCAGTATCTGGAGTGGAGTGTTGAGGTTTTAGTCCGGCTCTATGATAGTGGCTCTGACAGGCAGGTGAGTACAGGTGTTTGTTTCCACCACAGCCTCACACATCAGGTGAGTGTCTACGGCGCCCCCTCCTGCTCGCGCCCCGGCACTGCAGCCTTTGTTCGGCCCGCCTTCCTTCCTTCCTTCCTTTCCTTCCTTGCCTCCTCCGCTCTGCACTCACTCTCTTCTTCCTGGTTTATTTGTCAAGTGGTGGATGTCACAGCCTGACGTGCGGAGCGGTTCGGCCAGAACAAGTCCAAAGTTGTCCGGACAGGGGAGGAGGAGGATGAGCCCGACGGCGAGGATCCGGCAGCTGGGTGAACTCTGCGCTCGGTGTAAACGTCGTTTTACAAAATGATAAACGGACGTTGTGTTTTTCGCGGTTACCGGGCGGCTAGCCAGTTAGCGAGCTAGCAGCAGACGGTTGTTGCCGTTAGTATTAGCTTCGAAACGTTGACGAGCTCGGTCAGAGTTACTGCACACACACCGAGAGGACTTCTATCCGAGAGCACACCGAAGACACGACGACAACATGGAGAACAAGGACAAAGTGCAGATGAGGAATCACCCGCGCAGGTAACGCTATGCTAAGAGATGTGTGACATCCTCACTGATGTTCATCCAGCCCGCTGTCTGGGTGAAGTTAGCCGGCGGTGGGAGGTCAGATCTGCCCCGTGGTAGCCTGTGAGTGAAGCTAAATGACATTACACAACAGACTCGTGGAGATAAAGAGCCGCTTAATGACGATTTAATGTGAAACTCAAGCTTTGACTCAGTCCTGTGAATGAAAGCTGCTTTATTTCCTCACTGGAAGCTAAAAATAAACCAGAATATTGTGTTTTTCTTCCCAAGAAAACTTCTCTAACTTTGTGTTTATAACTCTACAAATATTCTAATTTATATTTCTTATTATTTTCGTGGACACAGTGGATAAAAACCTGTTACACGTGAGTCCACCTCTCATTGAATCTTGATCTGTTGTATCAGATCCCTGCTGGATCTCAGTTTAATGCCCTGACTCTGACTTTAGCTGCAGGTTTAACTGAATTAACCCAGAGGCTCAGTAACTCATGTCCATCACCTGCATGTATTGTGTTTTTGTGGGGGGGGGCGTGGACAGGTTTGACAGGTTTGACAGGTGGGTTTCCATGGCGACAGCATCAGAGACCACATCATGGTTTTGTGGCCGATAAACGAGGCCACTGGAAAGAGTTCAGAAAGTCTGGTTAAAAACAGAGGAACTGTATAATGTAGGTGATGTGTAATGTCAGATTGTTCCTCTGTATGTGAGTAAGACCGCTGTCAGCACCGCTCCCTGTGTTAATGTGTCAGCCGAGCAAACAGCCTGATATTTATTACAAGACGTGACTATAAATACTGACTTCATAATCTTATTTTTATTTTTATAACTGTGCTCGAAGCGTTAGTAACAGATTACCTGCAACTGTTACCCGAAATCGTGAATGTAAATATTTATTTGCGGCCCTAACCTGGGCTTCCTCCTTCCCTCGGGGAATAGTTTATCTGATGGTGGTGAGATGGTTAATGAAGGTTAATGTTTTAAACATGCATTCATTTTTTATGAAGTCAGCGGAGGTGGTATTTGTTTCAGACGAGGTGAGAAACCCTGATAATTATTCATCGAGCTCGCAGAGAAAATTTTAGGTTTTATCCAAGAAAATCAAAAATATTTATAGTCCGGGAAAGTAAGACTGAAACAGCAGATCAGAAATCTATGAAAATCATTAAAATGGTGACAAATAAAACCATAAAACAAGCGTGAACTTGTCCTCAGTCTTACGGTTTTTGATGGTTTTATAGTGCATTAAAGAGACCCGACCCAGAAGGTCATTAAAAGAGGCTCACGTACAGGTTATTGTTGAGCTCAAAGACTTGTTTGTTTGACAACAGGAACTGAAGAGTTCCCATTCTGTCCTCTTATCAGCAGGATGCCGGTAAAACAAACTGCTCTCTTGTTATCACGTCCACTCGCTCATCCAGTATTTCCTCATTAAACTGATGACGTGGGAGCTTTTACATCGTTTCAGACGACGACGGCTCACCTGAACGGTTTTAATAAAAGATGCACTGAGCAAAAAAGTGTTTGTCAGAAGTTTGAACACAAAACACAGTCAGATGAAGAGTCACTGTACCTGTGCTGTCTAAGCCTGTGGAGGGGTTTACAGTACGACCATGTTTTGATATATTTGGGACAGAAACCTGTAAAAAAGAGGCACTGATACCTCAATGCCT
Organism: Protonibea diacanthus; assembly: GCA_028641955.1. NCBI lineage: Eukaryota > Metazoa > Chordata > Actinopteri > Sciaenidae > Protonibea > Protonibea diacanthus. The sequence continues at coordinate 1,682,912 of CM053978.1, read as the reverse complement.
TCTAGAGCCAACACCAACATTATAACTCAGTTTAAGACTTGTATTTTAAAGGCATAAGACACCACTTGTTGTATACGTGCTCCGCTGAGTGATCCTCCTGCGTGAACCGTCTGTAGCTGAACAGGTTCGGCCTGCTGTGTGTTAACGTCTGTTATACTGGTGTTACGCAGAGAGCTGAATATATTCTGAGGTGGTACGCGACGTAAAAAGTTCGATAAACACCGACTGAAGTCAGGAAAACATGGGTGGATTTAGTTCCATTAAAAATGACAGTGATGGTGAGGCAGCAGGACCGGCTCTAAGTGGAATGCAGCCTCATTAATGCACGTGTGAGTTTCCCGCTGTGAATACTCAGAAGTCTTATTTTATTCATAACATTTTAAAGTACGTAACTGATCCGTGCATTACGGGAGAGCAGCAGTTAGCACTACTGAAGTCAGATCAGGGAGAATGTGACAGAAGTAAAACAGACGTAGTTGGATAAACAAAACGTTTTATATTTAGTAATGTAAAGACTCAGTGTGTCCGGGACGTTCGGCCGCAGCAGATACACTCGTTGCTTTTTGTAGAAGTTCACAGCGTCCACTTCAAACACAGATTATGGGGCTGCCACGGTAGAGTAGCATTTCAATGCTCAGCTCTCTGTTTCTTCTGTGGCCTGTGGCCTGTGGTTGATACTCTGAAGATTGGCTTACGGTCGCGCAGAGCAGAGAATAAAATCTCTAAACTCTCTAAAGACAGCCAGCTCTGTTATCAACTGACCACCTGACGGACAAATAAAGACTTACAGTTCAATGGTGGCTGTGTTTCAGTGCTTTGTCAGGTTATTAGAGGTAGGTGTACCATCCTCTGACGCAACAAATGAAATAAAGACTTCTTTTCTTTGTAATTCAAGGTTTTATTTTATTCTAAACACATCCTAAACTATTCTGCTATGTTTAGAATATTTTCACCGCTTCATCCTTTTTATTTGGCACGAGCCGTAGAAAGTCTGTACTTCACTACAGATCAGCTGTTTGGATCAGAGTTACAGTCAGAAAACTCCGCACACAATCTTTAAAATCTTAAGACACATGAAGTCTGAAGTCTGTCTTCAGTTTGATCTCATGACTTTGATCTGAGCTGCTCATCATTAGGTGCTATTATTAGCATCACAGACCGAACTGATGGCGTTCAGATGGCGTTATGGGAATGTAGACAGGTTTGACGAGGAAGAGCGTGAAATAAAAAAGACAATATATCCTTTGATCCTTTTTTTTTTTTTTTTTTACAGTCCATCACGAGTCAGACGAGTTTTAACATCTGTGTGAATCAGCTGTCACAGCTCACGGTTACACATTCTTACTCAACATTAATCTGATCACAGTTTATCTGCCGCTCCTGTTTTGATGGAGACCACTGTGAGCTCAGCACTGACTCAGACCTGATCTCTGTAAACAGTAACTTCATGTTCATTTGTATGTGTGTAACCTCAGACAGAGAAGTTGGCCGCAGCTTTGCAGTTCAGCTTCATGTAGGAATGTGATACTTCACAGTCAAATTATTGAGGATGTTTCCAAACTGACTAAACATTTATCAGACTTTTATATTGAAAACATTTTGTAACTACTCTCCCATCTGTGCTCATTCAAATCGAGACTCACAGGCTGTCGTGGTCAACTGCAGAGCTGAGAGCTGAGATATTTTTAGTCCGACTGGGGAACATTTTTGAACTTCATCCACTCTCTTCACATTTTCTGTTAGTCTGTTACTCTCTGCTGGTTTCTGTCAATAAAAAGCCTAAAACAGTACATGCAGTGAAATATTTGTAATACAGCCGTCTGATCAAGATAATCAATCCAGTAAGAGTTTGTGTCTTTGATTAACTTCCTTCTCGTCATCCTCAGAGGCCTCCTGAGGCAAACTGTGATTTACAAATAAAAAGAATAAATTGTCACGAGCTGCATCTGGGACACGTTTACATCTATTTTTGTCAAAACTATTTTTATCTCGTCTTGATTTATCGAACATCTGGAGATGTTTTGTGGTGCTCAGATTCCTGGAGAGAGCAAAGAAAGGGCGGCTGCACGCGAGAGCAGGATGAATGAAATATTCTGCCTGCCTCTGATTTATTACGCTGACACATCCTGATTATACACACGGAGACTTCTTGGAAACAAGAATAGCTGCTGCTGATACTGACTGTTTCATTTAATTACTGCCTCAAATGTTTTAGGTTTACGGCTGAAAATGGAAAAGAAATCTATATAACTTGTTTGTTTTGTTTTCTGGTTAAATTCTGTCTAATTTATGAATAACTGTGAAGCACTGTGAGTTCATAAATCTGGATGTATTTCACTGATTTTATTTGGATTTTTTGTTGCTGGTCAGACAAAACAAGACACTTTTCATTTATTGACAGGACTTAAAATAAATCAGTTATTCGAGGAGTTAGAACTAAAATGAAAATAATGGTTGGATGTAGCTTTATCCTGAAATATTTACATATAAAATGTATTCTTTAATCACCCCTCGTGTCCTGTTTCCTGTGTCTTTGTGCCCTTACAGGCAGATGAAGAAGCTGAGTGAGGACAGTCTCACCAAGCAGCCAGAGGAAGTGTTTGATGTCCTGGAGAAGTTGGGTGAAGGGTGAGTCATGTAGTCTTACACTCAGGGTGGAGGGCTGTCACACAGATAGACACACTCGGTGCTGATGGATGGGAATGCCTGTATTTCCACATTTCTGCCCGTCTGCGCTTTGGAGGAATCTCGGCATTTTGTTAAACTTTTGTTTCCTCTTTTTTTCTCTCGTCCATGTTTTTTTTCTGTTCTCTTGATCTCTGCTTCATTTCTTCTCCCTCTTCGCTCACCTCACCTCCTCCCTCCCTCTGGTGCCTATCAACATAAACACTGCCTCTTCATATCCTGTTTCTCAACGCACTTCCTGTTCTGAGCGGCTGATCTGCGCTGTGGCGGTGTGCGTGCGTGTTACCGCTGTCGTTTTTGAGGCACTACTCTACTTCAGGCACTACTTCATAACCCTCCAGTGAATCTAGCTCTGCAGCATGAGCCAACCATGAGCCGCGCTGGTGTTAATGAGACCAATATTCACACCTGTTCTGTTTAACGTTGTTTATTGGATCCTTTGAGCATTTTTTTTTCTTTGAGCAGGTGAGAATAAACTCAGAAGATGTGTGAATAATCCAGAGCGGCTGCAGTTAAGAGCACCTGAAGTGACAGATGTTACCGAGTGATAGCTGTTAGTTCCTCATGCTTAAAAAACAGAGTGTGACACAATGAGCCGCGGACAGGAGTGCTGACTGTCAACTACGTCCACTCCTGATTTACCCCTTTAAATGAGAAAGCATCACACCTGATGAAACTTAATTCACCAACACTCATATATAAACATATATAGATATTATTATAGATATTATTTTGAAAACTCTCTTTTGTAAAAGTCAAACATGAATTTCCTCTGTCAGACTTTTCAAGTGTCTCATTGTGACATTATGTCCACCAGTGATTCTTTGATGATTTGGCCTTTCCTCAGGACAGATGGAGAGAGACACTGACCTCAGACTTTAATCTTAAACTTTAACCTCAGACTTTAATCTTAAACTTTAACCTCAGACTTTAATCTTAAACTTTAACCTCAGACATGACATGTAAAATGAAGTCTGTAAAATAAGAAGTTATTGTGAAGTATAGGTGGTGAAATAACTGAAAATGTTGCTGAGGTTTAATGTCTAACAGTTGCTTGTGTGTCTTTGTGTTTGAGCCCAGGCTAACACGACATTTTAAATGTCTCTTCAGGTCGTACGGCTGTGTGTTTAAAGCCAATTATAAAGAGACCGGGGAGATTGTGGCCATCAAACAAGTTCCTGTGGAGTCTGATCTTCAGGAGATCATCAAGGAGATCTCCATTATGCAGCAGTGTAACAGGTACCGGCCATGAGAGCGCTGTGGCTGACTGTTTGATTATTTTAGGACTTTGTCATTATCATTACTGACTCACAGGAAGTGCTGTCACTCACTGTGAAGACAAAAATTATACATCAAAGTGCCTTATCAGGTTTTTGGGGGGTTTCCCAGACGGGAACGTCCCCCACTCTCCAGACAAACGGCTGTTATCAAAAAACTTTTAGGGGAAACACTGCAGCTGAGTTTCTTTAAAGAATCCATCTGTAAACATTTGAAGCTTTCAGTTTGACTTTTAAACCAGTTTGAGTGTGTGTGTGTTCTGTAGAGATGACCCGTGTGTGTGTGTGATGTCAGCAGGTTCACTGATGTTTAATGACAGATGTAATATCCTAAATATTGTTGACAGATCACTCGTGGATGTTTGTTCATGTCTGTCTTAGAATGATGCTGTAATTGTTTTTATTCTTCTGCTGCAGCTCAGCAGTGAAACTTTGTGAACTTGTCTGTTTTATTTGACTTATTCAGACTGTTATTATTATCTGAAGACGTTAGAGCTGCACCCCAACTAAAGATTTTCCGAGTCAACCAGTCATTATTTCATTTAGTTAATAATCTAAGTCACCTCAGTACCGAGGCTGGTTCTGTTGCTCCGCTCGCCTGGCTTCGGTTCTGGTGCTCATTCTCCAGCTGTTTCCCCCTCTGGGACCCAACCCTGGGCCTAAAAACCAACAACTTCTTGCCACAACAAGAACCCTGAAGTTTATTAGCTTGAATGCAGCACGTCCCCTCACTGGTATCAGGCCAAAGTACCTCTGTTATGCTGCTCTGTTCTGAACTTCTCAGATAGTCTGGGACAAAACTGTAAAACTGTTTGCCATCGCGCTTTATTAAGTTAAACTTGGGAGTATTTACTCAGATTGCACTGTGGGTTTTTATATTGCCTTGTGTTCCTTTTATGTCTATGTAAAGCACTTTGAATTGCCTCGTCGGTGCTATACAAATAAACCCGCCTTGCCTTGAGTGATAGCGTGGTGGCAGGCTGGATGAAAACACTCTGTAGTTAACTCACTAAAACAAACTTTGAATGTTAAACTGGCTGAAATGACGTGTTTGTGTTCAGCCCCCATGTGGTGCGGTACTACGGCAGCTACTTCAAAAACACTGACCTGTGGATCGTTATGGAATACTGTGGAGCCGGATCAGTGTCTGATATCATCCGAATACGCAACAAGACGGTAATGTAACACTCAAAACACACACACGTAGTTTGTATAGTAATACTTTGATGTATCTCTCATTGATTGTGTGTGTGTGTGTGTGTGTTTTGTAGCTAACAGAAGAGGAGATAGCCACCATCGTGCACTCCACTCTGAAGGGTCTGGAGTATCTTCACTTCATGAGAAAAATCCACAGAGACATCAAAGCAGGCAACATCCTGCTGAACACGGAGGGTCAGGCCAAACTGGCCGACTTCGGAGTTGCTGGACAACTCACAGTGAGTGAATATTAAAAAATGAATGTGTTATATATTTTATTTTGCTTCATGGGAGAGTCAGTCACACAGCCTGTCTTGCAAAAGTCAGTAAAAGTAACACACATTCACATACATTCAGATTTAACTGAAGGCATGAACTAGCAGAATATCCACGGTGTGATGCAAGTAGAAGCAGAATTCAGGACAGTTCTGACAGTTTATGTTCTCTCTCCTCGTGTTGTCGGAGCTCTGTGTCTCTGATGTTGAACTTGGATTTGATGATCTCTCTTCAGGACACCATGGCGAAGAGAAACACAGTCATCGGCACGCCGTTCTGGATGGCTCCAGAGGTCATACAGGAGATCGGCTACAACTGCGTGGCCGACATCTGGTCCCTGGGAATAACGGCTATAGAGATGGCTGAGGGGAAGCCGCCCTACGCTGACATACATCCCATGAGGGTGAGAGAGTCTGTACAGTGCCTTTGTGTACGAGTCAAAGAGCTTTTTGTTCGTGTTTGAAGGTTGTGGTTGTGAGTTATGTCGAGTATGAATTCTGACTCCTTCTCTCAGGCCATCTTCATGATTCCCACCAACCCACCGCCAACGTTCAGGAACCCAAATCTGTGGTCCGACTCATTCCGAGACTTTGTCAGCCAGTGTTTGGTGAAAAACCCAGAAAGCAGGGCGACTGCCACACAGTTGTTACAGGTAACACCGCCATGTGAAGCTGTTGGCAAATGAAGCAGCCAGCGTAAAAACAAGACCACAAAATTACTGATGTGTGCTCGAAGAAAAACATGTTTGACTATTTCCTTCTCTCCACATCAGCATCCGTTCATCAAGTCAGCCAAGGCCAACTCCATCCTCAGAGCCCTGATCACGGACGCCATGGAGATCAAACTGAAGAGACAAGAAGAGGCAGAACAGAGAGAGCAGGACGCAGACGATGATGACAATTCGGTACAGAGAAATAATATTAACGATTAACGTGATGCAACTAGAACTAAAAGACTGAATCAAACCGCCACTTGACGCGTGTTTAACTTCTTCCTGCGTGTTTCAGGATGAGGACGAGGTGGACCAGGGGACGATGGTGCGGGCAGGAACAGGCGACTCAGGGACCATCCGGGCTGCTGGTTCTCTCGACGGTACAGCACGGACTATGATCGAACACGAGGACACAGGAACCATGCAGCTACAGCTGGGCACCATGGTCATCAACTCTGATGACGAGGACGAGGAGGAGGCTGGTACCATGAAAAGTAAGGACCCTTTAAGAATACTCAGATTGACTCAACGCATCCGAACCTTTTTTTGGAATCAGGGTTGTAACTCTGTGTCTGAAATCTGAACATTTAACCTCTTAATCACGTAAATCACCGTCATTTACACGTCCACTGTTCTGAGTGTGTCTCATCATATCAGACTGTTTCTGTGCTGCAGTGGAGCACCAATGAAAACAAAGTTCAGTGAGCTGAAGTGGAGGTTTGTGAGAGTTTCAGGCAACAGAGCAAAACTAACTTTAAAGCTAACTTTAAATATTTTTAAATATCTTTGACGGAGATTCTGTTTTCATCTTCCAAACAGTGCAGCTGTTTATGTTTGATCCACTAGAGGGCAGATTGCGACCATCACACTGAGGAAGGTTCACTGACTTACCTGTGAACTGGAGTGTGTGTACAAGTGTGTATGGATTTACTTTATGTTTTTGTACATGTGAAACAAGCCAGGAAACTGACTTATTCATCCACGAGCAGCAGCAGCAGCAAACACTTCCAAAGTTGTCACTTTTCTGGCCGATCAGTGTCCCAAGAGGCTGATGTGTTCTTTAGAGGTCTGAAGGCTTGTGGACTCAGAGGACTAACCCCTAACTCTGTGTCATGGTGTCACTACACAGACGGGAGTGTTTGGGTCATCAACTTTTAACTCAGCTGTACTGCATTTATCAGCAGGAGAGAGGTTGATACCTCAGGTAGAGTTCTGTGAGTTTACAGAAGTCAACACATGAAACAGAATTTCTAATGATAAATACATTCATACAACTTTAAGTGATTTATCTCAGTGTATGAATAGTAACAACTTCTGTTGTAAAGAACCTCTGCAGGCTGTTACCGTGAACGAATTGCAGTCTGCGGAGGTCGAAGTTGACGAGGAATGCCTGAGCGCATTGAGTAAACGAGTCACCTGTTCACTAAGAGTTTCCTTAAATCGGAGTACAGATATTTTAAACCTCGGATGACACTATGTGAAAAAATGACTGTAACTATCAGGACAGATGCGATCCAGCTGTGGTCCAAACTGAAAAATAACTTCCATTAAAGATCTGCTCTCTGGCAGGTTTAACAAACTTTTGTCGGGATGTCACTGAATACAATGAATGCGTCATTACCTTCTGCTGGAGTGTGTCATTTATTTATTGAGAGAGATGTTGCTGCTTCAGTCTGTTGGAGTCTCTTCGCAGTCTGGGAGTTGTAAAGCGTTGGATGTATTGGGTGAGTCTCAACAAGAGTTGGCCTGCGTTCATGGGTGCTGGCAGCCTGTGGGTGTGTTTTATCTGTTTGTTTTTATACGCAAAAGAATTAACCCAAGTGAGACGGCACACGGAGTTTGGAAGCGTTTCGCTCTGTGTGACGCTTGTTGTGCACTGCTGATGAAAACAAAGCTGCTGTGGAAGTTTCTGTCACGATTTTAAAACTCCTACACCACATCTAGTCCGATTAATGTTAAAGCCACGAGGGCCTCGTAGCCGTAACAGCAACTGACAGGAATTCTCAGCATTCAGATGGAGACTGGGGGGAAGCTCCCACGCTGCAGTGTCCCGCTGAAACAGACAAAACAGCCTGAAGTTATGGGGACTGAACCGCAGTGTAATGAGCTGAACATACAGGAGGACGTAATGATGTACATCAATCAAATCTATAAAAGAGATAGAAGCATTAAATTCTCAGCCCATCTCATCCTAACTCTAACCCCCAGCAGGAAACAGACATGGGAACTTTAATTGTTTGTTCACAGCCCTAAATTCCACCGTGCACAGCTCTGTGCTGTCACAGCACTGTTCTGGTCTCTTCTCCACGTGGCTTCATACCCCATCAGGGGGGTTTTGCCCACCATTCTCAGATTTAGACCTCGTAATTTCCCTTTTGGCTGTTTTTACGATCAGGAGTCTGCACAAGGTGTTTTATTTTGACTAGATTCTTCATAACTCTGCTGCTTGGCACAGCATCCATCAAAAATAGACAGCCGAGCAGGACTTCTTCTGAAATGTGCCGTGGCACTTCTGGTGGAATCACAGTCTCAGCTCCGCCAACCACGGCGCAGCCAGAACTGTGGCTCTTTGGGGTCGGAGCTAGACCCGATCTTTAGGGATCTTCCTTGGCTGGAGTGTTTAAGGATGGGTGACATGACAGCGCCTCAAAAGTGAAGCTAAACTATCCTGATCACCGCCTGGTGGTGGCTCATGATTGACAGCTGAGCCCGGGTGTATGGGCGGGACGTCTGTGCAGCAGCTCCAACCACGAGCACGACTGCTCAGACTCCGGCTTCAAATGACGTCACCGTGCGAGATGTCAGTGATCGTGTCTGTGATATTTTGTCTTCGTTGTTGAACGGTGGGAGAAAGCGGAGACACGTCGTCCATCTTTATATACAGCTGATGATGTACACACACATGCACACACTTTATATATAGCACACTATAAGTAGTAAATAGTACAAATATGAGACATTATGCTGAACATGCAGAGATGCACACACGCACAGTCACCAAAGTCATTTGCCTCGACACACACACACACACACACACACACACACACACACACACACAGGGACTACTTATAAATCCCTGACACACACTCATAAATACACACCCACACAAACGCACACGCGCGCACCGTCTCCTGTCTGATGTCCTGCTATCGAGTTAGTATGGATCTCCACTGCTGGCAGTTCAAACCGCATTAACACAGGAACATTTAGACTTCATAATTACATTAGTACCCCAATACCCAGTGTGTGTGTGTGTGTGTGTGTGTGTGTGTGTGTGTGCGTGTATATCTCTGTTGTGTAATGCCTGTGCAGTGTTTTTGTACAAAGCTGTGTCTATGTCAGCCTCTGTGTGTGTGTGTGTGTGTGTGTGTCCCAAACTAATGACCACAGTCTGACGCTGAAGGGGCCTTGAGGATTGAGATAAGATATTAGATCAGATATTGATCCTCTCTAATGGATCAGAATAATGAAAAGCCTTTTAATTCACACTGATTAGCCACTAAACCTCGCTCGCTATGATCCACGTTGGAATCCTCTCCGTCACTCTCGTCTCTCATCGTGTTTGTGCTCCTGCTTCTCTGACTTTAACAATCAGGGCGGGTTCGTTAAAAATAAATAATCTAACAGGATATTAAACTCAGAATCCACCACAAAATACGTGTTATGTAAGATTATGAAAGTCTGCAGATCCAAACTTTCTCTGCATTAAAGGTCGTCAGTTCGTCAGATTTAGGGGCAGAAATAGAATATAATATTCATAACTATGTTTTGATTAATTTATAATCGCCTGAAAATAAGAATCTTTATGTTTTTGTTACCTTAAAATGAGACTTTTAAATCTACAGACACTTGAACCGGCCACCCTCCGGTTCCCAAACCCAAAGCCCAACAGACCGAGCTACTAAATCCTCCACACTGATCCTTTAAGCGTACATATTCTTTGAACTTAGAAGTACAAACTCTGCACATACTCAATATAATAGTACTGTAGTAGTACTAGTGTGCCGCTCTAGTTAAAAAGATTCACTCGCTCTCTGTACCTGCTCAGCTCTTGCATATCTTTATTAAAGTTTAATTTAGTTTTGTGCAGAGGCAGATGATCCTCTCTGGTTTGAGGGCTGCAGATCAGAGCATTAACACTGCTGGAGTTAGAGCCTTTAATCCGAGGCCTGCATCCACATTCTGTTGATGATGTTCACATAAAGCACTTTATGCCATATTTATGGTTGGTTCGTCTCCATTTTAAATCTGCAAAGTTCCACCAACATAAAGCAACATTTGTACTTTTTAATTGAAGCAAACACACAAACTGAGTGGACAGGTTTGTTACTGAAACGTTTTAATTAGTCTTTATTTTTTGATCATGTTGGCATGAGACTAACTGCTCAGGCAGACTTTCTGAGCTCCTTAGTGCTGTATTATAGTTAATCACCAAATTGCAATAAAATAATTTTTATTTCTTGTTGCTTCCAGTAAAAAGACTCAAACTCTTTTCTTTCCCGTCTGTTGTCAGATTGAAGAGAATGAACACAGTCCTGACTGAGATCTGTCAAACAGATGATTTCATTATAAAAAGGTGCATGGCAGCAGCACAGCTGGTTTATCAGTACGTCACAAATTTGAATCATCCTCTCGACCTTCGAAGCGTCATTCAGCTCCCCTCATCTTTTTTACTGAGTAAACAACTTGCAAGAAAAAACAGAATATTCACTTGCAGGCTGAGACACATGAAAGTATCTCTCCTCATTTCCCCTGTTCATTCCACACTGTTTAAGAAAATGGAGACTAAATTTGTTGTTTTGAAGAGCAACAAATTGTTTGTTAGTTTAACAAAGGCGTTAAGTCGTCAGATAATTTAGTTCAAAGATCATCAGAGTCTTAAATCCAGGAGAGCAGGGTTTATTTTCAGCTTTCAGTCACAGTTTACTTGGTTAGATTTAGGCAAAGACTGACTTCTTTCAAAACAAACGCACACAAATCTCATTAAACGTTCTCAAATCTAGCGTTACCGTCAAGACACGAGCATTACTAGGTGTCTGAGATGAGACTCGGACCAAATGTGGATGTTGCAGGTCTGGATCCTGTTCCTGATGGGTGTACTAAAACATTTAAACTAGGCTCCATTCAAACTGGAACGGTACCATGTAAGGCCAAACGGATCAAGCGCTCCTCGTGTTTGTCTGAGTACTCGCAAGTCAAAGCACTCAACTTTGTGTTCTCAGCGACGTCTCTGAGGCTGAAGTTTAAAGTGAAAAATCATGTTTCTAATCCTCGAGCCCGTTTAAACACTTCCCAGTCCAACTTCAGCTGATGTTGTGGATATGTGGTTCTTTAGAACAAGCCTGTTCGACGCTTCTTAAATTGAGTTACATAACGGGAAAACTTTTCTAACTCAGGTTGTGTGCTCGTGGGCACTGCGTGGGCTTTTCTTACCGTTCACCTTCACATTGATACTAATCATTACAGTAACGAGAACACAGCAGTGACTATATCATCAGGATGTGCACATGCATAGTATGTAAGTATAAAAACAGAGGAAAGGCTGCTCGCCTGCCTCCACATGGGGTTGGCATAGCAACCAACAAAGCACAGCAGGTCACAGTTTATAGGAATATGAAGCACAGTTGGAAAGAGTCTTTGACCAGTCAGATAATTGCTCAAGTTTCTCTGACTACAGCAGATACCAAACTAGAATCAAAGAGACATTAGATCATGGATTTTTTTCATGGCTCTGACCTTCTTTCATCTGATTATGTTGGAAAAAAACAAAAAACTGCAACTTGTTTTCTTAAACAATGACTTCTCGAAGGTTCGTGCTCTTGGCAGCCTCTTCCAGTGCAGCAGAACCGAAGAATAAACAGCCATTAATTATTTTACAGTCGGGAGGACACGAGAGACTTTAAATGAATTTTGTGCTCGAATGAAAACAAACTACGGAGCCACAAAGTGAGATCAGCGGTAAGACGTTGGCGTCTCTGCATTAATCATCGTTATCGAGCTAAGAATACACAAGTCTGACAAAGTCTGACAAATCCAAGGTTTGACGTCGGATGGTTAGTTTCCTTGGAAAAATTTAAAGTTGAGTTAAACAGTTTGATTAGTAAGTAGATAAATGAGACACAATGAGACAAACCAGCAGCGGTGGTACATCGATATCCTGCCAGCTTATCACAGCTAACGTGAAATAGGCATCCCAATGCAGGCCTGAAAACGTCTTCTTCTTCTTCTTCTTCTTCTTCTTCTGCCGGTTAGGGTTAGGGCAGCCCGGCTAACAAACTGAGCTAACATGAGCTAACAGCAGCTGTCAGCAGTTTACTTCACTGTCCATCATAAACTCTGTAAATCACAGAGAGTTGAGGTGGAGCAGCCGGAGGACACCAGAGGGAAAACCAGAAAACATTTTCTCCATAAAATATGATCCAGTTTCACCAAAATCAGTGAAATAGTTGGTGGTGTGTGACTTACCTGACCCCACACTTTGATTTCTGGAGGGAGCAACCAAAAAATATTTAATCACTTCAGACAGTAAAGACCGTTTAAGTGCCTTCAGCCTTCTTTATGTGAAAGCTACACAGCCCGCTGGATCAAAATTTATGTCTTGAACTCTCGAGTCACAATCCAGTTATTCCTTGTCCATTTGTATAACCTGATTATTGGCTATAAATTTCTTTTACTGCCACATAAAGCAGCTCTAATTTCCTTTTGCTATGACATCAGATTCCCCCTCTGCAAAAGAGGTCTTAAATGTCAAATTAAAAGAAAGCTGGGACGAGCACCATGTTGCTATAAATAAATAAATAAAACATCTGTTACATAATCCAGCATCAGGGTCATCTTCATAGGCCGTAATAGAAAGTCGAGAATATGAATTAATAGAAAGCAGCACCTGTTTTCATGCATTCACAGTGTGGTTGTCCTGTAGGAGTGGAAACCTCAGCCTCTGTAACACTCGCTGAGTCGCTGCACTTGTTTTTAAATTAAAGATGCAGAAAAGAAGTCGTCTAACGAACAAACACCTTTACACAGCAATCGTCTCTACAGCTGTTGTCCTTTCCATGCATGTACCAACACACTGACGCTGCCTCACACACACAGAGTATATCCTCCCACTCATTACCTACATACAGCATTAAGACTCTCATAACCTTTTTTTATCTTAGTGGATCTTTTTTGTTGATGTTGTGTGCTGCAGTTTGGAGCGTTGTGATGTTCTGTTTGTCTGCACAGATTACAGCTCTTCTATATATGAAAGACTTTTAAGTTCTTCTTAACGGCGACACATTTTAGTCACTTCTCCACGAGACTTCAGACCTCACCCGGAGTGTTCCTCTAAATATGTAAATATGCTACGTGATTACATAATTTCCCCTTTGACTGTTTTTACGATCAGAAGTTTTCACGGGGTGTTTTATTTTGAAAATCGAGCGGATGCTCTATGTTGTTTCTGTGTCTGACTTCCTGTCGGCTCGAGTTGCTCTGTGCAGATTGACGTAGCTGCTCGCAGTGTCAATCAAAAATAGTTTCAGTTTGAAACAATGACTATAACAGCCACAGTTATCTCCGGCAGCCGTAACACACACTGAACATGCCCATGAACATGTTTTAACAAACATCACAGTGAGATACGTATATTTATTTTTCCATTAATTTATTCAGTCTTTATTTTAACTCATATCTGTTCAGGGAGAAACTTCATTTACAAAATAAAAAGAAACAGCAGGAAGTCAAACTCGCGTAGACGTGACTCTTCCTGTCGTTTAGAGTTGGAGCCCTGCTGAGAATAATTTTTGTATTTCCATCAAACTGTCCAGCTGTTCCTCCCTCTGTGCTGATTCACTTCTTAAATTAGTTTTTGCTTTTGAATTCCCCTTTTTTAATTATTATGGATTATATTATTTAAAAAGTTGAAGTGCAGCCAATATAATTATGTTAGATGATTAAAAATTAATTAAAATGTCATTATGAAAAGAGAGAGACGCACTGGACAAATTGTAGTTCCTGAGTTTTAACCCCTTAAGATGCATTATAATAATTGTTGTTGACTATAAAAGATAAACTGACTTTCTTTATTTTTTTATGTTAAATGTATTTATACAGATTGAGCCTGAAGCTGTCAGCCAGCCTTTCTGTTAACTCGTGGGAAACTGCTTTCATGTCCTCAGTCGAACGTTATCTGTGTCCTCTGTCGTGTAGTTCAGCCGAGGGACTCACTGGTATCGAGAAACAATTGTTACTGCAGATATATGATAGTAATCCTGTTCTGTATTTATTGCTGATTAAAAATGCAACATTCCATTGATCCCGGAAGGAAAATTGTCTTTATGTTTATCCATGTGCTCAGGTTAGAGAGCAGCAGCCGGTCACTGCCGAGCATTTAAAGACACTCGAGCTGACATTTGATTTTCTACACTCGTGCCACCGAGCTGAGTCTTTAAGGTCTCGGTGTGTCAGATTTATTTACAGAATATGGCAGAAATGGAATCAGATATTCAGAACTTTGTTTTTATTGGTGTATAATCACCTCAGAATAAGAATTGCTTTGTTTTTGTTGCCGTACCTCTTAAATTAACGGAGCACCAGAGTGTCCGCCGGCTGGTCTGCTCTTGATGGATGCCACAGAAACATCACAGAATGCAATTCAATAAGACATCCTGAGCAGATTTATCATCATAAAAACAAACTAAAGGGAAACATTTAAACTTTGTAGCAGAATTTATTCATGGTGGAAGCAAAAGACCAAGAAAAATGACCAAATCTGAGCAAGTTACCAAAGTTTACTCCTGGTGGGTTTGACGTGTGGAGAACGGGTTAAAACAGAGCGGTGCAAAGTGGAATGGTTAGAATGAGCTGCACAGCGCGTATAAAAACATCTTCAACAACCTTATAACGTGTTTTATATATTTTTTGCAACATTAAATCTCTTTAGATGATGTCAAGTTTAACTAACTTCATAGAAAACTATAAAAAAAGACAAAATATCCTCCATGTTTGAACACAGAGAGGCTTTATTTGAAATTCATCAGCTTCTCTCCAACCAAGCCGTGTTCCTTTGTGTTTTTACATTAACTGTAAACGAGGGTCAGCGTCAGCGTCACAAACTAAATGTTGATCGCGTGTCTCGCAGGGAGAGACGAGACGATGCAGCCGGCCAAGCCGTCCTTCCTCGAGTACTTTGAGCAGAAGGAGAAGGAGGCCAACAGTCACAACGACGGAGGAGGAGAGAACAACGCAGACAACCGCAAACTGCCTGCTGAAGGAGACCTTCAAGTGGTGAGTTAGACTCTGTGTCTGTGTGTGTCTGTGTGTGTCTGTGTGTGTGTGTTGTTTTTGATGGGAACAACACCTCCAACAGTTTCCTTTGTCATTGTTACACACAGCGAGTGAAAAACACAGCGGCCTCTCAAAGACGTGTAAGCAGGCAAAATGCCTGCTGCAGATATTAAATATTAAATATGTGACCTTTAAATACAAAGTGGAAGAGTGTGTGTGTGTGTGTGTGTGTGTGTGTGTGTGTGTGTGTGTGTGTGTGTGTGTGTGTGTGTGTGTTCTGGTTCATGCACCAATTGAGACTTGGATGTTTGTTGTTACACTAACAGACAGTGACAGGTGACTGCTGGGTGACCCTGATTTTCACTTTAGTTCTGTTTAATACTGTAACTGTAAACACACACACACACACACACACACACACACACACACACACACACACATCATCTTCAGTAGGTGTATCTCACATTGTTGTGACACCAACACACTGTCAGATTTAATAGATATCACACACACATACGTAAAATATTTGGCTCCAGTAAAAACAAAATAAAATTTAAATAACCTCAAACACAGCGTTTCTACAGTAGCCCAGAACAGACAAACTACATACTGCCTCGGGGCCTCGGGGTGTTTCTCCTTTACATTAGGAAGGTGAAGGTGATGTGAGGAGACTGCAATGCAGCGATTACAGCTCTAGATACATCTGATCTCCACACACTGGACCTTTACAGGCCTGAAACCTGAGCGTCATTTAAAAGAAGAGGAAATAATCACATTATAAAGAAACTCATAAATGTCGAGGCGTGGCATCTCGTTATTGAATCTATTATTCATCACGTTTATTCACAGTGACCACTCTGTGTTTAAGTACAAGCCCTAACGTGTTCAGAGACAGCAGTAACTTCACACAAACCATCTGTGAGCTTCACTGCATCATTCAGAGCGTCACTTCAGTCAAACATGCTTCGTCTGACAGCACAGATCCACCAGCTCAGGTTTCTGGACGTGTGAGGATGAGCTGCTCATTTCTTCTGAGATCTTTGAGGCGGCTTGTTGACAGCTTCACGCTGACGCTGTTTAATTTTAGATCTGTCCGCTTTGCTGTTCCTGTATTTTACTACAACAAAGTAATGTCGGCTCTTTGTTACACTCATCGTATCTGTAGACTTTCTCAGCAAAGGTTGAGAAGATACAGCAGCACCTTCATATTAAGACGAGCTCATATGTTATATAGTGTTTTAAGCTTTATGTAGCTTTCTTGTGTTATATTTACCCTTTTCATACGTGGCTTATGTTTCAGTGGTGTGACAATGCAGCACAGCACATGCGGTGGGAAAGCACTAACCTACATTATTCATGAGAATCAGGCGTAGCAGAACCTCCCTGAATTACTCCGTTCTGTCCTCTCTCTCTCTATTTTTATTCTCTTACTGGTTTCTTTTTTTTTTTCCATCTCTCGTCCTCACTGCCTCCTTTTTTCCATCCTTCCTCTGTCCTCAGAATACGTCTCGAGGAGAGAACCGTAGTTTCATCTAACAGATCGCGACAGAAGGTTAAATCCCGGACTGCAGGTTCATCATTAACGAGGCCGCCGGTTTAAAAGTTAACGACCTTCGCTTCATCTTTAAATAAATCCTGCATGAGACATTTCATATTAATACGACGGACAGTTTCTGACTTTGAATTAAGTTGGTAAAAATCATTAAAATGATCCTCGATCGTCGTTTTTAAACCTTTTGTTTGTTCGTCCAAATTAATAATTACAATCTGCAGTCGTTTTCTGTCACTTTCTTTGTGTTCTACTCGAGATCAAGTCACGACCTCGACCAGAATGAAGTTTAGTTTTTTAAGAATTTCTTTAATGATGACTGACTGAGGCTGACTGGGCTTCACATAACTGTTATTGTAGCAGTACAAATAATTTAGTTGCTGCCCAAGTCCACCTTTCTGCCGTCGAGCCATGTGTTCATTATTTTACCGACAGATGTCATTAATATTTTAATGTTGTGATCTTAATTGATCGTTAAATGAATTTAAGATTCACAGGTCACAAATATTTAAATGTTTAAACCCGATTGAAGGTTTTGGTCGTCGGTGTCTGCTCCACGTTGACCCTGCTGTCGTCCGGTCACTGGTCCTTCCATTGTCTCTGTTCACGGTTATCCTTCTAGTGGACTGGGACGCCAGTATTATTTTAGCTCCATTGATTTGTGGGTAATAAATAGCTGGAGAGCGGAGTGCTGCTGGTAAAAGCTGAGAGGGGGAATCCCCCCGGGGGAAGAGCTAAAGCAGGCATCAGGTCCCTATCTGAGGCCTACAACACACAGGAGGAGATTGGATGAATGTCAATAGATGAAGCCTCTGAAAGCTACAAAAATAGATCCACTTATCAGACACCTTGATTATCGCTGGCATGCGTGAGATATTTTTAGGCTGTGCTAAAGATTTTCTTAAGTGTCCATTAATGGACTCGGTACCATTTGATCCTTGAAGTTATCAAATCCTCCAGCTGCAAAGAACATGAGAACGTCAGATCTCTGAGAAGCTTCAGATCCAGCTCTGAGGTACTGACCTCTCATTTTAGGTGATTTAGACTCGTGAGCCTCTCGAATAGAGTCACGAACACAGCTGGAGCTGAGAAATAAATCTAAGTAACCGCACCGTGCAGTATAATTAAAGTGAGATGTAAATAAGGATATGCATGTATGGTGCTACATTGAGTCATACTGGTGTTAAAGATGACGAGGGCCGCAAAGGGGCAGAAAGTTTCCAGAAACTTTCCGAGGGAAGTTAAGCTTGGGAAACTCCGTGTGAGTTAAGTGTAAACTGGGGTAATTTAAACAAAGTGTGTCATCCAAACATAAATCTGAACATTTAGTTTTGTCATAAGCAGACATGCAAAATAAAACAATTAAAAACATTTCAACAGATTTATTTTTAAGTAAAACTTTATCAAGTCTGAATTATTTTATTGAACAATATTATTATTATTATTCAAGTGTACCTGACTTAAAAAGTCATCTATGTCCTCTGAACATCGGCACAGAGACAACAACAAAGAGAGGCTGAGAACGTCACGTTAGAGGAGCTGGAAATAAAGAACGTTTGACAGGACGATGACTTTAAGGTCCAGTGTGTGAGATTCAGGGGAAATATAATATTCATTCAGGCGCACCAACCCTACAAGTGATTAATTAGATATTAAAGAGGTTCCCTATAAATATTCTGTTCAACTCATCAACAGTCGTAGTTGTACTTTAGTAACATTTGGAAGATAATAATGAAGATGATGTTAATGTGTCCGTGCAGGTGAGCACGTGGTCGGTGGAGGAGCTGCGTCTCCGTCTGGCCTCTCTGGACCCTCAGATGGAGCAGGAGATCGAGGAGATCCGTCAGCGCTACCAGGCCAAGAGGAAGCCCATCCTGGACGCCATCGAGGCCAAAAAACGGCGGCAGCAGAACTTCTGAGAAGGAACCGCCGACCTCTCCGCGGCATCGACTGGATGTCTCATCTCTCTGCAGCAGCTTCCTGAAGCGTCCGTGAGGCGGGAAAACGTAGCTGACACGAGCGACACAGTCAGATGCGACGTGGTGATTTTTTTTAAAAACTGTGCGAGGACTTCTGATGATCCTCACTTTAGATGTCAAACTGCTGAAGAACAAAGAGCTGCTCTCTGTTCAGAAACGTTTCCTTTATTCTGCCTTCTTGAGATAATCTGAAGTCTCCGGAACTTTTTTTTTTTTTTTAACATTTCTGGGTTTAACGGTTGAAGAAATGACAATTAAGGAAGTTTAATAATGATCCGGACAGCAGCTGATCTGGACCTGCGAGTTTCTTTCTGTTTGTGATGATTAAGAAGCTCCCTTTATGTTTTTTTTTACTTATTCGTGGTACAACATCATTTTAACTGCTGACTGTTCAACTTAGGTACTCATCTGTTATCGGCTTCTCAGTTCTCCGGACACGTGTCCGATCTAGAAATGGATTATTAGTTTGTTCCAGCACGCGGCTGCCTCTTCTCTCGTAACGTATCGGTCAGTTTGAAGCTTCACGTTATAATCGCGGATCAAAGTTTCAAAGTTAAATGTGAACAAACGTATCAGCTGAAAGAGAGAGGGAAAAACATCGCAGCTCCTCGCTCCGTGAGCTGCTCTGAAATTTAAACTTTGTTCCTCAGTTTGTTTTATTCTGTACACACTGCGCTGAAGCTGTGATCATCATCATGTTTAAATGAGCCTCAACAAAAAATAGTAAAAGAAAGTGACGTTTAAAAGTTCCTCACGTCAGAAAAGAAGCATGAGAAATGGTTCAGGGTAAAGTTTGAGCTCTGAAGTTACACATCAGGATGATGGTCGTGTTTGTTTGTACTACCATCACCATCTTCTTCCTCTTCGTGGTTCTGTCTGACGGTTCTGATCACACAACAGAACCAGATTCACTCAAAGACACACAAGACTTTAAATCGACAGTCGGTGGATCCCAGAATAACAAAAACTAAAAAAAAACTTAATTTGTGACACAAAATTAGATTTATTTTGGTAATTCTTACTTGACCTCAGTACATAAACGTATACATAACACACTATAATGTATTAACTTAATTAGTTATTAACGTTCAGTATTTGTCAACAAGTACTTCTAGTTGACTTCTAGTTGTTGACATATATTGTTAATAATCACTTCTATCTGTTTATTACATTACAGTGTGTTAGAGACGTGAATTATTATTATTATTATTATTATTATTATAAATTCCACATTGATTAAATGTTACATAGTGCAGATGTTCTCTTATTTGTTGGTTGTTTCATGTTAAAGGTTGGAACAAACAGATTATGTAATATTTTCATCTCAAATTGGACTTTAAATCGTCTCATAGTAGAAAATGTTTAACAGCGTGAAGCTAAACGTTCAAAGGGAATTTAATCGTAATAAGTCTATTTTCCTTCCTGACTAAGCTACAAACAAAGACTCGGGTCGACGAGTCGATGGAATAGATTGAACAAAGCTTTTTTTTACTTCCTGGATGTACCGGTTTGATCTGGCACAGCCGACCGGACGAGAAACAACAACAACAAAAAAAAAGTGCCAAGAAGCCGCAGACTAAAAATCTGGCGTGGATCCAGGTCCGATTCATCTTCACTTCTGACATTCCTCAGAGCGACTCAGCCGCTCGGCTCTCGTACGTGGTTCATCCATCCAGCACAAAACATAAAGGAGGTTTATATTTTTATACGTAGGTTTAGTGGTTAGCGGAGACGGGATGTGTCTCAGGTCAGAAAACTCCTCAGGGGTGTAAAAATAATGACAGCAGTGATGAAAACGACTGTAGATAGTTTGGAGATCCTCCACACAAAGAGTCACGTCTGCGTGTATATATGAGCGCCGCTTGGCTGTATTTGTATATCATGATTTCATTGGACGAGTCGACGGGTTCAACCCCCAGTTAAGTTATTTCTTTGAATATTTGGCAGGAAATCCTGCAGCTGGACTTCAGAGCTGATGTCAGAATGCTGTGTAAACCTCGCGTGGCTTCTTTGTGTGCAGGACTCGATGACTCGCGAGCACAATTTGTTTTCCATGTTCTGTTCTGTGTTAAAGGGATTTTTATTTTTGTTCTTTCTGCCTTATTTTGTCACTTCTGGATGTTCTGGTGCTCTTTTTTTTGAAACAGCGATCGAGGTATCGCTTCAAATAAGACCAGTACCTTTTAAAAGTGGAGTACTAGCCGAGTACTTCATTGGATACTCTGTGTTTGGCCTGGTGAACAGGCGTGACGTGTCGCCACACTTGTGAACATTTTCTCTACATGCTGAACTTTTTTTTCTCGATCTGGGTACAGAAATGATCGAATGCAGACGTCGTTTGATCGCAGTGTCGATGTCGCTCGGTACGGAGTCATTTTGGTCGATACTTTAAAGTACTGATACCCAGCTCTGATTGATTCCAAAAAAAAGGGAACATTTTGCTAATAATGGAGCTCTTGTCGGTGCTGACGGTGAATAAATTCTCTCACATTTTAAGTCGTAATCACTGGAGATTTAAAACAGGAATTAAACTGTTCTGGAATCAGTTTGAACGTGAACCTCTGCTGTTGTTTCTTTACAAACCGGTGAGGTCAAACGATTCATTTTTACGGTCTTTGAGCTCATTCAGCAGCGTTTAAAGTCTAAAGCTGCAAAGATCGAAGCACAAGACGTATCTGAATTACAGTTCGAGCTCTTTGTAAACGTTGTTTGAGGAGCACAGCCACTTCACACGGCTCGGATTTATTTAACGAGTCAATCGGTTACAACGTCTAAATCCTACTGAGACAAACAGATTCATCTTTTCCACTGTGAAAGCTGCTCAAGTGTTTATTTATTCATTTTCATATGACGTCCTCAGCAGCTCAGATATCTTTTACTTTTTCTAGTCATACCTGCAGGTTTTCTGCTCGTTCATGTTTTATACTTTGTGCGCTCCGATCATTCAGTATTCGAGTACAAACGTTGTTACGATAAAATGTTTAAATACAAACCACTTTCTTCTGAACGGATCAATGAACTGAACAAAGACGTCACCGTCCTGTTTCTTCTTCTTCGTGCAGACTTTGTTTTTCTCAGGCGTGTTTCGGATCGGCTGTTAACTCTTTTTTTAGAGCTCTTCTCACAGTTTGCACACTTCCTGTATCTGTTCGCTCAGTTTCTGAAGTATATTTTATGCCTTAAAGTATGCAGTGGAAGTCTTGCATATGTTTGAGATCACTGATATTTGGTTTGTGTTTTTTTTTCTTGCTTGTCTAATAAATGAATAAAAACAAAGAAAAGTTAAGACGCCTGTTTGTTCTTCGTTCTGTTGTTACACTTTGACAGTAGAAATGTTTCTTTAAGGCTTTTTTGACACTTTTCTGGTAGATTTTCTTTCACTAGAAAATCAGTGTTACATAAGAGTAAAAATACTACACTATCCTGAATTAAAAGGTTGTTTACAGAAAAATGTGCTGGAAATATCAAAGTAAAATGTCCCTTTGAGAATCCACCATTACATATTCATAAACATATCCAGTGTTTGTGGAGTGAAGCTCATTTTCTATTCTATTCTATTCTTTACTTCCCCGTTGTCTGTTCTTCGTCCTTCATCGATTCTTTTATTTTAAAACGAAACATTGCTAAACTTTTAACATGATATCAAAGACTGTGTCGATCCCCGTCTGTCTCACATTCATCTTCACTGTCTGTTCATTCTCACCGCGTCCTCCTCATGCAGCTTTCTGCAGCTAAAATAAATGATCTAAATTGTGAAAAAATGTATTTGTAGTGTCAACAGTAAAAACAATGCAGAGTGAAATATTGTGGAGTAGAAGTAGAAAGTACTTCAAATGTGGGTTAATCCGCCACTGAAAATAGTCCCCAACATGCACTATTTCATCCTTTGTAACTGTAATTAAAAATTAGTGAGCAGCTGTTTTAGGAAATGATTCAGACTTCAAACTGTATATTAGTGAGGTGAAACAGACAGGAAGTCAGGACGTGTTGACAAAACTCACTGTGGCCTCAAAAACATGATCTGTAACTAACCCACTGAACGATGGTCCGTCCATTTTCTGCAGCAGCTCATGTTTCGCCTTGTAAAGTTTCTTTCCGCGCTCGCTGACGTTGAGACTTTCTTAAAGTTTCCTCTCTCGTCTCATCAGATCCGACAAACACGCTCAAAGTTCTTAAAGTTTGTTTCCTCTTTTCTTGTTTTTCACCACGTCCAGAGTTCTGTCTGCCAAAATAGCAGAGATGAATTTTTAATCAGCTGGCCACGAATCTGATCTCGGGTGTGCCGTTACTCTCTCCACCCAAAATAAAAAGGGTGTGTTTGTGGTGGCAGAAATAAAGAGTTTCTTTTTTTATTTCCACGACATTACTGGGAAACGACTCTATATCTGGGACAGAACACTTATTTTTGGCATAGATGCAGTATGGTTTATTGTAATATTAACATAATTAAACATAATGAGGCTTAAGAAGGTGGTTCAAAGCTGCTGAAAGTGTCTTTGACTAAATACTTCAAGATCGTAACACTAATGTGCACAAAGATGGAGTTCTGTTTTGTTCATATAGAATCTTAAACTTTGTTCCTCAGTTGAAACATTCGCTGAAGCAGAAATCCAGGATTCATAAAAAGTTGTCAGACGTGTTTTTGCTGCCTTTGTGGTTCAAAATAAGTTTCCATAGTTTGTCATCAGGTTTTTTAAAAGGGTTGCGGATCGATGCCTGCGGCTCGGTTCAGATATCGCTGACATACCTGGCACTGAAGACTTCCTGTACTCAGTTTGGAGCCCCTCGGGCTCTCGGGCTCTCGGCCTCGGACAAACACTTTGGGGTCCAGAAGCAGAATCTGAACTCGTCCACTCTTCTCTGGTTTCCAGAACATAAACTGAAAACTTTTAATTATGGCAATGCAGCAATAATCACTTCACAGTTTTCTTTTCTGGAGCCACTGGTTGCTAAGTAACTGCTATTTAAAGAAGTCAAAGTAAAAATATAGATTTGCTCTCTTTGGAAACACGATATGAAAGGTCAGCATGAACAAGAGGGATGATAAAAACTGCACATGCATGTGAGTGCTGTGTTAAGACAGACGAGTCCTCTTCAGATGATCCAGAACACGCCGGCTTGCCTGGTTTTTAATCAACCCAAAAGGTCACATCACCCCGCTGCTCGTCGAGCTCCTCTGTCTACCTGCAGCAGCCCACGATAAACTCAAAGCAGTCTGCGGTTCTTGAGCGTCCTCATACAGACAGATGTTCCCTCCTCCAGTGAGCGACGCCTGGCTCTGCCACCCACTCAGGACAATCCAAACTTTTCTCATCTGTTGTTCCCCGTTGGTGGAACGTCCTACCAGCTCCTACCAGATGAGGGGCGTCCCTCTCTACCTTCACAGACCTCCTGAAGACCTCCAGCTCTTCAGAGAGGACCTCCTCTACAACACTACCAACAGCTGGACGTGACACATCTGTCCTCTCTACAGCTGTCACAGTATTGCTGCTCTAACATGTCCTTGTCGCTCTGTATCTTGATTCACAGGAAACTGTGTGCAGTGATTTGATGTGCGTGCTTCATGTAACATAATGTTTGGCTGCATCTCACAAACTTTGAGCTGTGTTACAGCAGAGGAACGTTATATCAATGTTTATCAAATCATGATAAAAACTTTACCGTGCCCAGTTTCTTCTTCTTCTTCTCATGTTTTCTGACAGATAACAGCTTTCAGGCCTGACTCGTCCTGACGGAGCTTCAAACTGCGTTAACATCATCGGTTCTCGTCTTTAATGCTCTCAGACAGGAAGGAAAAAAACCTGCCGGAAGACTCGGCCTGCGTGAACATCCATTATGTGAAACACAAGCTGAGCTCCAGAAACGTCTTAATGTCATTCCTCTGCTTCAGACGCTCGCAAAGTTTTCTTCCTGTTTGTCTCAGAACAAAGATTAGAAGTCAGTTCACCCAAACCAGAAAAAACATGCACCACCACTCTGCTTGGATTGATTGATTGATTGAGGTGGGTGCTAACTGATGCCCGACCCCGACTCGTTTTCCTGTCCTCGCCTGAATTCACCGTCTTTGTCCACCCTGGATCCAGACCGCGGTTGTCTGAGCTCTCAGTTAACGAGTACTCAAATACTTCTTTGGATGCTTTAAGTACGTTTTACTGATGTTGTATTGTATTTTTGACACATATGGTATTATTATAGTGTATAAATATATATATATATTATTATTTCATCTGTGAGTCTTCTTCCGCGAAGCTTGAACCGGCATGTTTCTACATGAACACTAGCGTCGCTGTAGGTTCTGGGGTGAGGTGAGGGGTATCCCATTAGGTACAAACTGTCATTTTAAAAGCCTTTATCTTTATTTCATATTTTATTTTATTTTGTGTGACCAGCATGCTGTTTAAAAATGAAGCTGAGCAGAGACGGAGAAAGAAAGAGGAAAGTGAAAGCGGGTTCACGGAGACACGTCGTGCTGGTTGCTGCTCAGCACGGCAGCTTATCGCGGCGCAGTTTGTGGAATCATGTTTGATATTAAATGACAGTTTGACAGGTGTGATCCATCATCCGGTAAACGCAGAGGACGTTTCGCAAAGTCAATCCGGTAAATGAACTCTGTGGCACGATGCCACTGATGCTTCTGCTCCCTGCAGACAGAACTGGACCGGCCCAGATGATTCTGTATTACGTCTGTTAGTATTAGTGTCACAGTTTGGCTCAGAGTCACGGCTTCACTCTGTGAAGAAAAATAAATATATGAACATAAAATACTTTGTGTACTTCATCCTCTGTTCGACTTCTCTTGCCGTATTAGATGACACTCTTTGGTCCAAACCAACATATGAAAACAGTGCAGACGTTCGTGCTCCCCTCAGGATGAATCAAAACAACTTTCATCAGCATTATTTTGCTTTATTACAAAACTAATTACATTCCCATCAGCCTCTGTGATGTGCTTTGTCATCAGTGCTTGCATGCTAACGCACTGAGATGACTGTGAATGTGGGAAACATTACGCCTGCCAGACATCAACATCCTACCATCGACGTTACAACCATGTGAACATGCTGACGTTAATTTTCATGAGTAAAATCAAGTTCTGGGTCCACGAAGTGAAGCCAAAGAAGACAGCGTCAAGTGAAAATGAGCCTACTTCTTGATTTATGATCTCAGTAAACAGTTTCCTCGTGAGTTTATGATCTCAGTCTCAAGTTCTGAGTCTTCTTCCACACAGCATGTTGTAAAATAGACGTGGCTAAGGCGAGGTCGCAGTACGTTACCTACCAGTTCGAATACGGTCACCAAAGCTCCAAAAAACAAGATGGTGATGGTGACAAAAGGCCAAATTTGAGGCCTCATAACACTTGGTGTGTACGACCGTGAAGCTTGCAACCCACAGAGATCGCTGCAGCAATGTTTCCATTCATAAATTTAGTGTTGTTGTTCTTTAAATATCTATTCTTTCTACGTCTTCCACAAAAGGACCTTTCACAGTTTTTCATGGTATTTTTTATTCAGCTAGCTTCATGTGTCTGCATGCTATTTCACTTCAGTCTTTTTTCTTTCAGTGATTCTTCACATTCGTTTTTTTTAAATACAGAAACACGTCCAGTGTCAGTATGAACCATCCCACATGCAGCGATGACCAACCTGCAGCTCATCATGTCAGCACAGTCCATCATGGAAGACCTAAAGTGACAGCACGCCGCCTCA
Source organism: Protonibea diacanthus (assembly GCA_028641955.1). Classification (NCBI taxonomy): domain Eukaryota; kingdom Metazoa; phylum Chordata; class Actinopteri; family Sciaenidae; genus Protonibea; species Protonibea diacanthus. The sequence goes on along the minus strand of CM053978.1, from coordinate 1,656,260 downwards.
TTTCTCTGTCCAGCTCCTCTAACTTTCATTTTTTTGAACCGCTGCCCTCATGAGTTTTTGTCTTTTGTTGGTTGTTTTCATGAAGTCATGGAGCAACTGAAGATTGCAGAAGTCCAGTTTGGCAGTTCGTACTACATTTGTGTGGCCTTGGATCATTTGAAAGTCAGTTTCGTGTCCGAATCTGAGAGGAAATCATCAGATCTGTGTCGTCTTTGAGCTCGTCCTCACAGCTGATGCAGCTCCTTCCTCCTCAGTATTGACGTGTACGACGGATGTTCCACGTAGCTGTAATTGATTACCCCTCCTTCATCCATATTATCTACATCGTCCTCCTCGATATCATCAATATCATCATCGTCCAAGCATATGCTGTCCCCGTCCGATCTCTCCTCTTCGTCCTCATCTTCGTCCTCTTCTTCTGGCTCCTTCTCAGAGCCCGTCCTAATCTTCCTGCGGTTGTTGTTCCTCACCGACGCCTCCAGAGCTTTCTGTCGTCGGTAGAAGTGGGAGAACTTGTTGAAGATGATGGTGATGGGCAGCGCCACCACCAGGGTGCCGCCCAGGATGCAGCCGCTGGCGGCCAGCTTCCCAGCCACCGTGACGGGCACCACGTCCCCGTAGCCCACCGTGGTCATGCTCACCGTCCCCCACCACCAGCAGGCCGGGATGGTGTCCAGACCTACATCCTGAAAACAGACAGATGGAGGCGCGTTACACTGACGTGGTTACATATTATAAAAACACAAAAATCAAATGATGAAGAAGAAAACATGAAGTTCTGCCAACGCGGAGTCATTTTGCAACGCTAATTTAGTAACACTGATGTCCTCTGGTGAAGTAAACTGCCGCCAACTGTAGCTGCTGTTAGCTCATGTTAGCTCAGTTTGTTTGTGAGCTCAGAGCACCGGGGGGAGTGGTAGTGTTTGTACCACGGGCTTTTTGGACCACCAGGAAGAAGAAGAGGAGGAGGAGGAGGAGGAGGAGGAGGAGGAGGAGGTAACCGGGCTCAGCAGCCTCTATGGACATAATGGCAGAGGAGAAGAGAGTGAAGAGGACGCTGACGGAGGAAGCTAAGAAGAGAAAAGGAGAGAGTGAGCGAGCAAGAAGCCGCCGGACAAGAGTAAATCTGGGACTGACTTTTAGTGGTTGGTGAGAGCTTGGTGAAATAAAAGGCTGAAAGACAGACGCCGAGCTGGGCTGACTGCTGTTGCTGTCCTTGCTGTTAGCTGCAGGAGGTTAATCAGCAGCACAGGACACACCTGAGCCTGGTGTGCCCCCAAGCTGCAGACAGTCCTCAGGACAGATCTCCTCACTTCACACACCTCTACTGTATGTTGTTGCATTTTCACTTATCCACTCTTTACATTACCGACTTTACAGATTCCTCTGTAAAGTCTGTTTTCTGCTTTTTGATTAGTTTGCTGTGTTTGGTTGCAGTCTGAGAGCCGAGTGTGAATCAGTTCATGCGGCAGGCAGACGGGGAGTACAGCAAAACCTCAGCGTCTGAGTTACCGAGACCTGATAAAGCATCGACAGCCAAACATCAGTCAGACTTTACCTCCTCATATTCAGCCGTGTAAGCGATACCAGAGAAGACGGACACTCCGACAGCCAGGTACAGCAGCAGGATGCCCACCTCACGGTAACTGTGCTGCAGAGACGACACGGAGGAAAGCTTGTTAGAAACTTTAAATGTGTCCAGGTCTGGAACAGACGGGGGGATTAAAGCATGGGGCTCATCTTTAAAGCCTATTTACAGCTGCAAACCTGTCATGACAGAAAGAGAGAGCACGTTTCATGTTCATGTCTTTTTTTGGTTTATTTTTAGAGGAAAGTACATTTATTCTGACTGACTGTCCTGTAATCCTGTCGCTCTCTGGGGACTCTAAAGACACCAGAGAAGAAGAAGATTTCAGTTCAGCCTCCTAAAAATAAAATGCAGACTTGATAATTTGATGAACTCAGTAATGCCTCGACGCTCAGCACTAAATATTCCAGATAATTTACTTTATTCTGTTGTTTCCCGTTTTAACTGGAAATTTAAATATTTTAGAATCAGGCTCGTGAATTAATTTCATTCTTGTTGGAAGCATTTCTTCAAATTATGTCTAAATAAATCATAACAGTCATACAGTATATGTATTTTATATAACCTGATTTAAAAGTGACGCATCCTGACTTTGCTAAGTGGGATTTATCTTCAGTATCAAACCCAGTCAGACGTACTTAATCTCAGATTAAACTAATGTCTTGTGTTTAGACTTCAACATTAGTTGAAATGCAGAGAAGAAGCCAGCCGGCTCTCAGAGTTTCACCTCACGAATCAGGAGCATTTACTAAAGTGCAACTGCAATCTAAATGTAAATATGATGCATTCAAATTGAGTGAAACAAAAAGTAGAACACGTTATTCAAGACAACGCTTTGTCCGCATTACAACTCCTGCATGATGATGTTTGATCCTCGGCTTGTTGTGATAGACGAGACAGTAAGACGACCCGCTGCGCCGCGCTCAGATACTCTGAGTCGAGTGAAGCAGACGTAATGAAGCCCAGCAGGAGCTGCGCGGTCGCAGATCGAGGTAACCGATTCTGCATCAGACGCGACGTCTCTGCAGGTGTGACTGACACACTTCATGAGACTCTGCTACAACCACGACCAAGATACAACCACACAAATCAAAAGTCTTTTCACCGCGTTTATAAATATAAATATTGATACTTTGACGATTCAAGAGAGTTTATGTTTGACCTAAAATGGTGAAACCATCAAATTTACTGGAAAGATGCTTACCTTGGTTAAAAAACCTGGAAAATAGGCTGAGAATTATTTAACCAAGTCTGCGCTGCAGAGTAAATATTGACATATTGTCATTTATGAATTTTGCTGTCTGAAGATTGGACCTTGAAAGACTGATGTACTGGGTTCTGCTTCTGGTTTGTATGAATTTATGGTCTCTTGTAGGAGCATGCAGACGGGCCGTAGTTATATGAATGACACAATAATATAACTCTCTATATGTTTAGAGTCAGGGGTTGCAGCTCACTGATCAGCTGTTTGTCTCAGACCGTCTGCAGAGTGACCTTGAAGCTCCAAACCTGCAAATCACTGAGAATCCAGACAAACTCTTAAATCTGTGTGAGACATCAGCTCAGAGCTGCAGGTCTGCTCACAGTCCATCATTTATCTGTCTCGTCTGCAGAAAGGTCAACAGACCAAAAATGAAAAAAAAAAAAAAAAAATCATTCTCGTATTTATTTTTCTTGAGCGTTTTCTTCAGTCGGTGAATGTCACAGCGTGTCAGGAAGTCGAATGTTACGTAAACTCAAACACGTAGGAGTTGTGACTCACCCGAAGTGTCGCTCCCAGTGACCGCAGTCCTGTCGAGTGTCGGGCCAGCTTCAAAACTCTGAAGATCCTCATTAACCTGAACACCTGAGAGACAGAGAGAGAGAGAGACGATGAAGATAAACCTTCAAACACAGCGTACAGTTTCTAATTCTGGCTCCAAAGTGGCCGCTGATCAAGGCGCATTTGATTCCCAGCAAGAATCTAATTTTGTCATTTTAATGATCCACGTCCCAAAAACACACCCGCTATGTCCGAGTACTCAAATATCCACCTCTGTGGCAGATTTCTGGTAACTGCCACATTGTGAGCGTGTGGAGGTTTATCAGATGATTCGTTGGAATGAATAAGATCAGTTATTGATTAAAAGTGAGAGGAGGCTGTTCAGTCTTCACTGTCACAATGTCTCCTTCTGCTTCACAGCAACAAACCCAGCGTGATCACATGGACGGTCCCTGTAGCAGGACTCATCCACAAAGTATGCTGCATCTGTATTTAACAAAGGAGTCCTTTGGTCTGACCTCAGCTCGGTGCATTTCATTGTTTCTGCTACGTACTCGTGGTTCTCCAACATTTCTTTATGGTGACATCATAGAAAGTTGCGGTTGCGTGAACAGCTGTTTGTCTTTGGCTCAACCTTTCCACAAAACCTTTAACAAGTCTTTGATAGAGCTACATTTGGAAATGATGCACATTTCTGTGATGGGCCAATCGTGCAAACTTGACCTCCACGCCGTATTTCAACCTCCTAGGGTGAAATCTGTTGGTAAGCTACAGAGCTGGTCACAGCTAAAAGTTCTGAACCTGTATGAGTCGTCCCAGGTCTCCAAGTTCAGACTCTGATCCCACGGTCAAGTCAAAGGCAAGGATGATGTAGATGGGAGCCACGGACACCATGTCGATGATGTTCAGAGGGTGGTGGAAGAACTTCTTCCTGTTCGGTGCAAGCAGCAGCCGCGTCACCACCTCAAAGAGAGAACAAAACACGCAACGGTTTCTTCAAATCTTTGATATCTTTGCACATTTCTCCAACACACACCACACACACACACTTTGCTCTCACCTCGAAGGTGAACCAGCAAATGCAGAACACCTCCAGAGCTTGCATGTTCGGATCCTCGATCAACTTCCCTTCACTGTCGAACGTCTGAGAGAAAAAGAATGATCAGTGATCTGCAGATTTATCTTTAGTTTTTTAACCGTGTTCCCTTTTTCAGCTGGACTGAAGTGTAGTCAGGCAGAGCAAACACACCTGATACTCCGGGATGCTGTTAATACACATGGTGGCGATGGATGTGAGCACCACACCGATGGAGACCAGACTGAAGAGCTTGCTGGGGATGGAGTACCCTGGATTCTCCAGCGTCAGCCACAGACACTTCCTGATGTTCCCGTAACGCACCCTCTGGAAATGCTGCATGTCTCTGCGAGGACAGAGGAAGACGAGGCGGTTGGCGACTAACAGAAAGAGGCGATCCTGTGCCTACGCATCTCAGAGGGCCGCATCACCTGTTTAAGTCCGATATCTCGTCCACGGACGTGTCTATGCTGCTCACGTCGCTCTCGTCGTCCCAGCTGCGATGCCGGCTGCTCTCCAGCTTGCGGTCGTGGTATCGATAACTGCAGCAACTGTCCAGGAAGAACTCGTTGATGCCCCAGTACTCGATCTCCTGACTGTGTGGAGGACACACGAGTCAAATCCGGGTCAAAGTAGATGCAGTTTAACTTATTTTAGGGCTTTAAGTCATGAAATTAAAAGAAAATGCATGTCTGACAGTCCTCATATGAAAGCAGATGAATCATTGACTCATTTTACTCACAGAAACGAAATCTACGGTGGCAAAATGTAACTTAAATGAATGAATGTGTGTGAGGCTGATGAAGGAGATGTTGACCTGAAGGAGAAGACACACAGCTCCTCCATGATGTGAAGTTTGCCGGTCTGGTAAAAGTGGAGGACGTAAGGAAACAGGCCAGGATTCCTGTCAAAATAAAACTCCTTCTGCTGCACGTCGTAGTCGTCACACACCTACAGGAAGGAAGGAAGGAAGGAAGGAAGGAAGGAAGGAAAGCTGGAAATTATGAGTGAAGCGTATTAAAGAAGAGAGAATGACAACAACACACCACAACCGGTCGACCCACCTGCAGGATATCTTCCTCTGAGTCACACGCCAGCAGTTTTCCCAGTCTGGTGTCTGGAAACTTCTTCAGCGTGCTGGAACAGAGACTCCTCTTCAGACCTCCGACGTTCACGTGGACGAGACCCTCGTCAGAGTCCTGGTGGACCCAGCTGGGCAGACTCTCCTTCACCATGGTTACCTGACGGAGACACAGCAGAGACGAACAAAACAAAACAAAAGACCGTCTTCAAGCTGTGACTGGTCAGCTGTGTGGAGGTGAGGACGGAGCTCCTCTCTCAGCGTTGACACGATTATTTCACTTTCAATGTGAACAACCGAGTGCGAATGTCTTCCAGGAGAGAAGTCTGAATATGTGCACGTGAGTTATCATCATATTTCAACAGTATTACGTCCTATAAAACAACGTCTTTCCAGCATAACCCACTCACTCACTGCTAGAGACAACTTAGACAACTATAAACGTGGTTTGCAAAAGCAAACAAAAGTGTTCATGACATTATTATTATTTTTTCATGCAGTGTTTATCGACGTCGGATCTTCTGAGGGCATTTAATATTACTCATGCAGATTCAGTTACACGAGCGCTGCCTTACACCGCGTGCAGTAACCACAACGTGAGGCGCGAGTACTGAAAAATAATCCTCCACCTCTGTACTATCGCTCATTCAGACTTTGTGTCACATCGTATCCCAAACAGCCCTGACCTGTCCAGGCATGGGCTCCGCTACACTTCTGCTGTGCTGTGGTATCTGTACTCACTAGAGAAACCAAATGTGGATTAATCCACCTCTAAAAAATACCCCCAACAAATGCACCATTTCCCCGTGTTTGAGCAACGTTTAATAAAAAATATATTGTTTTATGAAATTACTGAGACATTGGGCTTGAAGCTGAGAGCCACAAACTGGATAAAGTACAGAAAAGACTTGAGAGACCGGCGAACTCATTGTTGGTTTTGGTCTTTTCAGTTTTGACCTTGAACATTCAGCTCTGGAGCAAAGTTTTTGTCTGGACGTGACTCAGATGTTCGCTCCTCTTCATCTTCATCTCAAGCTGAGTCAGCGATCGCTAAAAACCCCCCTCATGAAAACTTTCTGACGAGCCTCGGTTTTTATTTCCAGAGCTTCCTCTCCGTGATGTAGGCACTCTAATTCCATCCACTCGACTAAATGCACTTCTAATACGGGGACGACCAGACACTAATTTGATGTGCCAGACATTTTTAATGTTAACTACAAACTGTGTGCACTGGTCGAGAGCCAAAGAGCTTTTACTGGATCTTACTGGAATCAGCGTGTTCTGTGTGTAACGTATTTTAACAGCTCAGAAACTCTTAAATCACTCATTATTTAGCTCCTGTCAACATTATGTTACAAGCAACCTGTTTCCATGTGATTAAAAAAACAAAAACACACATAGATGCAGCCAAAACTGAGACTCCCACACATGCTCATCTACTGTGCGCTCCGTACAAACACCCACACAGTGTGCACACTGTCACAATAAGACTACAGATGAACAAATAACAAAGCTCACATTAACGATGTGGAAGCATTATTATATATTTAAAGTATCACATGGAGTTTTCAGCTGCTCTCTTCTGCCCCACGGCCTCAAATGTTCCCGCTGCTGTTGCTTAAAATAATAATAATATTAATATTGCTGCCAGTTCTGTTGGCAAATGTTGGTTTTAATATTGCCTAGCAACACGTCAAGTTTCAGGGAATGAAGATCTGGATCACAATGTTCACGTTATTATTTCTTTATTTGGGATCAGAGTGAAGCCTCCCGCTGCAAACATCAACCAGCTGTTCCACTGCAGCAGTAAGTGCCTCGCTCCAGGTAAAGTGTAGCTATAACGTAATGTAATAATGCTGCATAGTGTCTAATTGCAGAGTGTAGGAAATGGCCTGAGGAATCACAGGCAGGTGTTAACCTAATGTGGACTTAATGGTGTTTTAACCAGAGCAGTCTGACTTCATCTGTCTCTCAATCTTTCACTCTCTTCCTCCTGCTATTTAATCGGGTTTTTCTCTCTTTAGCGCGCCGATTTCTGGACGCGTGAAGTGCAGACAAGTTAACAGCCCAAACTTCACGGAGGTGTGGGCGGTGGGAAGCATGTTAGCGTTTAAAAATGCTAAAATTTAGTTAGTAGTTCTACTCAAGAAGTGGATTTAAGTGCAGTCTTTGTGATACTTTCACTCCAACTTCACTTCAGATGTGCTGGTACCCATAATTACTAGCTTTGTGCATAAAACCAATGATCTTAAATATGATGCACTGGACTACATTACTGTATATAAACCCAGCAACAGACCAAAACAGTGCAGCAGTTCAGTCTTCACTCACAATCTTTTTGTTTTGTTCATGAATCATTTAAATATTTTAAATATATCTCGTTGACGGCGGTTGTGGTCCTTGCTAGTGAAAGAGCTGCCTGTGGCTGAAAACGACACGATGAGAGCGGTGAAACAACGAGCTTCACAGAGCTGCACGTTCAACACGACCACAGTCGTGTTTCCATCCAAATGTGTCGCAAATTTTAACCGGATTTCGAGTCATTTGGGAAAACTTAATGTCCGTTTCCATCCGGAGCTGTTTCACAGAAAACCAGAAGAAGAAGGAGCCACACGATGACGACATTAAAAGAGCAGCAGGTCAACAGAAAAGACGTTCGTGTTTGTTTCATGTGTTCACGTGAAGATGTGTGTGGAGCCATCATGGATGGATTATAGAGAAACAGCTGATCGGTCATGTGACTTCAGTGTTGGCTGTGTGGAGGACAGCTCGTGTCAGGTTAGCGTACAGTACAGCGAGTTTCAGAGCTTTGAAAACAGAAACAATGAGATGAAACTCGTTAGAAAAGCTCCATAAAGCCGAGTAGATTCTCTCTGTGGGTCCATCACTATCGACCTCTTTCACATTGGTGCATTACTTTCACTTTGTCATTGATGTATTGTCATAAAAAATACCAATTATAGCTGGCAAAGGTAATATCTCACTGATAAATGATTTTAGAGAGAGAGAGAAAGGTCCAAGTCGGTCCTCTGGCGAAAAGTTAAAGAGCGTTTCAGATATTCAGATGATTCATGCTGAAATTAAAAGAACTTAAATAACGCTTAAAATAAGCGTAGCAGCACAAACGGCCTCCTAAAGCTCACAAGTCTTCACAATCGAGCATCATGTTTGTGGAGTTCAATATATCCCCGTTTGAAACGGGATATTCAGCGGGGACAGATCCTGAGGAGGAATGGGCAGCTTGGACCCGAACAAACTGAGCACACAGGACATTAATCATAGCCGGTCTCTTTAACATCCTTATACCTTTAGACTAAGATGCTGCTGGCCGCAGGATGTGATTTCAGCATCAGGTTTCTGGTTCAGTTCTAGTCCACATCATCGTGTATTCAGATCCATGAAGTGGCAACAAGATGCACCACTCTGGCTCTTGTACTTATGAGTTAGAGTTCATTCTCTAAAATAAATGAAAACCAACTAAACAACTTTATATATTCAGTTCTCAAACTTTGCAAACTTTGGCCTCCCACTCCTCCTACACAGGAGCAAGACGTCCTGACGGAAAGTTTCTTTCTTTCTGGTAGTTTTGTGTCTCTCAGAGTTTTGTCTCTGCAGGCGGTATGTTGTCTTTCTGCATCTTTTCCTACATAAATGTTACTTTCTTCACTTCCTACAGAGGCTCTGGTTCCAGGAGCTTCTTGTGCCTGTAGCCGGTAGACCCGTTCTAGTGTCACGCTACAAGATTGGAGGGCGATTGGACAATCATCTGGGGATTTCTAAGTGCAAGGTAGATGCTTGAACGGCGGAGAGTACACACAAACAAACCTACACCCCTTACTTTGGTCACTCCTTAATGGACACGATGCTCTCTCCCCATTTAGACATTTAGAGGATCACTTTGTAACAAAGAGAGCTTTTTAAAGCAAATGGGACAAACATCTTCTCTCAGTTTTCTCAGTGACTGCGGCGATACGATGCTGGTCCGACGGTATTTACAAGCTCATGACTCCTGCACTGGTCACTGCCCCAGTATGAAGGCCTGTACTTAAGACTTTGGATCTGCAATGCAGGTTTTTCTTAGACTCTCTCAGACCTAATCCAACCCTGCGGTCTGCATTTTGTGCTGCAGCGATGGTGGCGCACAGGATGCCATTAAAAAAACGTAATGACCTGCGGTGGAGAAGTGGAACGGACCAGTCAAACTGATCCACGGTCAGCCTGAAACATCACTTAAACTCAGGCTATCCAGGTGGAGTCTACAGACTAAACTATAATATTGTACCTGTTGTGTATTTCATGTATCCAGCTTCTACGTCCGTGTCCGGCTCGCTGTCTGTGCTGCAAAACAGTGACATGAAGAAGTTTCCTTTGGTTTGAAAGAGAGCAAGCAGTGGTGAAGTGACACAGAAAGTTAATGAGAGGGAGGGAGCAGCAAACCACTGCAAACCCTGCAGCGATTCACTGCGACACCTGATTCAGTCTACTCCATCCATGATACTCATAATCCACCTGACTACCTCCTGACTCTGGCATGCTGCTGGACTCTGTGTGTAATACTACTGGGTTAAACGCTGCAGTCTGTTTTTGAGTCTGTTTTAGTTGCCACATCAAATAAAGCCTCCAGATTTCATTCATTATTCAGATGCAGGTTTAGTCCTGGAGGAAATATACCACAGACACAGCTACTATATGTATTTGTTGAGCGGTGAAGGCACAATGCGGAGTCCTGTGTACAGAGTAATATGATGTAATATGAGTCTCTGTATGGAGTTACAGTCACATGAAGCCGCGGTGATGTAATACACATTTCAGAGGTTACTGCAAACATGAAGCTGCCATAAAACACACACTGTATTCATCATCTGAGAGATAATAAGAGCTGATGTTTACATCTTTTCAAAAATTTAAAGAGGTATGAACGTTTTTATAATGTTTGTTGGGCGTAAGCGGTGCACTTACTGAGCTTTCAACCACATCCAGCTTTCTTAATTCATTCTAATAGACAGTAAGTGCACCTTTAGCTTATTAGATTATTTTATACACTGTTCCCAACATATGCACCATTTGTTTAGGATGAAATCTCCATTCATCTCTCTTTGATGTCAGCAGCACTGCTCCTTAAAATCAGAGAATCTTTTTTTTTGACAATGAACCTGAAGATTTTAAATATGCAGAATATAGAAACACTCAGTTTTATCCCTCAGTATGATCTGCATTCATAAAACCAGGTTGCTGTTCTTCTTTTCTAATGATATTTTCATGTTTAAAAGCACCAAACAAAAGAAAAACGGAGTGAAGTGGGACAATGTGACTCTCTCTCTCTGTGTCTATAATTACATGTCGGTCCCATGCTGGGCTCTCGGGGGAGCTGCCATGCTGCACATACAGAAATAAAGTTGATCTATAATTCAGCACGAGGAAGCTCTGCGGCTTGAAATCACAACAGTGGAAAAAAAATCACCTCCAATAACAAACTGTTCATACAGTGAAGTGAAAGTGGAAGTTCACATGAGGTCAAATCACAGAGTGGAAGTGCAGCTGTCAAACTGAAGCATCAATCAATAAATTATAAAGATGATTGTGATATATTTTATTACCTGTGAGTTTGGTCACGATACTCTTTCATCCCCGGATCAGCGTCCTCCTCACGCCTCAGATTCACCCCATGATGCTCGGAGAAGTTTTCACACTTTCTCGCCTCAAAAAGGAGAAAACTGTCCGACACGAACCGAGAAAACACTTCTTCCTCCGGCTGGAAACTTTGAGCACAGGCTTCACCTCCTCCCACCTCCTACTGTGAACTGTTTGGAGGAGACGGCAGAGTCAGCCGTGGGCGCGCAGGTTTCCTCCATCCGAACCTCTGTCTGTCTGTCCTCCTCGTCCCGTCTTCGGCTTTTTCCGTCACGTTCCGGAACACATCGAGAATCACCATCAGTGCTCCTCACCCCCACCTGCATGTTTTTATGATGCGTTTGCGGCTCTCAGTGGTTAATTTAGAGCAAGTTTGATTATAAGTATTTATATTTATATCTCTGTAGAGACTTCGTCTGCTGCAGTCAATAATAAGTTATGATCTCCTGGCTCTTAATGGACTTTTATATTTCCTCTGGTATCCGTGTAATGTTCCAAAGTGTGTATGTGTGTGTCTTAATGAAACTTTGTCAAATCTCAGGTGTCATTTAAATGTTTTTGTTTTTTTTTTATTACTGTAATATTCCTCTAATATCCAGAGACACGCGCTGCATTGTAAGCAAGTTTTCCATAGACGTGCAGCTGATCTCAGCAGAGCAGAAACACTTTTTCAACAACACTTCATGAACTTTTTAACATTAATCCTGCAGACTGCTGCATGCAGACCCCACAGGCACATGTTTTACTGTTTTTAAAGAATACCACTGTACTGGGAACACAAGCTGCACTCAGGTCCACTGATAACAAACTACATATGCATGAGTCATGTTTACTTTGTTTGCTGCACCAAACCTACAATACACAACACAATATACATTAAAATGAATGTCAGTAATATACAAAAATGATGAATAAATAAATCAAAGACAGTTGACACCGTAGCTACATTAAGATCCATCTATTATCTGTACGTCACGGTGTGCTCAATCTATTTTCAATTATTCACAGTATTTAGTTTTTATTTGTACGACCACAAACCAAAAAATGGATTTACCTGAATAAGAAATAAGAAAAAACTCCTGACCAGATTTTTTAAATTCTCATAACCATACAAACATTCATAAATGTATTTGTCCATTACTGTTTCATCTTGGGAAGCTGTTTTCAGACTCCTGCATGTCTGAGAAGACAGATCCATCTAGTGGCCAAAGTCTGGTTTGTTATCTGTTGTACTTTTAACTGTGGCTGTTTAATGAAGAGATGCTGTCAGCTAAATATCTGTTATCTGTTTATATTTATGTGTTTCCTTCCTTCACCAGCCATCCATCATGAGCAGTGTTCAAAGTCTGAGAAATGGCCATCTGAACATGAATAGTAGTTTACTTTGAAGCTGTCGATAGGTAAAGAACAAATTTAGAAGAACTGAATTTTTAATGTTTTTGTTTATTATCACACTTTTATTATTTTGGAGCGTTTCTCAGGCTGCTTTACATTGTGCTACTGCAGTTTATAATTACTATCATGGTTAGTGACTTTTATGTAATTCTTTATTGTCAAATGTAGCATTTAAAGTAACATTTGGTCCTGAAAACATCAGAGCAGGTTGTGTCTGACCAAAAGTTCCTTTCACTTCACACCAAAGAAGTCAACTTGTGTAGTAGGTGGTGTTTGCAGATAATCACAGGTAAGGAGTCTTTAGTTCAGTGAAACACCCGTTTGGCCGTCTCCAGCGGTCTGTCCGGTTCACCCTCTTTCCTACAGAGCTGGCGGCATTTACTGCGAAGTGCAGCCTGATGTGGCTGCTGAACTTCTTGTCTCTGACGCCGTAGATGAGCGGACTGAGCTTGGTGATGGAAGCACGCGGTTATCAGGAAGCTGCGAAGGATCTTGGTTCTGTCATTGGGGCGAAATGGTGACTAAAATGATGTTGATGAAGGGAGAGATGTAGGGACAGCATGCAGATGAGAGGCTGGACTCCGTGCGGCAGGATGTTAGCGGGGCGTTCTGGCTGAGGCCTGGTTAGAACCAAAAGTTGCCCGGGCAGCACAGAGGACCTTCAGGTAGGTGATGATCGGAGTCCAGAGAAGACAAAGGAAAACAAGAAGCACCTGAGGAAGACGTGAAGAAACAGTAAACAGCAAACAACATGGAACAGAAATGGCTGATATGAGAAAATCCATGAACCAACAATCAACATTTCACCTGGACTACCACCCTTTGTGCCGTGTGGTGGGGTGTGTTGAATATGTAGGAAGGGTAACAGATGACGGTCCTTGAGAAGAAAGAAGGAGGCTGGGTGGCGAGGAGGATGATGAGATCTACAAAGAAGGGGATGACAGGCGCCCAGATCAGAGCAATGAGCGTAGGCTGGCTGCACAGTACAGATCCTGTAGCATTGATGAAGTCGGCAAACAGCAATATAACGCTCCACTGCCATGGCGGCCAAGTTCAGAGGGCTGATCCTGGATAAACACAGACAAACACAGTGTAAGCAGAGTCCGCCATGTTGATCCACCATGTTTAACCCAGAACAAGACAAACTAAACACGGGCTCTGGATGGATACTTCCTTCATGCTGGGAAAAACTGGGTGAGGCGACAGGTCACTACAGCTACACTGCCAGGCAGCCATCAAACTTCCAAACTGCAACTTTGTGTAACTTTTCTCCCAAAAAATAAAAGTTTGAAAATCGTGTTGATGCTACACTGACTTGTAATCAGGTGAATGCTGTCTCTGTCATTTGCCAATGTTTACTAGTAACTTTGGGCTTTAAGGTATGATCACTGCAATATGTAACTGTCATGGTTTTGAGTGTTTCCTGTTTTATTTTGTAGTTCTCGTGTCCGTAACTTCACTTCCTGCAGTTGTTTCCCGCCACTTTTGATTGCCTGATTAGATTCACCTGTGTCTTGTTTTCCTGCTTTCACCCTGACAGTCGTTTACAGCACTAAGTCACACACAACATATTTCATGATTCTGGTGAAACTGGATCATATTTAATGGAGAAAATGTTTGCTGGTTTTCCCTCTGATGTCCTCCGACCCGTGGTGAAGCGGCAAGCCGCCGGACAAGACTAAACCTGGGACTGAAAGACGAAACCTTGAGCGCTGGGCTGACTGCTTATTTGGACCTGTAAGTGATATTAGCTGCTGTTGGTGACCTGGTTGATGTTTGGCTGTTAGCAAAGTTGGCGTTGTTGACATTCACGCGTACTTGAACGACTTTTCTTGTCCGCAGTGTAGATGATTGCAGGCTGTGGAAAAGACTTCCTCAGCACGGCCGTCGAGTGTTTTACTGCGATACTGTGAAATATTTCCACCTGTGCTAATGTTAGCCAGCTATATTTATTTTCCATTAGCACATTTATGTTTTGGTTGTTGGTTACACCATAAACTGGTTACTATGAAATTCACAGTAACTAACTGGCAGCTGTTGACAAGTAAATGTAAAATTTCACAGTAACTCTAAGTACTGCAGTTTTGGACTGAATACACAGTATACTGCTGTGAAATGGTTAACAGAAATTTACTGGGCACACACACATTTACGTTACTGTACATTTCATCTTTAAAAGTTCAGCTTATTAGATTTATTTTAAATGTCTGTAATTTGACTTCAAGTGAAATTCAGGTTTGAGACCGTGCACACTAAAGGCACATGCACTGTATTCACAATAACTACAAACACACACCCACTTGTTGGTATTGATGAGGATGAGCAGAATGATGCAGCAGGGCGTGACTCAGAGGAGCGGTGTAGATTCAGTCCTGCAGCGCCACAGGGCAAGTCAGAATCATATGGTTGATCACCAGATGGTGTACAGCACGTACCTGCAGGATCGGCGCATCTGTCGAACTGATGCTTTCTATCATCGTGTAAACTGACTGACATGTTTTATGGATATTTCATGTTATATTCGATGCATAACAATAAGAACAGAACAACTGATAAACAGTGCAATGAACTGGCAGTGAAATAATACTTCAAAGTCATCTTTGACAGATTCAGTTTTCATCTCTTGTTCTTTGAGCTCGTCGGTTGGTTTAACTGCAAACTCTTCTCTTGTCATATTTATTTACCTTCACATCTTAAAAAATAATAACTTTAAAAATAATAATTTCATCTAGTTTTCTTCACCAAAACAAATTAAATGACTTTCATATAAGGCCTTGCAGCCTCCTGTAAAGCTCGGCGACCTCTCTTGGAGGATTTGGACACCGAGCTTGAGAACCAGCGAGTCAGAGAAAGAGGAGAGTCAAGCAGACAAAGGACAGGAGAAATGAGCAAATGAGAGCAGGATTACAACATATTCATATACAACATATTCAGCACAGGAAAACACACAGTCGACCCCCTCCTGTCTGGGGTCTTGCTGAAGGCCTGGTTCTTAAAGTAGATGTAGACAAAAGCTCCGTTAGCGACGTTTGATGAAGCAACCGAGAAAAAGTGATGAAGTTCTTTGTGGCGTCACGCAGGCTGTCCTGACGTGTGGATGAGTTCATATCTTATCACCTCGTCAAACTCTGTCCAGTCAGTCAGAGACACAATCCACACATCAAATCTAAATATAAATCCCAGTGTGTTTAGTTTGACAAATGAATCATATGATGGTGAAATTCAGAATTAAATCTGATTTTAAAGAGCCTGTTTGATAATCTAAACATTTATAATCCAAGAGGAAAAACCTAAACTGAAATTAAAACTAAAGTTGTAGATGAAACAAAACAGAATTATATAAGCATTCTCAGATTTATCAAGAACAAAAATAAAAATCTTATTTTCTCATGTGAATTCATCCTGACAAAAGAGAGCTCATCAAATGAAGGAAAAAAAGAGTTTTGAATTAGGCTGCAGATCTTAAGTGGACTAAATATTCTATCGTATGTTTTCAAACTGTTCGTCAGGAGAAAGAGCAGCTTCTGAAGATTCAGATTTTAAAGGCGAAAATTTAGAAATCTAACAGGCGTCTGTTTGTTCAAATGTGGTGAGAAACATTCATGGGGGTATAAAATTATTCTTCTGGTGCTAAAGCTGTCTAACATTTTAACAATAGCTTAAATGGAAAGACGAATAAAACTTACTTCAACACTGCACTGGTCTGTGAATGCTGAGTAGAGATACAGGTCTGACTAAAAGTCTGTAAGTAGTGAGAGGAGCAGAAGAGATGCAGTTATATAGATTTCACTGCTAAGCATGCAGCAGCATGAGCTCATCGTGGAGAGGTGGGAGCTGCTGCAGAGAGATGACGGTACAGATTTAAATGTGTTGGCGGTTGTGAAACAAGCTACAATCTATTAGATTAGAAACAGACACTTTTGTGTATTTATTTTGGAGCGTTTCACAGAAGCTGCTTTGTCGATGCTACTGCAGTTTATAATTACTATCATGGTTAGTGACTTTATGTAATTCTTTTGTGTCCAAATGTAGCATTTAAAGTAACATTTGGGCCTGAAAGCATCAGAGCAAGGTTTGTGTCTGACCAAGTTCCTTTCATGCACCAAAGTCAACTTGTGTGGTGGGTGGTGTTGCAGATAATCACAGGTAGAGTCTTTAGTTCAGTGAAGCACCTGTTTGGCCATCCTCATGGTCCTGTCAGTTCACCCTCTTTCCTCTACAGAGCTGTGGCATTTACTGCAGGAGTGCAGCCTGATGTGGCTGCTGAACTTCTTGTCTCTGGCGCCGTAGATGAGCGGACTGAGCAGGCGATGAAGGGTGGTTATCAGGAAGCTGCGAAGAGGATGTTGGTTGTGTCACGCGGGGCGAAATGGTGACTAAAATGATGATGAAGGGAGAGATGTAAGACAGCATGCAGATGAGGAGCTGGACTCCGTGCAGCAGGATGGTGTTGCGGCCGTTTCTGGCTGAGGCCTGGTTAGAACAGAAGCTGCCGGACAGCACAGAGGACCTTCAGGTAGGTGATGATCAGAGTCAGGAAGACAAAGGAAAACCGAAGCACCTGAGGGAAGGCGTGAAGACATGAAAGACTTTTGACATGAGTGTCAAATCAGTAAACTAAACCATGAAACAAAATGGCTGATATCGAAAGAAAATCCATGAACCAACAATGAGCGTTTCCACCTGGATTGTCATTGTGCGTGTCTTGTGGTAAGGTGTGTTGAACACGTAGGAAGGGTAACAGATGACAGTCCTTGAGAAGAAAAGAAGGAGGCTGGGTGGCGAGGAGGATGATGAGATCTACAAAGAAGGGGATAAGCGGAGAGCCCAGATCAGAGCAATGAAGGCGTAGGCTCGCTGCACAGTACAGATCTGTTATGATGAAGAAGATGCGGCAAACAGCAATATAACGCTCCCACCATGGCGGCCAAGTTCAGAGGGCTGATCCTGGATAAACACAGACAGACTTTTATATTCATACATAAGTCATCTTCCATACAGAATAATTGTCACCACAAACACTCTTACTTGCTGGTGGGGATGAGGATGAACATAAGGATGCAGCATGGAGTGAATGTCAGGGCAGTGGTGTAGATTATGATCTGCAGCAGCACAGACAAGAGTCCAGCAGAATCATGTCGTTGATCACCAGATGGATGTACAACGCACACGTACCTGCAGGACACAGAGAGAAAAGTGTACAGTGAACTCCAAACAGTGAAACAATGACTGCAGGAGGTTTTGTCCAACATGCAATGTGGAAATTTGAGGTTCATTTTTGATAGTCTAAATAAAAACCTTTGGATTTTCTGGATAAACATTGAGGCTGACTTTATTTAAAAAAGGTTTCCAGCCATTCAGAATAAAAAAGGCTTTACAGCCCGTGTGAATCTTTGCAGCCTGCAAGTGAGAATTGGTTTAACAGTTAGAGAAAGGACAGGAGGAGATAAGCAAGATGATGAGAAAACAGTCACAGTCACAACAACTGTGGCCTATTCGTGAGTCTTAATATCAGGTTTACACTTTCACACCTGGGGTCTTGCTGGAAGACCTGGTTCTTAAAGTAGATGTGAGCAAAAGCTCCGTTGATGACGTTGATGGAAGCAGCCGAGAAAAGGTGATGAAGTTCTTTTGTCATGCGAAGAGCTTTCCCTGATGTGTGGATGAGTTCATGTAGTATCACCTCGTCAAACTCTGTCCAGTCAGTCAGAGACACAATCACACGTCAAATCTAAATCTAAATCCCAGTGTGTTTAGTTTGACAAATGAATCATATGATGGTGAAAATTCAGATTAAAATACAAGTTTTAAAAGAGCCTGTTTGATCATCTAAACATTTATAATCAAGAGGAAAAACCTAAACTGAAATTAAAACTAAAGTTGTGATTAATTAAATCTAATTCAGAAGGAATGTTATCTCTGCTGAGACACAGAATTATAAGCATTCTCAAGATTTATCAAGAACAATAAATCTTATTTTCACACATGTAGATCAGCCTGACAATAAGAGCTGATCAAATGAAGGAAAAAATTTTGATCCATTTGAAAAACAATCCACACATCAAATCTAAATCTAAATCCCAGTGTCTCAGTTATTGTTGTCAGTCAGACCTCAGTTCCTTCTATAAATGAATCATATAGTGTTGAGTAAGACTGAAAAACAACTTGACATCCATATTTTCTTGTTTTAAGGCAGTGGGAGGAAAGATGAAAACTAAGATGACTGTGAGGAACATCAAGACCATCAAAGTTCTGCATTAAAAATCAAAACATATTTCTACCAAGACTCATTATAAAGGAATAAAAGTATTCAAGATTTATCAAGAACAAAAATAAAGTGAGTTCCTTCGTTATGTTTTGTAATCAGTGGCACAATCAGAGCTACAATCAAATAAAGAAAAACAATCCAATCCATAATGAAGTTTTGTCGGAAGACAAACTTTGTGGCTGAAAAGAAAAAACTAATTTAACAGACAGAAAATTAGTTTTTGTGTTATAACCTTCAAATGGAAAGATTAATGAAGAAACTTAAACTTACTTCAGCACTGCACTGGTCTGTGGCCTGAGTAGAGATACAGGTCTGACTAAAAGTCTGTAAGTAGTGAGAGAACTGAGAGAAGAATGATTATATAGATTTCACTGCTAAGCATGCAGCAACATGAGCTCTTCGTGGAAGGTGGGAGCTGCTGCAGAGGCCAGACAGTGCTGTAGATTTAAATGTGTTGTGATTTGTGAAACAAACTTCCTAATCTATTATGAGCTGCACTTCAGGACTTTACTGACAGAAACAGACACTTTATTATTTTGGGCGTTTCTCGAAGCTGCACTTTACATTGTGCTACTGCAGTTTATAATTACTATCATGGTTGGTAGCTTTTATGTAATTGCTTTGTGTCAAATGTAGCATTTAAAGTAACATTTGGTCCTGAAAGCATCAGAGCGGATTTGTGTCTGACCAGGATTCCTTTCACTTCATAGAAGATCAACTTGTGTGGTGGTGGTGTTGCAGATAATCATAAGGTAGAGTCTTTAGTTCCAGTGAAACACCCGTTTGGCCCGTCTCATGGTCCTGTCAGTTCACCCTCTTTCCTACAGAGCTGTGGCATTTTACTGCAAGTGCAGCCTGATGTGGCTGCTGAACTTCTTGTCTCTGGCGCCGTGATGGGCGGCGGACTGAGCAGGCGTGGAAACCGCCGGTTATCAGGAAGCTGCCAAAGAAAGATACTGGTTAAGTCACGCGGTGAAATGGTGACTAAAATGATGTTGTGAGGAGAGATGTAAGACAGCATGCAGATGAGGAGCTGCGTTCATTGGCAGGATGTGGTGTGCGAGCGTTTCTGGCTGAGGCCTGGATTGGTCAAGCTGCCGGACAGCACAGAGGACCTTCAGGTAGGTGATGATCCAGAGTCAGGAAGACAAGGGAAAACCGAAGCACCTGAGGGGAAGGCATCAAGGCATGAACTTTTGACATGAGTCAAATCAGTAAAACTAAACATGAAACAAATGGCTGATATCAGAAAATCATGAACCAACAATGAGCGTTTCACCTGGATTGTCACATTATGTGTCTTGTGGTAAAGGTGTGTTGAACACGTAGGAAGGGTAACAGAATGTGATCCTTGAGAAGAAAAGAGAAGGAGGCTGGAGTGGGCGAGGAGGATGATGAGATCTACAAAGAAGGGATAGCGGAGACGCCCAGATCAGAACAATGAGCGTAGGCTCGCTGCACGAGAGTACAGATCTGTGCGTGATGAAGAATCGGCAAGCAGCAATATAGCGGCTCCACTGCCATGGCGGCCAAGTTCAGAAGAGAGTCTGGATAAGTACAGACAGACTTTTATATTCATACATAGATCATCTTCCATGCAGAAATAATTGTCACCACAAACACTCTTACTTGCTGGTGGGAAGTGAGGATGAACATAAGGATGCAGCATGGAGTGAATGTCGGAGCAGTGGTGTAGATTATGATCTGCAGCAGCACAGACCAGAATCAACAGAATCATGTCGTTGATCACAGATGGATGTACCTTGCGTACCTGCAGGACACGAGAGAGAAAAGTGTACAGTGAACTCAAACGGTGAAACAATGACTGCAGGAGGTTTGTAATCCAACATGCATGTGAAATTTTGGGGTTCATTTTTTGATAGTCTAAATAAAACCTTTAGTTTTCTTTTGCTGAATGAAACATTGAGGCTGACTTTATATTTAAAAAAGGTTTCAGCCATTAGAATAAAAAAGGCTTTACAACCCCGTGTGAATCTTGCAGCCCTCGTGAGAGTCGGGACACGACAGTTAGAAGAGAAAGGACAGGAGGGGAGATAAGCAAGATGAGAGAAAACAGTCACGATCACAGCAACTGTGGCCTATTCAGCAGGTCTTAATATCAGGTTTACACTTTCACACCTGGGGTCTTGCTGGAAGACCTGGTTCTTAAAGTAGATGTAGACAAAAGCTCCGTTGATGGCGTTGATGAAGCAGCCGAGAAAAAAGGTGATGAAGTTCTTTGTGTAAGCGTCATGCAGGCTTCCCTGATGTGTGGATGAGTTCATGTAGTATCCGCACTCGTCAAACTCTGTCCAGTCAGTCAGAGACGCAATCCACACGTCAAATCTAAATATAAATCCCAGTGTGTTTAGTTTGACAAATGAATCATATGATGGTGAAATTCAGATTAAATACAAGTTTTAAAGAGCCTGTTTGATAATCTAAACATTTATAATCAGAGGAAAAACCTAAACGCTGAAATTAGAAACTAAGTTGTGATTAATTAAATCTAATTCCAGAAGGAATGTTATCTGCTGAGACACAGAATTATAAGCATTCTCAGATTTATCAAGAACAAAAATAAAATCTTATTTTCATGTGAATCCAGCCTGACAATAGAGCTGATCAAATGAAGGAAAAAGGTTTTGAGTCAGGCTGAAAACAATCCCACACATCAAATCTAAATCTAAATCCCAGTGTCTCTCAGTTATTGTTGTCAGTCAGACCTCTCCAGTTCACTTCTATAAATGAATCATATAATAGTGTTAGTAAGACTGAAAAACAACCGACATCATATTTCTGTTTTAAAGACATTTCCTAATTAGGAGGAAAGAAGATGAAAACTAAGATGACCTTGAGGAACATACGACATCAAAGCTCATTAAAAATCAAAACATATTTCTACCAAAAGACTCATTATAAAAGGAATAAAAGTATTCAAGATTTATCAAGAACAAAATAAAGTGAGTTCATCGTTATGTTTTGTAATCAATTGGCACAATCAGAGCTAATCAAATAAAGAAAAAATAATCCAATCATGGCAGAAGTTTGTCAGGAAGACCAAACTTTATTATTTCTGTTCACAGAAAAGAAAAAAATAATTTAACAGACAGAAAATTAGTTTTTGTGTTATAACCTTCAAATGGAAAGATTAATGAAAAAACTTAAACTTACTTCAACACTGCACTGGTCTGGCCTGAGTAGAGATACAGGTCTGACTAAAAGTCTGTAAGTAGTGAGAGGAGCAGGAAGGAATGCAGTTATATAGATTTCACTGCTAAGCATGCAGCAACATGAGCTCATCGTGGAGAGAGGTGGGAGGCTGCTGCAGGAACGGACAGTACAGATTTAAATGTGTTGACAGTTTGTGAAACAAACATCTAATCTATTAGATTAGAAACGAACACTTTATTATTTTGGGCGTTTCTCAAGCTGCTTTACATCGATGCTACTGCAGTTTTATAATTACTATCATGGTTAGTGACTTTTATGTAATTCTTTTGTGTCCAAATGTAGCATTTTAAGTAGCGCATTTGGTCTGAAAGCATCAGAGCAGGTTTGTGTCGACCAGTTCCTTTCACTTCACACCAAAGTCAACTTGTGTGGTGGGTGGTGTTTGCAGATAATCACAGGTGAGTCTTTAGTTCAGTGAAACACCGTTTGGCCCGTCTCCAGCGGTCCTGTCGGTTCACCCTCTTTCCTACAGAGCTGTGGCATTTACTGCAGAGGTGCAGCCTGATGTGGCTGCTGAACTTCTTGTCTCTGACGCCGTAGATGAGCGGACTGAGCAGACGTGGAAGCACGCCGGTTATCAGGAAGCTGCCAAAGAAGATTACTGAAGTTAGAATCACTTGCGTTAAATGGTGACTAAAATGATGATGAAGGGAGAGATGTAGACAGCATGCAGATGAGGCTGGACTCCGTGCAACGAGGATGGTGTTGCGGTTTGTGGTTGGTGGCTGTGCCCGGGCGTACAGAGGACCTTCCAGGTAGGTGATGATCCAGGTCAGGAAGACAAAGGAAAAGCCGAAGCACCTGAGGGAAGACGTGAAGACACAAAGACTTTGACATGAGTCAAGTTAGTAAACAAACCATGAAACAAAACGGCTGATATCAGAAGAAAATCCATGAACCAACAATGAACGTTTCACCTGGTTGTCACATTATGTGTCTTGTAGTAGGTGTGTTGAACACGTAGGAAGGGTAACACATGATGGTCCTTGAGAAGAAAAGAAGGAGGCTGGGTGGCGAGGAGGATGGTAGGATCTACAAGAAGGGATGACAGGCGCCCCAGATCAGAGCAATGAGAATGAGCTCGCTGCACAGTACAGATCGCAATGGCGTGATGAGAAGAAGTCGACAAACAGCAATATAGCTCCACTGCCATGGCGACCAAGTTCAGGGCTGATCCTGGATAAACACAGACAGACTTTTATATTCATACATAGATCATCTTCCATGCAGAATAATTGTCACCACAAACACTCTTACTTGCTGGTGGGGATGAGGATGAACATAAGGATGCAGCATGGAGTAGATGTCAGGTGAATGTTGTAGATTATGATCTGCAGCAGCACAGACAAGTCAGCAGAATCATGTCTTGATCACCAGATATGGATGTACAGCACGTACCGCAGGACACGAGAGAAAAGTGTACAGTGAACTCAAACAGTGAAACAATGACTGCAGGAGGTTTGTGTCAACATGCAATTTGAGATTCATTTTTTTGATAGTCTAAATAAAAACCTTTAGTTTTGTTTTTGCTGGAATGAAACATTGAGGCTGACTTTATATTTAAAAGGTTTCCAGCCATTAGAATAAAAGGCTTTACAACCTCGTGAGGTCAGGACACGAGTTAGAGAGAAAGGACAGGAGGGCTATTTTTAGATTGTAAAATTTCAATATTCTCTAATAAAATTTAAATGTATTAGGTGAATGT
The DNA here is from genome assembly GCA_028641955.1 of Protonibea diacanthus. Taxonomy (NCBI): domain Eukaryota; kingdom Metazoa; phylum Chordata; class Actinopteri; family Sciaenidae; genus Protonibea; species Protonibea diacanthus. Next base: position 1,632,521 of record CM053978.1, on the reverse strand, counting down.
GAAATAAACTTTGTAATCAGTTTGATCCAAACACATCATGAGACCTGAAGTCTGTTTTCAGGAGTCTGATGTGGTTGTGTTCATAATGAGAGTTTCAGTGATTAGGGTGTTTTCTAATAAAAGAGGATTTTTTTATGAAGTACTATCCACCAGGTCGATGTGACATATTATGCCACTAAAAATAAATGTTCAGACCTCTGGAGGGGAAAAGTGGCCTTCTAAGTTTGGGTAAGCAAGATGAGAAAATCAGTCTGAAATCACAACATGTGGCAAAGACCGAACTCAGTTTACTACAAACTTGCCTTTCACACCTGGGGTGTTGCTGGAAGACCTGGTTCTTAAAGTAGATGTAGACAAAGAAGCTCACGTTAATTGGCGTTGATGAAGCAGCCGAGAAAAAGGTGATGAAGTTCTTTGTGTAAGCATCAAACGCAGAGCTTTCCTGATGTGTGGATGAGTTCCATGTAGTGTTACCTCGTCAAACTCTGTCCAGTCAGTCAGAGACACATCCACATCAAATCTAAATCTAAATCCCAGTGTCTCAGTTATTGTTGTCAGTCAGACCTCTCAGTTCACTTCTATAAATGAATCATATAATAGTGTTAGTAAGACTGAAAAACAACGACATCCACATATTTTCTGTTTTAAAGACATTTCTAATTAAGGAGGAAAGATGAAAACTAAGATGACTGTGAGGAACATCGACACATCAAAGCTCATTAAAAATCAAAACATATTTCTGCAAGACTCATTATAAAGGAATAAAAGTATTCAAGATTTATCAAGAACAAAAATAAAGTGAGTTCATCGTTATGTTTTGTAATCAGTGGCACAATCAGAGCTAATCAAATAAAGAAAAAACAATCCAATCCATAATGAAGTTTGTCGGGAAGACAAACTTTATTATTTCTGTTCACCCAGAAAAGAAAAAACTAATTGGGCAGAAAATTAGTTTTGGTGTTTATAACCTTCAAATGGAAAGATTAATGAAGAAACTTAAACTTTACTTCAACACTGCACTGGTCTGTGGCCTGGTAGAGATACAGGTCTGACTAAAGTCTAAGTAGTGAGGCAGGAAGAGATGCAGTTATATGAATTTCACTGCTAAGCATGCAGCAACAACATGAGCTCATCGTGGAGAGGTGGGGAGCTGCTGCAGAGACGGACGAGTGCAGATTGTAATTTCAATATTCTCTAATAAAATTTAAATGTATTAGGTGAATGTGAAATAAACTTGTAATCAGTTTTGATCAAACACATCATGAGACCTGAAGTCTGTTTTCAGGAGTCTGATGTGGTTTGTGTTCATAATGAGAGTTTCAGTGATTAGAGATTATTTTCTAATAAAAGAGGATTTTTTATGGGAAGTACTATCCACCAGGTCGATGTGACATATTATGCCACTGAAAAATAATAAATCAGACCTCTGTGGGGGAAAAGTGACGTTAAGTTTTGGCAAACTTAGTTTGACCTGTTTGATAACTAGTTATCCTGCTTGATGTGCCTTGTTTGCCTGGACTGAGACATTAACTCTGGTGAGGCCTGTTGAAGCTCCTCACTCACATTCAGGACAGAAACCAGCAATCTGACAGGATGCATTAAAGTCACGGTCAGTGCATGCAGCGGTGAAGCCACGTTGTTTTGTTGTCACTCTTGTTGTTGGCTTGTGTCTCCCTGAGGCAGCGCAGGCCTCTGTGTTGGTGTCTGTTACAAACAGGCTCGTTGTGACTTTTAGTGTTTCTGACCAAAGAATATTTTATTAAAACACATCTGTGATGTTTTGACCTCATTGTTCTCTGTAAGTTGAAGTGGTGTGAGTGTCTGCGTCTCTGACACACCCGCTCATCTGGTGACTTCAGACATTCAGTTGAAAGCGTGACTGACATACAGAATACAGTCAGATGATATTATTGGACGATATCAGTCTCAGCTTGAATAAGTGAAAAGTGAGAACAGTTTATTTTCTGATATTATCCAGAATAAAAAGATCGTGGTATGTATTGGTAAAGTTTATTCAGCAGAGTGAAGCTCTCAGTCATTTTTCCAGTAAAAATGTTTATTTTTAATATTTTAAATTAAATGTTTTTGGTTTATTAAATAGCAACGTTTGAGGACATCAGCTGTGGTTCTGCACATCGAGAGGCATTTTTCATTTTTGTGACATTTTATAGACAAAACAACAAATCTGTTTATTGAGAAAATTATTGCTGATTTCAGCAATAATAAAATGTAATCTTTATTTCCAACCCTTGAATACTGTACAGTGAGCTGTAAATATATCTATGAAAGAAGTTCAGTAGTCCATGATTGATCTTTACTCTGCTTGTAGTTATGAAGATCATTAAGAGTCGTGCTATGAGTCGTGTATCTGTTTGATGTGTGCATTATCTCTGCTGCTAGTTTAAAGATTAATTTATTTAACCTACTGTTTAACCCACCTCCACATCTATAACGTGCCTTTAAATACTTCGCACCACAAATACATTGACCTCTGTGTGTGTGTGTAGAACTTCAGACTGGACCCTTAAATGAAGGCTAAGCGTACAACATTACAGTTGCCTGACAGTATTAGACACACATTCATTCATCTGTGTGTGTCTGATTCTTTGGATCTCATTGAAACTTCGTCATTCAGTAGCCGTGACACGATCACGTCACCTACAGGTTCACCTTCAGTAACATCGGTCGGACCCTGGTGATACTTTGGCTCCGGCAAGCCAGGTACCGAGTCCAGTACTTCCTGAACTGCTCGTCCCGAAAACCGTAGATCACGGGGCTCAAGAAACGAGGGATGATGTAGACGACCAGGAAGAAGATGTAACGAATCTCCAGACTGAAGCGAGGGAAGAGCGAGATGAGAGCGGCCTGAAGGGAGGGAACCACGAAGGCAAGCATGCACAGCAGCAGCTGGAACAGAAGGAGGGAGTCAGTTATGATGGACTCATCCGATATTTACAACAAACCATCAATTCAAGTGAGTCTCAGGTCACGAAGGTCTTTCAGATTGGTGATGTTTGACCTGCTGGTGGACTTTTAGAGGATTAAACTGCAGGTTGATATCTCTATAGTTCTTTCTCACTGAAGTTGGTTCATTCAGCTCACCTAGACAGGAAGAAAACACCCACCTGTGCACCGTGAAGCAGCACAGTGTTCCTCGCTTTCCTCACCGAGGCCAGGCCCATGGAGGCGGCTCGCGCCGTCAGCATGATCTTGCAGTAGGTGTAGAGCAGCGTCAGAGCCACGAAGGACAGGTACACCCCATCAAACACACAGTTCTTGTAGTAGATGGACTGGTGGCGAAAGATGAGTGGGTGGTCACAAAATATGGTGGTGTGGAAAAAACTCAGAGGCTCGTTGACGATGGTGATGAGGAAGTCGGAGACGGGCGGCGTGGCGGTGAGGACGAGGATGACGCAGATGAGGAGGAGGGTGCGAGGGACGGTGCACATCTGGCTGTAGTGCAGAGGGAAGCAGATGGAGATGTAGCGCTCCAGGGCCATGCCAGCCAGGAGGAGAGGGGTGGAGCGGGTGGTGAGGACTGCTGTCATGATCTGAAGGAAACAGTGATGGTGTTACAGGTTCCTGTTCTTGTATGAAGCCACTTAAAAAGGCACAAACACATTGGTTATTACTGGGAGTGAGCTCAGTGACTCTTTAGGATTCAAAGCTGTCAGACAATGTGTAGAAGGAATCCACACACGACAGTCCACAATAAGTGAAATCCACAAAGATGTAAGGTAACTATTCCATGGTCCTATGCATGGTCCTTGAAATTCTTGAAAGTTGGTGGATATTCGTGAAAAAAGCAAGGCCATGGAAGTTTTTAGAAAAAGACTTGTTTTAGTAAATGTTCTGCTACTTCTCTTCCTAAACATTCTCAGTGTTGTAACAGTAATTCACCTTGATCTGCATCTGAAGCTGTGCCAGCCTGGATCCTTGAATTTGAGAGACCTGGAAGGCTTGTGCAAAATCCTTGAATTTGATGTTGAAGGAGGTGTATGAACTCTAATTTAGTCTACAGACTCTAGACCCTGAAACCACTGGGCTCCCGTTCACGTCTGACTGGCAAAACACATGAAACCGGTTTAAGCAATCCAGAGTAGATTTAGTGAAGAGTTACCAGAAAGCAGCAGACGGAGGCGTGGATCTTCCTGAAGATGTAGCTGACCACGTACAGAGCCGTGATGAGGCTGAGCTGCAGAGCGTCGTTGATCACCATGGAGATGAACATGATGTACCGAGGGTTCTCATAGAAGAGACTAGGGTCAAAGATGAACAAGAGCTGAGAGGATTGTGTTAATGTGAGTGTGATTACAGCAGGTGAACTGATGATTATTCAACATGCAGACGGAGGACTGTTCCAGTGTCTACCTGTGCCGTAGGAAGGTGTGCACCATGCTGCCGTTAATGATGCTGAGGGCCAGCCACACCAGCATGGCCACAATGTTCTTGGTGAGAGCATTAGAGAAGCTGTCTTTAGACACTCCCACAGCGCCCCCTGTCAGTGCAGAGCTGGTATTACTTGTCAGCAGTTCCAGAGGGCTGATGGTGGTGGAGGAGTTAAACATCACCAACATCTTCAGTTCACAATCTGAAGGAACACGGACAGGAAATCTGATGTTTTACACACAAATACAAACTTTTGTTTTACCTGTAATTACTGGATGATTCAGTGCAGTTATACTACAAGAACATGCATATAAAATGTGTGTATAATAACTTATATTCAGGGCAAGAGACACAAAGACATGCAACATAAGAAACAGAGATGAGTCTATAAAATGCATTAAAATTCAAATGGAAAGGCACAACCACAGTGACATACTTTATAATAGATATAGGCATCCTAACCTGTCCACACTTACACCCACAGCTCTGTCAGTTCATGGCTCAACACTTTAAAATCTGCAGGAACATTTGAAGTACAGAGAATATTTTAGTTTGCTCTCAAACAAAACACACACAGAGAATCTGGATGCTGATTTTTCCACATTTTGTTGCAGCTTTGCTGCGACGTTTAAGACTTATTTTGACAATAACGGTAAAATGTGTTGAACTAATTAATTACAACAAATCTAAACACCTTGTAGTGATGTGAGAGTCAATATGTAAATTATTAGAAATGTTATAATTCAACTCCTGTTGCACAAGATTTCCAGCACATGTAAATGAAAACAAACATTAAGACTTCATTCAGCAGCTCAAAGCTCTCATGGCTTCACATTAAGGTAATCACCTTGTTTCACTGTGCTGGCATCATTTATATTCCACACAGAAACACATTGCATTTTAATAGTAACGTGAATATCAGCTGTATCTGACAGAGCCTCCTCTCACCTGGTGAGTCACTGACAGTGTCAGTGACCTCCTCTAGCAGCCTGTAGTCACATATATAAGGATTTCAGTGTATGCCTCTGTGTGTGTGTGTGTGTGTGTGTGTGTGTGTGTGTGTGTGTGTGTGTATGTGTGTGTATGTGTGTATTGATCAGGTCGTCATAGGGACAGGGTAAAGGTCATGATGTCACAGGTTATGTAATGGATCCCTGTAACGAGCTCATATTTATGAAGTGTTTATTTTTTAACACTTAGCCAACATGCCGTCCATCTTTAGTTAATTATCATTTAATTTTATTAATTCATTTGAATGGAGGTGGACTTCATGCCATGTCACAGTGTTCTGCCACTTAGTTACTGAGTGAGGAGAAACTAAATTTATAGAAGAGCTTTAATATTCATGTTTATGTTTTATTGTGAACAGCAGCTGCACGTATGAACGGTGTTTCAACACCAAAATACACTAAATGAATGAAAGACGACGACATTTCATAGATGATGACGTCCAGTTTTACTGACATGCTCACCTCAGGTGCATGTTAATGAGGTGTGAACAGGCTGCGTGTCGCTCTGTGTCCAGTGATTTATACAGTAGTCATGTAAAGATTAATAATCAATTTAGAATCAATTAATTTGCATTTAATCAGTTTATGAAATAAGAGAACCTCCAGCAGCAGACGGGCCGAACAGTTTGTGCCAGTTGAAGTTGTTTGCTGCTTTCAGAGTAACAGGTTGGTACATGTTTGATATCTACTGTGTGACTAGAGATTGTAGGTGATGTGTCGACAATTAGTGCTGGACAACAAAGTACCACGGCTGGAGTTAAAAGGTTGATGAACTGGCTGATATTAGTTTATTACAGATACATCAGTATTTATCATGTTAGCTGATAAGTAAGAATACATTTAAGTACCAAACAAAATCTTCAGGATCTGTATCAAAATTCTTTGAAATTCTTTTGTGATTTGTTGTTTTACAACCCTGAATCAAAGACTGCCAACTTTACTTGTTTGATTTCTAATCATTCATTATTCAGTTGAGATGAAATAAAATGATTTTGACTGACAGGACAGTTTTCATATCCTGAAATGTTCGTATAGAAAGCAGAGGTTTGTTCGCTTCATTTGTTGTTCACCGGGTCCACTGTCTGCAGTTTGGCCCTTCGCCTGTTGCTCAGAAGATACATCTTGAAGTGCTTCCTGAACTTTTTGTCTCTGACGCCGTAGATTATCGGGCTCAGGAAGCGGGGCAGGATGTAAACGATCAGGTAGTTTGCATATCTGATTTCCAGGATCCAGCCGGGGAAGATCAGATGCAGAACCACCTCCACACTGGGGGAGATGTAGGAGAGCATGCACATGGCGAGCTGGGCCCCGTGGAGCAGGATGGTGTTCCTGGCTCTCTGGGCTGACATCTTCTCTGTGGAGAGGGCCCGGGCTGCAAACATGATCCTCAAGTAGGTGAAGACCAGAATCAGAAACACACAGGAGAAGTAGATGATGTCAAAGACTTGTCTCTTGTAAGCCAGGATCGGGTCTTTGAACACGTTCTGCCGTAAGCAGAACACGGACTCGTGAAAGAAGCTCAGGGACTCTGTTGCCAGCGTCACAAATAGATCTGTAATATCTGGAGCTACACATATAAACCAAATCAAGCCGATGACGATATAAGTCCGCCTCACTGTGCAGATTTGGGAGTGACGTAAAGGCTCACAAATGGCGATATAGCGCTCTATGGCCATGCTGGCTAAGTTGACCGGGGTGTTTCTGGTGGTGAAGACCGCCACGAGGATGAAGAAGCAGCAGATCGAGACGTTGATCTTGTAGAAGATGTAGCTGAGGACAAAAAGTGTGATCGTGACGGTCAGCTGGATGGCATCGTTCATCACCATGTGGATGAAGAGGATGTAACGAGGGTCTTCGTAAAAAGTCTGGAGGAAGACGAAGGAGTTAAAAAATGTTGTGATACAGTTCATGTTTTAAGAAGGAAGGACGGAGGGAAGTCAGCTGAAGAAGATGGAATGGATGGAAATTTGAAATTTGAAACAATGTGTGTTGATTATTTCAGTTTTATTTTTTCAGTGGGGAAGTTTGTGGAGGTGAGAGAAGGAAGTGAGGTCGTCGACTGGTTGAGCTCATTATTTCTCTATCAGCAGCTCTCCGACTAAAATCATCAGCACAAGTTAAGTTTTAATCACTTTAAAACATTTCATTAATATATTTGAGTCCAGGAATCTGTTGTTATTATAATTATTATTAATAACTTGTATCAATCTTTTCATGACTCTGCATCTGTTTTAGCACTGTGTGACTAAACTTCAGATTCAGAAAATCACATTCCATCATGACACCTTCAAACTGCAACCAACAGTCCAAAGATAAATAAAATGAAACATTGCATTTAAAATGATAAAAGAAAACAGATTCTTACATTTTAGAAGCTGAAACAAACAAATTATTGGCACTGAAATGATCAAAAGTGTTGATGCTGATTTACTGATCGATTAATCGAATGCTTGCAGCACTGACGTGTCTCAGCTGTGTGTTTGTTTGTGTACCTGGTGTCTAAAAAAAGTGGCAACCAAGGTGCTGTTGATGTAACTGAGGGTGATCCAGACCAGAACCACGATCAGGTTCTTCACAAACGCTGTGGTGTAGGTGTCCCTGATGAGCATGAACTGGTGCAGCAACAGAGGGAGCCAAAGAGAAAGAAATAGAAACGATTTTTAAAGACAGTCAAACACATTCATCACTTTTTATATCAGCTGTGACCTCGTTCCAAATGTCTGACTGAAAAAATAGAAAAATGCACCAGGTGTAATGTTTGTATGTGTGTGTGTGTATATATAGTAAACACACACACATACATTTACTAAACAGAACACACATTTCAAAAACAGTGACCTGGAAACTTGCAATAAAACATAAAACAATACAAGAAAATCAGAAGCAGTTCTGTTGTTTCATTTATGTAAAGATTAATTTGAAATATCTTCACCAGACCTGAGGAAACGTCATGTTGGCACCCGCTGATGAGCTCATACTTGACTAAGACCTGAAAAAGAGTGTACAGCAATACACACTGCATGAAGGAATTAACCTAAAACCTCATAATATAATCAGTTTAATGGATCTATAATCAGTCAAAACATTCAGTATATTCTTTGTAAACATGCTTTATGATGCATAAACTGCACTTTGACTACATGTCTAGATTTTACGCAGTAATGCTGTCAGTTTTCATCAGATCTGCAGTAATCTGACGTTCACTTTGACATTTCTTTGCTCAGGTTACAATAAAGTTCAACACTGTGACATTCATTTATTCCCTTCACACATTCAGCCTGTTATTTCTCTCTGCCTGTCTGAAGGATGAGTAATCAACGCATGCATGGTGTAAAAATATGCATCAGTGTTAATGTGTTAATTATTTCATTCATATTAAAGGCAGGTGCATGAAGACTTTTATAGCCTGAGATATTAAATACAACTCTGCAAAGCCTGTAAATGATCATAATGTTACACAACATGTAAAACTAGCAGTAGAAATTCATCTTTACCTTAAACATACTGTAAACACAGCACAGGCTGACAACTGTCAACTTTTACTCAAATCATCGTCAGGCAAATTATTACGAGAACAATCCTCCAAATGTGAGAACATCTGTATATTTAAATTCTCATTTCAGTTGAAATCAAACTTTGATATAATGTAAACACATTTTTGGATTATAATATTGTTTGAAATTGTTAAAGGAGAGTATAGAACTGTCTGTCTGGAGCTGCCTCACCACCATCTCCATCCTCCATTCACCTACCTGAGTCCAGGTCAGAGACACAGAAGGCAGACAGCCTGAGAGAAGAGTCTTTATAAACACTGTGACGGTGATGATGATGGTGATGATGATGATGATGAGGATAGACGATGGAAACAACACTTTGACCTCACCGTCATCTGCGTGAACTCCATTAACTGACAGTCACGCGAGTTCTGCTTGTTTATTCAGTTTTATTTCAGTAACTTAATTGATGTGAAGATTTTAATTAAGTGATTGAACATCTTGTCTCACAATTGCAACAAATCAGCCATATAATCAGCATATATCTCAGACCTCAGGTTTTATTTTACTAATGACTGTGAGAAGAAAAATATTCTCTTAAAAGTTGAGCCGTCGACAAATAAATAATTCTGCATTTACAACTGAGATAGTATCAAACATAAAGAGTACGAACAAATCCTACATTTCAAACTCAGCAGTGTTTCAAACAGTCAGTGCAGTTTTACAGCAGGCCTCACGTGTGACCTGGTGACCATTTTTGGGTGGGTGCTTGTGCTTGTCACTTTACAAAGCAGATACTTTCTCACGTATCTCCTGAAGGTCTGATCACGCAGGCCGTACACAACTGGACTGACGAACCGCGGCAGGATCTGGACAATGATATAGCAGGCGAAGCGTATGGACAGGTACTCGCTGGGCAGTATGTAGAACAGACTTTTTTCAAACATGGGTCTCACATAAATAAGCATACATAACAGCAACTGGAAGCCATGGAGGACAATAGTGTTTCTGGCTTTTTTAAAGTCTGCAGTTGCTTCCTTGGCAGCAAACAGAATCCTGAAGTAAGTGTAGAGGAGTACGAGCCAAACCAGGGTGAGACACACTATGTGTGAAGCGTCCCTCTTCTTCAGGCTGTAATTGCTTCTGAACACAAAATCTCTGGCACAAAAATGTCTCGAGTGAAAAAACTGCAGCGGCTCCGTGGCCAGGAGGATGAAGAGGTCCGGGAGGATGGAGGCTGCACTCGCCACCCAGATCAAAGTGATCAGGATGTAGGTCTTCCTAACGGTGCAGATCTGTCCGTGACGGAGGGGGATGCAGATGGCGATGTAGCACTCGACGGCCATGCCGGCCAGATTGAGTGGCGTGTTGAGGGTGGTCATGATGGTGATGATCAGCAGGACGAGGCACAGGGACACGTTGATTGTGTGCAGGGCGTAGCTGATGATGTGGAGGAGCGTTGAGAGGAACAGCTGCATCATGTCGTTTAACACCAGGTGGATGAACAGGATGTAACGAGGGTTTGAACTGAACATCTACAGGAGGACAAAATCACTTTAAAGTAGTAATAATAAAGAAGTATTGTGGATTAAGTTCAAGTCGTGAAAGTTTAGTTAGTCAACCTGATCATTTGTTTTTTTTTCAACTCATTTTGCTGCTCTAATCTTTTGTTGCACTACATTACAATAAAATGAGACTATGTAAGCTGTAACTGACTCACAACAAATCATCAGACTTCATATCTTAAAAATATTTCTGATAATAATGGAGTGACCAACAAATGAAAGCTAGGTGGATGTTTCCTGTAAATAAAAGTGAAACCTGGTAATGTTTCACCTACACGGTAACAAAATCTCACATTCTGCATAAAACTTGAGAACAACCCTAAACATGAGAGCAGGGACCTAAATCAGATGCAGTATTTCCTTTTTTCTGCTACCTTATAGCCAATATTCTACTTTTTACTCCACCACATTTAATTCACAACATTAGATTATAATAACGAAATATAATTAATTCATAAATTCTGAATTATTATTATTGACTAAGCTGTGCAGCAGTATATAAAGGAGTCATAACAAGCTTTACCAGCTGCAACATTAATATGAAAACATAAACCAGTAATATAACATTACTCTGCATAACGAGCACATTTATTTATTTATTATCCTGAAACTTAAAATCATCAAATAGTTTCTTATAATCTTTTATTCTAAATATTTAAACGGGTAGGATGCATCATTTACTCCTTTATAATATATAAAGAAAGAAAGAAGAAAGACAGAGTTTCAGCATTCGAGTTTTCACACACACACACACACACACACACACACACACACACACACACACACACACACACACACACCTGGACACACCTGGTGCTTTCTGAAGGTGTGTACCAGAGTACCATTGATGTAGTTAATGGAGATGCAGAGGGCCGTGACGATCACATTCTTGGTCACAGCCGAGGTGAACGTGTCACGCTGATACTCAGGTATGACTGAAGTGCCGTTGACGGATGAAAAATTCATTTTTAAAAAAATGAATAAATCCTGTTTGAAATAAGCAAAAAAAAAATTGCCTGGATTATTGTTAGACCTTCAAAGTGTCAATTTGAATAAAGTATATGAATATAAAAGATTAAAAAGGAAAACTTTAACAATAAGACATTACATATATACATACATCCCAAACTGTTCAAATTATTGCCTTATTTATTTAATTATTATCCAGTGTTGGCTTTGACAGAGTCATAACTGAGCATAATCCCATTAGAAGAAGCACTAACACTTCAGCCTTTGACCCAGATATTACAGAATACTACAGAAAATACCATTCATTATACTCGCTCTGTTTGTATAGCAGCAGTTCAGTAATATCTAAAAAATACATATTATATAAAAGTACATTCAGCAATATAAGATAATGACAAGACAGTCATTTACAGTAATCAGTCCAATGCAGTGAAAGCAGTATGACTATACTAACCCTAACCAGCAAGTCGTCACATCACACCAGTCTGCTGTGGTTGTTGATGCCTTTATATATGTTGACTCAAGACATCTGAGATTATGTTGTGTGTGTGTGTGTGTGTGCGTGTGTGCGTGTTCATGTTGGGGTGTGTGTTTAAATCCCTTTAAACACAGTTTAGTAGTTTCACATTTGCTTAATTTACAAGTATGAGAGGATTGACATCAATAAAATGTGCTTAGAGACTTCATCTAAATCTTTGCTGTAGCTAGAGATGGATAATAAGAACCTGTATTAAAAGCTGTGTTGATCTTTATCTTACAGGCATTGAGGGCAGCAGGGTTCATGTGGACTCCTGTCATCTGTTGAATTTTAAGTAAGTTTGATTAATCACTCTTCTTTTAACTCAGTCTTTGTCAGCTGTTTGGTCCTGGACAAATGGGTTCATCAGTTTATCAGTGTTTATGATGAAAAAGTAAATTAGTAACATCACAGCTGGTGATGAGTTAGCGCTGTCTTCATGGTGCGTTTTTCGCTTGGGGCAGTAACTCTCTCCAACCCGGAGGGATTATTCCACCATTTTCCGGCACAGAACCATGCCCCAGTGAGTCCGATGAGGCCAACAGAACCACATCATCTGCAAAAAGCAGAGATGCAGTCGTGAGGTGACACCTCCTTGACCCCGGCTGTGCCTTGGGATCTGGTCCATGAATATTATGAACAGAATCCACGACATGGGGCAGCCATGGCAGAGTCCAACACCCCCTGAGAATGTATTTGACTTTGTGGCCAGAATACGGCAAGGATCAGATGGTTTGCTGCCGCCTTGTGGGCCCACCACCCACAGGAAGAGGCATAGGGGTGTTTAGCCAGCCAGGCAGCGGGGCAAAGGCGGAGTCTGCAGTTTAAGTTTGGGATAATATCCTGATTTGGGTGAAAATGACTACTTAGTTGACTTTAGGGGACCTTTGTCTCCCTGGTTTTAGTTGTTAACACTTGGTTATGGTATGACCGTAGAAAGAAACATTAGTCTCCTGTGTTAAAATCTGAGATTTTGTTTGTGACATGATAAAAGCTTCACCTGACTTCCTCCAGATGGATAAGACTCACTATGGCCTCCAGAGGCCTTGGTCGCTTTAAGTAAACGTATGTGGTTTTGGTGCATTTGAATGGGGATCAGCCAGTCCAGCAGATGATAATCCATCTGTCTCACTTCAACACAAAGCAATTAAAGAGCATTTGTAGTTTCATGTTACACACCTGTTTAGTTAGGACGGCAGTAAAGGCAGCGAATTCAAGCAGGGATCGTTGACACATGAGTGAACATGAATGGTGGATTTTCCTGGGCAGTTCCCCAAACCCCTTTTGTTTGAGGATTTATGTAGGAAGTGACTTCAACAGGAAGCATGCTCATGACACTATAACAGATCTGTAACTTCATGTATGGCAGGAAATAACAGACAAAACCTGATAGAGAACTGAGGTGTGGTGAGGTGTCATGGTCAGTAACTACAGGTATGCTACATCTCCTGCGATAAACCCATCAGGACACCTGACCATTATGGACTGCACATAGAAGACGTATGCACTGACTGGAGGGAAGCACAATACTTGGTAGGAAACAGTCCAAAGTGTGGCTTTATTTCACGATGAAAGATGATGCAGTGTAATCTGCAGTTTGTAATGTCTGTGAAATTATACACTTCAACAAGGAGGGTGTGAGGAAGGTAAGAACGGGTGGAAACACCAACAAAACATCTTTCTACACAACATGAGTTCAAATTCATGTCAGCACGTCTGTTAACGAGCGAAAATATTCAATGAAAATTCATAACATTCACACGTGCATACCTTTTTTCTCCTGTTTCCACTGTGTATTTAAACTCAGAGATGATAAAAGGCCGACTTTTTTCAATGCCACTCAACTTGATCAGGAATTAACGAATGAAGGCATCGATAAAAGAATTGTTAAAGAATCAGACAAATAAGCAGAATCAGTGGCGTTGCTGTCAATAAAATCTTAATTTTAATTCCTATAGATACATCAACTGTACTAACACACTGAAATCTACAGACTTTAGTGACTTTTCCTTCAGTACCAGATATGGTTGGCAGTTCAGAATGAAACGCCTCGTTATATATCAGATTTATCAAATTTAAACATGTGAAGTTAGTTAAAGAGCTGGTGCAGACAGACAGACAGACAGACAGACAGACAGTAATTGTTAATGCAGTGAATTTGCAAGCTGCAAAGCTTGTAGTGTTTAATAGAGCACAAAGACTACAACTACATTTCTCTTGTTTTCTAGTACAGCAACATGTGTTTTGTAGCTGTCCTTGACTTGATGCTCACTCTCACTGAACACAGCAGATACATTTTTAAGTGCTGTCTAAACGTCTTGTCTCGTAGGCCGTACACAATAGGACTGACAAACCGTGGAGAGATCTGGACGAGGATGTAGGAAACAAAGACTACATGTAAGTAATGTTCAGGAAACCAAGAACAGAGCCTTTTTAACCCGTGGGCTACATAGGTCAGCATACACAACAGCAGCTGGAAGCCATGGAGCAGGATTGTATTCCTGGCCTTCTTTGCGTCTCCATCAGTTGAAGTTAGCAGCTTTAGCTTTCTTAGCAGCTATAAAGATCTTAAAATAAGTGAAGAAGAGTGAGCAAACTCCAATGAAATTAGGTATGAAACATCCTCTTTTTAAGTGTATGAATTATCATGTATTGTTCTTATCACAAAAGATAGTGGAATAAAATAACTGTACAGGCTCTGTTGCCAGAACAATAAACACATCTGGCAGGGTTGAGACTGCACTCATGGCCCAAATCAACCAATCAGAATATACGTTCTTTTGACGTACACAGGTCACTGTGTGCGCAGTGGCAAACAAATAGCGATGTAACATTCCACACACGCCATATTTGCGGCTAAATTTGGCCCAGTGTTGAGGTGGTGAACACAGCACAGGTAATATTGAGGCAACAGAGAGCGTTGATTTGTAGAAGACATAACTAAAGACGAAGAGACTTATTGTTGTAGTCAGCTGGATCATGTCGTTAATCACCAGGTGGATGAATAAGATGCGAGGATTCGTAAAATACCTGAAGGAGAGAGGAGAAAAGACAAGAATCAGTTAAAGTATCTCATGCATACATTTCTATAACATCGGCTAACAAGCGGCGGTGACAAGGGATGGTCACGTACAAGTCTGCACACTAATTCACATTTTATTTCCATAACTGAAATATACCATTATGTACGGTGCCATGAACTTTCTATAAATGTTGCAAACAAATCTTCACTCCCAACTCAGCCCATCAACTTGTGACAACAAAAACAAATCAGCAAATTATTCCTGAAATCACACAAAATGAAATTCATCTTCAACAACAGCAAGATCACAAAAACACAAACCCGGGTTCTCTTTCTGAACTGAACTTTAATCTGTCCATTAAACTGCCAGTGAAACTGTGACCCTGCTTTTGTCTTCTAACAATAGTAACAGCTGATCTTTACAGATATGATAAAAGTATCAAAAGCAGTAAAATCATTCTGACCTGGTGTTTTCTGAAGGTGTGAATCAGGGTACCATTCCGCCTGTAGTTGATGGTCAGGCCAAGAGCCAGCTTACAATCACATTTTTGGCCACAGCGATTGCTGTAGGAGTCTCGATAACTGGAGGACTCGACACATTATAGTATAAGATGAGATATTCAGGGCTGATCTGAAGATCCTGCAAGCCTGTTACAAACATTTAAAAAGAATATTGTGTACTCTCATCCGAGCATTTTGGAGTTTTCATGCATGAAAATATTTTTAAAATATTTTCCAAATCTGAAGCATTAACAACAGTTGTATTTGCATGTGTGTTAAAGTTAGTACCATGCTTCACATTAACACCAGAGTCACATAAGTTTAGGCTGTAATTTCTCCCAATAGTATGAAGACTGTCTGAAACTGTCGGACCTTCAGAACAAATAGCAGATCGTCAAGTGAATATATTCCTATATTTCTATGTATTCCTGATAATCAATGTGTCTTTTAAAGATAGCGTGTTTAGATTTTTTCTTTCAGTTTTCTAATTTTAAAACACACACAAGATAAGCTCAACTTAGAAATAAAAGAAAATGCGATGCGTTAGCAGGCATTATATGCACACACGATTCATCCATAGTAACATAATCAAACATTATAAGTCATTAATACAGTGTGTTAGTATCAAAGACTTTCCTACCTCAGAGAGTGCACTTCAGTCTCCACCTTCAGTCACAAAGTCGGTCTGAAATCAGTTTCAGTTTATATATAAAACAGGTTAATGCATGATGAAGGGGATGTTTAATTTGGCTGATTAACACACTCTCTCTCTCTCCTCGTCTCTCTCTCTCTTAATGGTGTTGTGCGTTTGCCCAGGAACTCCTGAGGCCAACCAAGTCTTTCTTTATGGCCTCTTCAAACTTTTCAGTGACAGCTGATGCCGCAATCTTTCTCTCTACAAGAAGGTTAATTCACAGAGCCCAACTGGTCTTGGTTGTGGATCAGTGAAGAGAGTTCTTCAGTTCTGACTGGTGGAGATTTGTGGTGTTGGCCATTGTTCCACTTGGTTTTGTTAGTGCTTGTTGGTGTTGAGATGACTGTCATTAATGTCACTGAAGTCTGGTGTGAAGGACAGTCGTTCAGGTCACTTGAGCTCGGTGTGGATGACGGTCACTGGTGTTAGGTCAAATGAAGGACCATGCTTGAGTTGCTGTTTTAGTGTCGCCGAAAGTGTTGTCTGAGGCCTCTCCTCTGATGATGGATGGTTTCCATAGAGAGAGTCTCCTTCCTCCTCTTTGAACCACCTGTCTTCCTGTCAAATCCTGGTGTTTGCATATTGGACAGGGAGGACAGGTGAATGGTGTTTAAATCTGTGCTGTAGCTAGAGATGGATCCCAGAAGAACCTGTATTAAAAGCTGCTTTAATCTTTGCTATTAGGCACCGAGGGCAGCAGCGTTCATTTAAGACTCCTGTGATGTATTAAAGTAATTCAGTTAATCACTCTTCTTTTAACTCGACCTTTCTCAGTTGTTTGGTCCTGGACAAATGGGTTCATCGATGTTTATGCTGAAAAGGTAAATTAATTGCCATCACAGCTGGTGATGCAGTCAGCAGTGTTTTCATGGTAATAGTCACTATGGCCTCCAGAGGCCTTGGTAAACGAGTAAGCGTATGTGGTTTGGTGCATTTGAATGAGGATCCAGCCAGTCGGCAGATGATGATATGTGCTTCAACACAAAGCAATTAAGAGCATTTGTAGTTTCATGTTACACCTGTTTAGTTAGGACGGCAGTAAAGGCGAATTCAAGCGGGGATCGTTGACATAATTGAACATGACCAGTTCCACAAAGACTCTTTAGAAGATTTATTTGGAAGTGATTTCAACAGGAAACACATTTATGACGCTATAACAGTTCTGTAACTTCTAACGGGGTTACGTATGTGTATAATACTTACGGTCAGTAACTGTACCATCTACTACACATCTTGCACCACTCTGGAGAAAACAGGACACATGACCATTACAGACTCTGTACAACACTGCACACAGTAGTTTTATGCACTGACTGGAGGAAAACACAATAGTGCTGCACAGATCGGAAATTATTGAACTGCAGGAAAAATGTTCCTTTCCAAATACTACAACTGCTTTAATTTGTTCCTCTCCTGGTCTTGTGTTATTCTGAGATCCATACAAAGTTGACCACAGTTTGAATGAAGTGTAATTTATCCTTGGTGCCTCTAAGTTTTTTTTTTTAATTATTTGTTATGAAGTTATACAAGTCTTCAGAGTGTTTTCTGGCTGAGTTTTAGCACTATGTGTACAGAGCAGATATCTTTCAGGTACTTCCTAAATGTCTTGTCTCGTATCCATAAACAACCGGACTGATGAGTCGAGGCAGAACCTGAACCAGTATCGCAATAGTGAAAGCGAATGGCCAGTACTCCTCTTGGGAACAAGTATGTCAGGCCTTCTATTAGGAGATAAACGTGGAGTGGCGTGCACAGCAGCAGTGGAAACACGTGGAGGAGGGCGGTGTTCCTTGCTTTCTTAAGGTCTGCAGAAGCTGCCTGTGCAGCAAAGAGAGGATCTGAAGTATGTATAGAAAAGAGAGTGAACCAAATGATTGACCAAAAACACTGTGTTGGTTATATCTCTTCTCTGTAAGTTTAGGGTTTCTAAAAATATTTTCCCGAAGACCAGCTCTGGAATGAAAGAATTCCAGTGATTCTTTTGCTAATGCATCAAATAAATCTGGCAGGATTGAAGTGTGCTTATCACCCAGATCGGTCGATCACAACATATGTTTTCTTGACTGTACAGATCTGGGTGTAGGCGGAGAGGAAGCATATGGCAATGTAACACTCTACTGCCATAACAGCAAGGGATTAGGGGGATTGTTTAGATTTGCAAATATAGCAATCATGAGCAAAACTATGCATAAGGACACATTAGAGTGAACGCGATCAACTCAGGACCTGAATAAGTGTAAACATGGTCCAGCAGGATCATATCATTGATTACCGGTGGATGTACAGGATGTCGGTTCATGTTGAAAAACCTGCAGGAAGAAGGAAAAGAATAGGAAGTGTGCCACTGATTACATGAGGACAAATCACAGCGTCTATCCTAAACATGCAAAATGGTTTTCTAGAAATGGACTCAGACCTGATGTTTTTTGAATGTGTGTACCAGGGTACCGTTGACATGGTTGATGGAGATTGCAGAGAAACACAGTAATCACATTCTTGAGTACAGCTGTGTTTAAAGGGTCCCGATGGACCACTGCTGTGACATTCTTGCCAGCCTTTGAAAAGTTCATGGAGTCAACTGACCTCAAACCTGTTTCTGGGAGACCCAACTGTGTATTTATTCTAAAATATATATATAATATGAACAAATCACCAATTTGAATGAAGCTTTACTATATTGAATAAACATGATTAGATTTGGACTGACAGGCCATGAACATTTCAATAAACACCATTTCCACTGAGTATTTATCAGCAACTGTAGTTATTTTGATGGCTCACTGTCTCTCTGACATGGTTTTACTGGGACACTCAAACAGAACAAAGTCATCATTAATGTTATTACAAACGCCTCTACACTGATGCTACAAGGTTACAGACAATCAGACATTATATGAATGTATGAAACAGACATAGCAGGACACCATGTGTGAAAAATAAGCAGCTGCCTGCATTGCATTAAATCTAGAGATTTAATGCAATGCAGACTGTATAGTGTTATTACACAATTTATGTTGTAGTACTAATAAACTCAATGTGCTTCACTACACAGTAGTGTAGCAGTAACAGGTTTATCTATTCAGTATTAATAAAGCCAATTTGTTTCATCATTAACAGAAAATAGACCAGTCATTTTGAGTTTATTAGTACTGTTACATAAAATCTGATTCCTGCCTTTCGCGTTAAGTTTCGCAGTTAATTTATATTAAAACTATATAATTCAAATGGATGGAAACTGTTTATGCAGGTGAAATAAGTAAATGGCCTGAAGCTAAAGCCAATTTGTTTACTAAACCCAACAGTGAAATGAATGCAGTCATTTTGAGTTGATTAGTACTATCACATAAATCTGATTACTTGCTTCACATTCTCGAGTTGGCAACATCTAAAATCTACTGTACAGAATTAAACACACAAGTAAAATGCATCATAGCGACATTGTCTTGAATACACACACAATAACACAGAATATTCTCACGCTTCCAATAGTCATATGCGTGTGATACATACAGTGAGTCAGATGTCTATGAAATTACTTAATATAGTGGTGAAATGCAAATATCGTAGGATCAAGATCATCACAGGTTTGAATGTGTGTGTATGTGTTGTGAGCAGTGTGTCAACAGGGACTAGTGCAATTATTGTAGCATGTGCTTATGCGTCCTCACGTTTTTGATAAAATGACATTATCATGCACTGATATAGTCGATGCTCCATATGTAGTGACAATGTAAAACTAAGGACTTAGTATAATTAAAATAAATTATTCACATACTTGTCTCTTTTGACTTTCCAGACGAAAACTGTATAAATCCTGCATGTAGCCTTCATCCGCAATCTCCAAACCAGGCAAAAACGGAAAAACTGACAAGGACAATCTGGCTCAGGTCGAATTGTGATAATAATAAATATGATCCACAATATATCGATTGCATCATGGCTCATTGGGAAAGATTGTGGCTTGAAAAGAAGCGGAATAGTTGACGCAAAGGAAATTATTCAAAGTCAAGAATATATACGCCCTGTGTACAGACTAGTCCCACTGCCTGAAATAACTGAAGATTAATAAAACGCATTTGCTGCACAAATCCGGGGGTGGCTGGTACAAACTGCAGGTTTCAAATGCATTTTCCCTCCTCGCCACAAGAGGATCCACCTTCAATTCAGTGTAGTTCAAAGCACCCTACAGTATAGATAGAGCCTGGGCCAGTGTTCCAGCTGCTTTAACATGCGTCTTTGTTCATTACTCAATGTAAGTAAGAATTTCTTTTCACTGTGATAGTCATGTAACTGTTGACATCATGATGCAGTGATTCTGACTGATCTCAAATATTACAATTCTGTTTAACAATGTGTCATGTAGTATTTTAGTTTACACATTTAGCCCTGGTGGAAGAATAGATTTGAAATGTTTTGAGACAAAGAGGTGGAAGTTGAAGCCTCTATTTGCTGCGTAGGGCATCACAATGGCGAGGAGGAAAATGCAGTTTGTAACAGTTGCGATCTACTTCCTTTACTTTTGTCTTCAGCTTGATGTCCTGCTTTACTTTGATGTCACCACGGTTAGAAATACACCAGCCAACATTTAGAATTTTTGTGCGTTCATATCTTCATTAAATCCTTGTGCAGGAAAAATCACTAATATTTCAATGCACTAAATACAGTCATCAAAAATCCATCCGTCCGTCTTCTTCCACTTTATCCAAGAAAGGCTAAGATTCGCGGGGCAGCAACTGTAGGAAGGCCCAGACTTCCCTCTACAGCCTTCGTCCAGCTCTTCCAGGGGAACCCCAGGCATTCCCAGGCCAGCCGAGACATAGTCCTCCAGCGTGTTCTGGGTCTTCCCGGGCCTCCTCGGGGCGTGCCCAGAACACCTCACTGGGGAGGCGTCCAGGGCATCTCCCTAGATGTGGCCCCCTCCAACTGGCTCCTCGATCTTTGGAGTAGCGGTTCTACTCCGGCTCCCGCGGATGGCCGAGCTTCTCACCCCTATCTCTAAGGGAGAGCCCAGCCACTCATGAAGAAATCATTCGACGCTTGTAGTAGCGATCTTATTCTTTGGTCACTGGCTTCGTGACCATAGGTGTGAGGTAAAGGAAGCTCCTTCTTCACCACGGCGGACCAGTGCAGAGTCTGCATCACTGCAGAAGCTGCCAATCCGCCAGTCAATCTCCCCCTCCATCCTTCCCTCACTGCGTGAACAAGGCCAGGAATGCGAACTCCTCTGCGCCACGAGGCGGATGCCGTCCCTGACCGGGGCTACGCTCCACCCTTTTCGGCTGAGCCGCGCGCCTCAGATTTGGAGGTGCTGATTCTCATCCCAACGCTTCACTTCCAGCTGTGAACGCTCCAGAAACTGAAGGTCACGCTCTGATGAAGCCAACAAGACCAGATCATCATAAAAAAGCAGTGACACAATCCTGAGGCCACGAAGCGCAGCTCAGCTGACTCGCCTAGAATTGTCCATAAAGGTTATGAACACCCAGAATCTGCTTGACTGAGCAACCCTGGCGGAGTCCAACTCTCACTGGAAACAAGGTCCGACTTACTGCAGCAATGCGGACCAAGCTCTGGCACCGGGAGTACAGGGACCGGATTGGCCCGTATTAGTGGGTCGGAACCCCATACTCCCGGAGCACCCCACAGGGCTCCCGAGGGACACGGTCGACGCCTTCTCTCCAGGTCACAAAGCACCAGCCTGTGAGCTGGTTGGGCGAACTCTCGCCCTCGAGGACCGCGCCGAGTGTATAGAGCTGGTCCACAGTTCCACGACCAGGACGAAAACCACACTGCTCCTCCTGAATCCGAGATTCGACAATCTTGCGGACCCTCCTCTCCAGGACCCCATGAGACCTTTGAGGAAGCTGAGGAATATGTTCCCCTATAGTTTGACACTCCCGGTCCCCCTTTTTGAAAGAGGAACCACCACCCGGTCTGCCAGTCCAAGAGAGCCTTTGCCCCGATGTCCGCAGCGATGTTGCAGAATGTGTCCCAGCAAGACAGCCCCTGTCTGAAGGCCTTAGGAACTCGGATGGACCTCATCCACCCGGGGCCTTGCCACGGAGCTTTGACTACACCGGCGATCTCAGCCCCAGAGATAAGCGGAGCCACCACAGAGGTCCCCAGACTCTATTCTCCAGTGGAAGGCGTGCTGGTGGGATTGAGAGGTCTTAGTAATTTCTCCACCGACCAGGACATCCCAGTCGAGGAGTCGACGCTTGCCCCACTGAACACAGTGTTGACAGTGCACTGCTTCCCCATGGCCGCCCGGATGGTGATCGGCTTCCTCGGCGTTCACAGTTGTTCTCCATCCGTTTTTGCCTCTGCAACCGCAGAAGCTGCGTTCCGCTTGGCATGTCGGTACCCGTCAGCTGCTTCAGGAGTCCCAGAGGCCAAAAAGGTTCTGTAGGCCGCCTCCTTCAGCTTGGCGGCATCACTTGCACGCCAGTGTCCTGCGGGTTCAGGGAGTTACCGCCGACAGTACCAACTACCTTGCAGCCACAGCTCTGGTCAGCTGCCTGCGACAATGGAGCATGGAACAGGTCGCTCGGGGCTCAATGTCCCCCGCCTCCCCGGGACATGAGTGAAGCTCCTGGAGGTGCAAGTTGAATCTCTTTCCTGACAGGAGATTCAGCCAGATGTTCTAACAACCTGCCCCGAGCATTGGGCCTGCCGGAATCTGGCTCACCATCACTCCCCACCATCGGAGCCAACTCACCACCAGGTGGTGATCTGTTGACAGCTCCTTCGCTCTCTTCACCCCGAGTGTCAAAAGATATGGCATAAAGTCAACGACAGGACCACAAAGTCGATCATCGAACTGCAATGACCAAGAAGCGATCCTGTTGCCAAGTGCACATATGGACACCCTTATGTTTGAACATGGTGTTTGTTATGGACAATCCATGACGAGCACAGGGTCCAATAACAGAAGTACCACTTGGGTTCAGATCAGGGCCGTTCCTCCCAGTCACGCCCCTCAGGTCTCACTAATAAGCTGCCCACGTGAGCATTGAAGTCCCCAGGAGGACGAAGGAGTCCCAGAGGAGCGCCCTCCAGCACCACTCAGAGTCTCCAAGGGTGGAGTACTCTGAGCTGCCGTTCGGCGCGTGAGCCTGAGCGATGGTCAGGACTGTCCCTCCACCCGGGGAAACAGAGTGACTACCCTCTCGTCCACGAGGTGAACCCCAATGTACAGGCGCCGAGCAGGCTCAGCATTCCCACCCTGCTCTGCGCCCAACCTCTCTGTGAGAGCAACTCCAGAGTGGTAGAAGCGTCCAACCCCTCTACGAGGCTTGGTTCCGGGCCCACTGTGTGTCGAGGCAAGGCCATTATATCTAGCGGTGCCTCTCGACCTCGTGCATCGCTCAGGCTCCTTCGCCAGAGAGGTGGCGTTCCCGTCCCAGAGCCTTCTGCAGCGGTCGGACGGCCAGGGTCCCCTATCGACTGCCGACCTCTAGCACCCGCCCGTGACCCCTCCCATGGGTGGTGGGCCCATGGAAGGGGCCCATGTCACCAGCACCGGGCTTTGCCGGCAGACTATGGGTGATCAACCAGGTGCTGTAATGGGCCTCCCAGGCCTGGCCAGGGGCCCGGTGATGCGTCGGGCAAAGGCCGGCTCCATTGATAGTCATCGATTGAGCTCGCGGCATCTGGTCCCTGCCTAGGACCTGATTGCCATGGGTGACCCCTGCAGGCATGACCCCAGCAACATAGCTCCTGGATGCTGTTGCGCAAACCCCTCCACACGCCAATGAGGTGGCAGCTCCGGGAGGAGTCATCAAAAATCCAATTCATGCAAAGTTTTTCTGTAGGACATGAGGGCGCAATGTCCACCAAATCCAAGAGTGTGATTGGTCTACAGTGACAGTGAGGGAGAAAATGTGGTACTTTGGTTGTCATGATTGACCTCCTGTTACTGTTCAGATGCTGTCAGCTCCGTAGAGCTGTTTGATTGACTTTGTGATATTTCATGAAACTCAAATGAAATATCAAATGAAATTTAAATATTTTGCAGCATGAGGAACCGCCTTTTATGTTTCCACCCAGAGTTGGAGGAGAAGAAGTGACGGGTTGCAGATACCATGAAGAGACACTATTAGAACATCACGATAGCAAAACCCATCTTGAAAAGAGCCCGAAGACAATAACAACTGCTGTTATAGAATTTGTGCCAAAGTTTGTGTCCTATCGGGTCATGGAAAGCCAGAGCTTACACACTGTTTCGAATGAAGTCTTTTTTTTTATTTCATGTCCACTTTGGAGTCTAAATATGTTATAATAACTCCTTCACTTCACTCCAATCACCTCAATAAAAACACCAATGGACTGGTTTGTTACTCTTGTTTATTTCATACTTTATTCATCATCTATGGATCTATATATGGTGTATGAAACACAATGTAATCTCAAGTAACAATCAAAACATCAAAGCTGAAAATGTAGTTTGTGTGTAGCTGATGGAAGCCAGTACTGTTTATTCTGCAATATGTTCAGTGAAATGAACGCCGTCCTGTGAATGGGTGGTGTCTGTGTTCAATTAAAGATCATGCTGTTGGCATGACTCCATGGGTCATCAGTTGGTTTCAATTTGATGGATTAGGTTACATGCGTGCAAGCGTTTCATGATCCCCAGAGGAAAACTGCAGTACATGTGCTGCATTATAGAGCAAGTGCACAAAATGAATGAGTTCATTTGTTTCTAGCTCACAACAACATGTGTTTTGTAGCTGCCTTGATTTGATACTCACTCTCACTGAACACAGATACATTTTTAAGTGCTGTCTAAACGTCTTTATCGTGGGCGTACACAATAGGACTGACAAACCGGGAAAGATCTGGACGAGGATGTAGGAAACAAGACTACACATGTAAGTAATGTTCAGGAAACCAGTAGAAGACAGAGCCTTTTTTTAACACGTGGAGCTGCCATGGGTCAGCATACACAACAGCAGCTGGAAGCCATGGAGCAGGATTGTATTCCTGGCCTTCTTTGCGTCTCATCAGTTGATTTAGCAGCTTTTAGCTTTCTTAGCAGCTATAAAGATCTTAAAATAAGTGAAGAGTGAGCCAAACTCCAATGAGGTAGATTATGTAGGAAACATCCCTCTTTTTAAGTGTATGGGTGTCTGAACATGTTGTTCTTATCACAAAGATAGTGGAGATAAAATAACTGTACAGGCTCTGTTGCCAAGACAATAAACACATCTGGCAGGGTTGAGACTGCACTCATGGCCCAAATCCAACCAATCAGAATATACGTTCTTTTGACCGTACACAGGTCACTGTGTCGCAGTGGCAAACAAATAGCGATGTAACATTCCACGCCATAATGGCTAGAATTTAGCAGTGTTGAGGGTGAGTGAACACAGCACAGGTAATAATGGGCCCAACAGAGGAAAGCGTTGATTTGTAGAAGACATAACTAAAGGCGAAGAGACTTGTGTTGTAGTCAGCTGGATCGTATGCGTTAATCACCAGGTGGATGAATATAAGATGCAGATTCACGTAAAATACCTGAAGGAGAGGAAAAGACAAGAATCAGTTAAAGTATCTCAATACATACATTTCTATAACATCGGCTAACAAGCGGCAGTGACAAGAGGATGGTCACATTACAAGTCTGCACTAATTCATTTTTATTTTCATAACAAATATACCATTATATTACGTTTGCCATGAAAGCTTTCTATAAATGTTGCAAACAATCTTCACTCCCAACTCAGCCCATCAACTTGTGACAGCAAAAACAAATCAGCAAATTATTCCTGAAATCACACAAAATGAAATTCATCTTCAACAACAGCAAGATCACAAAAACACAAACCCCGGGTTCTCTTTCTGAACTGAGACTTTAATCTGTCCATTAAACTGCAGTAGGAAACTGTGACCCTGCTTTTGTCTTCTAACAATAGTAACAGATCTTTACAGATATGATAAAAGTATCCAAACAGTAAAAATCATTCTGACCTGGTGTTTTCTGAAGGTGTGAATCAGGTACACCATTCATATAGTTGATGGTCAGGCCAGAGCCAACACAATCACATTTTTGGCCACAATGACTGTAGGAGTCGATAACTCGGAGGACTCGACGCATTATAGTCATAGATGAGATATTCATGGAGCTGATCTATGAAGATCCTGCAAGCCTGTTACAAACATTTAAAAAGATATTGTATTACTCTCGCGCCGAGCATTTTTGGAGTTTCATGCATGAAAAATATTTAAAATATTTTCAAATCTGAAGCATTAACAACAGTTGTATTTGCATGTGTTAAAAAGAAGTTAGTACCATGCTTCACATTAACACCAGGAGTCACATAGTAAGTTTAGGCTGTAATTTCTCCCAATAGTATGAAGCTGTCTGAAACTTCTTCGGACCTTCAGAACAAATAGCAGATCGTCAAAGTGAATATATTCCTATATTTCTATGTAATTCCTGATAATCAATGTGTGTCTTTTTAAAGATAGCGTGTTTTAGATTTTTTTTCTTTTCCCAGTTTTCTAATTTTTAAGAACACACACAAGATAAGCTCAACTTAGAAATAAAGAAAATGAAGTCACGTTACTTGAGCACATTATATGCACACAGTTCATCCCATAATGTACATAATCAAACATTAAGTCATTAATACAGTGTTAGTATCAAAGACTTTCCTACCTCAGAGAATTACTTCAGTCTCCACCTTCAGTCACAAAAGTCAGTCTGAAATCAGTTTCAGTTTATATATAAAGAAACAGGACAATGCATGATGAAGGGATGTTTTGTTAGCTGATTAACACACACTCTCTCTCTCTCTCTCTCTCTCTCTCTCTCTCTCTCCCTCTCTCTCTCTCTCTCTCTCGATGAATTGTTGTACCGTTTGCAGAACTCTCTGAGACCAACCAAAGTCTTTCTTTATGGCCTCTTCAAACCTTTTCAGTGACAGCTGATGCATAATCTTCTCTCTACAAGAAGGTTAATTCTGAGAGCCAACTGGTCTTGGTTGTGGATCAGTGAAGAGTTCTTCCAGTTCTGACTGGTGGGAGATTTATGGTTGACCAGCCCATTATTCCACTTGGTTTGTTAAGTGCTTGTTGGTGTTGAGATGACTGTCATTAATGTCATGAAGTCTGAGGTGTGAAGGACAATCGTTCAGGTCACTTGAGCTCCGGTGTGGATGACAGTCACTGGTCGTTGTTGGAGTCAAATGAGGCCATGTGTGAGTTGCTGTTTGAGTGTCCTTGAAAGTGTTGTCTGAGGCCTCCTTGTAGCTCGTTTACACAGATATCCTCCTTCACTCCTCTTTCAAACCACCTGTCTTCCCTGTCCAAATCCCTGGTGTTTGCATATTGGACAGGAGGACGGAGTGATAATTCATTTAAATCTGTGCTGTAGCTAGAGATGGATCTGAAGAACCTGTATTAAAGCTGCTTTAATCTTTCTTTTGTAGGCACCGAGGGCAGCAGCGTTCATTTGGACTCCTGTGACCTGCTTAATTAAGTAAGTCCAGTTAATCAGTCTTTTAACTCGACCTTTCTCCAGTTGTTTGCTCCTGGACAAATGGGTTCATCAGTGTTTTATGCTGAAAAGGTAAATTAGTATCATCACAGCTGGTGATGCAGTCTTGATGTTTTCATGGTAATAGTCACTATGGCCTCCAGAGGCCTTGGTCGCTTTAAGTAAACGTATGTGGTTTTGGTGCATTTGAATGGGGATCAGCCAGTCCAGCAGATGATAATCCATCTGTCTCACTTCAACACAAAGCAATTAAGAGCATTGTAGTTTCATACACACCTGTTGTTTAGTTAGGACGGCAGTAAAGGCAGCGAATTCAAGGGATCGTTGACACATGGTGGTATGACCAGTTCCACAAAGACTCTTTAGTTTGAAGATTTATTTAGGAGAGTGATTTCAACAGGAAGCATATTTATGGCCTTTATGAATCTGTAACTTCTAACAGGTGGTTACATTATGTGTATAATGCATTACGGTCAGCAGCTGTGCTACGGAAACGATGATGCTGCACAGATCGAGTGTGAACTGCAGGTGTTTTTTCAAAAGCTTCTAGCTGCTTTAATTTCTTCCTCTCCCAGCGGTGGTGTTGTTTTATTCTGATCCATGCAAGTTGACCACAGTATGAATGAAGTGTAATTATCCTTGGCATCTCTAAGTTTGGGTTTTGGGTGCCCTAGCAGCAAAGATGCGAAGGCAACCATCGTGGTTAATAGCTTTCGCATTATTATTGATCTATTTTCGCTGCATTTTGAAGTCTATGGCAGTCCTATGGCGAAACGCCATGCTGAAAAGTTTTGAAACTTGGCACGCGTATTGAGGACAGTCCCATTGTCAGCCTCAACAATTTTCATGTCCGTCAACCGTCAAGTTTGAAATGCATTCAGCTTCATAACTTTGGACCCATTGGTCCAAAGTTTTTATCGACCCACAATTTTATTAAAACCTTTAACCCAGGTCACGCCCAGATTGTCCGATTTCCACAGTCTTGACACATAGACTTTTCAGACCAAGCCGCTAAAAGTTATCCACATGATTTTTAAATTTGTCTGCTTTTTACATGAAACTTGATGGATATGGTCTTCAGGCGATGGCTGGCTCATCTGGTTGAAGTTTCATGTTTGAACTCCAAACTCTTTTGTCGTAACAACCAATCCAAATCAGCGGCCAAACAGGGGTAGGCCAATATCTCTGCGATGCCTTGTGCTCGACACGAAACTGGTGTATGGACTCATGATGCCTTCCTGAGCAGGCATAGGCTTGCCTGCTATGCTGCTATGCTGCAGGCACCCCCATCGCTGCTTGCAGCTATATTTATATATTGATATAGAAGTTATACAAGTGAACAACATTTAATGTATTACATATTTTTTCCTTTAACATTGAACAGTGTGAGCAGAGCATGACCAACAAACAGGACTGTGTATTGGACTCTTCAGAGTGTTTCTGGCTGAGTTTGCACTATTTTGTACAGAGCAGATATCTTTCAGGTACTTCCTAAATGTGTATCTGTGTCCATAAACAACGGACTGATGAGTCGAGGCAGAGCCTGAACCAGTATTGCAATAGTGAAGCGAATGGCCAGTACTCCTCTTGGGAACAAATTATGTCAGGCCTTCTATGAGAAGATTAAAGCAATGAGTGGCGTACTACAGCAGCAGCTGGAAACCGTGGAGGCGGTGTTCTTGCTTTCTTGGAGTCCTGCAGAAAGCTGCCTGTGCAGCAAAGAGGATCCTAGAGTATGTGAAAAATTAGACCAAATGATGACCAAAACACTGTGGTTATATCTCTCTTTCTCTGTAAGTTTAGGGTTTCTAAAGCATTTTCCGAAGACAAAAACTCTGGAATGAAAGAATTCCAGTGATTCTTTGCTAATGCATCAAATAAATCTGGCAGGATTGGTGTGCTTATCACCCAGATCAGGCCGATCACAGCATATGTTTTTCTTGACTGTACAGATCTGGGTGTGGCGGAGGAAGCATATGGCAATGTAACACTCTACTGCCATAACAGCAAGTTAGGGGATTGTTTAGACTTTTACAATCATAGCAAATCAGAAGCAAAACTATGCCAGGACATTAGAGTGAACAAGTGTAACTCAGGACCTGAATAAGTGTAAACATGGTCCAGCGGATCATATCATTGATTACCAGGTGGATGTGAGATGTCGAGGTTCATGTTGAAAACCTGCAGGAAGAAAGGAAAAAGAATAGGAAATTATTGCCACTGATTACATGAGGACAAATCGGCGTCTATCTAAACATGCAAAATGGTTTCTGAGAAATGGACTCCAGACCTGATATTTTTGAATGTGTGTACCAGGGTACCGTTGACATAGTTGATGATGCAGAAAACACAGTAATCACATTCTTAGTACAGCTGTGTTTAAAGGGTCGATATGGACCACTGCTGTGACATTCTTGCCAGTATTTGAAAAGTTCATGAGTCAACTGACCTCAAGCCTGTTTCACAGGAGACAACTGTTATGTTTATTCTAAAATATATATATAATATGAACAAATCACCAATTTGAATGAAGCTTTACTATATTGAATAAACATGATTAGATTTGGACTGACAGGTATGAACATTTCAATAAACACCATTTCCACTGAGTATGTGTGTGCTTCCACTACAGTGATGTAGCAGTAACCAGGTTTATCTATTCTAGTATTAATAAAGCCAATTTGTTTCATCGACTAGCAGAAAATGAATGCAGTCATTTGCAGGTTTATTAGTACTGTTACATAAATCTGATTCCTGCCTTCGATAAGTTTCTTGGAAGGATGTTATAATTAAAACTATGTAATTCAAATGGATTTTCTATGCAATTGAAATAAGTAAATGGCCTGAAAGCTTCTTTTAGTGTAATACCCCAATGTCAACACCTTGGAATAAGACAGCAAACTGAAATGCAGTTATTAATTACACCTTCCTTTTCCTGCTAAACAAGACTAAATTACTGAATTCTCAAGTTGACAACATCTAAAATCTACTGTACAGAATTAAACACAAGTAAAATGCATCATAAGCGACATTGTCTTGATTACACACAATAACACAGATATTCTCACTTTCAATAGTCATATGCCGGTGATACATACAGTGAGTCAGATGTCTATGAAATCAGTTATTATATACTGTAGTGGTGAAATGCAAATATCATGGGATCAAGATCATCACAGGTTTGAATGTGTGTGTATGTGTTTGTGAGGCAGTGTGTGTCCAACAGGGGCTAATTATGCAGATTGTGTAGCATGTATGCGTCATACGTTTTTGATAAAATGACATTATCATACATTGATATGGTCGATGCTTCCATATGTAGTGACTTAATGTAAAACTAAGAACTTAAAATAATTAAAATAAATTATTCACATACTTATTCTGCTTTGACTTTCAGACAGAAAACTTTATAAATCCTGTATCAGTGGCGCGACACATTAACATGCAATCAACATTTAATTTTTAGATATCACAATTATCGTCAACAGAAAATCTGCTTGGTCTTGATCTCACACATCTTGCCCATATTTAATTTGATGGATCCAGGTTGAAAATCAGTGAATTGGACCTGTGTCAGACTAAAATGTTTGTCTTTCAGTCAAAGAGAAGTTGTTGTGTAGATGAGACTAAAGCCAACAGCAACAATGGCAACGATACTTTAAGAAAAAGTTGCTGTTACAACAGTTGGTGTTCAGAAGAAGGGCTGGACTTCCACCTCTTTGTCTCCAAACATTTTGATGGAAGCTGGGAGAGAGAATAAAATCAGTAGGAACTCAACCTATGACAGAGACAATCATACACACAGCTGGTTGAACTTGAAGGTATTCTAAACTCAAACCCACTTGGATACATCTCCTCTGACCTCGTGGACCCAGTCACACCAAACCTGTTGCTGATGGGGCATGTGGACAGACACACATCTGCACACATCTGATCCAACGCACCACCAGGTGGAGATCATTCAACAACCTCTGTCTTCAAATAAGTGTCCAAGACAGCAGTACACAGATACTTTTTGAAGTACTTCCTGAAAGTCTTATCTCGTAGCCCGTAGACAAGCCAGGGACTAACAAAGCGAGGGAGGATGTGGTTTATAACGCATGAAGGCAGCAATCGCTTGAACTGTCTCGAAACATGCAGTGAGAACTTGAATTAACAAAGGCTGCACGTAGGTCATCATACACATCGCCAGCAGCTGAAACCCGTGAAGCAGGATCGTGGTTTCTGCTCTTTAGCATCTGCACAGCAGCTTTAGCTGCAAAATGTACCCTGGAAGTAAGTGCAGAAATAGAGGAGCCCAACCACGACCAGAAACAATTATGGTGGACACACACTCTCTTTACACTGTGAGGCACTCCTAAACACTGAATCCTGCCAATAACTCATGTGAAAGAAGTCCAGAGGTTCAGTGGCCAAAAGAAATGAAAGAGATCTTGCATTACAGAAAGTAACTTAATGTCCAGACTGGTTAACAATATATGCCCTTTTGACTGTACATGTTAAGTTGTAGTGAGAGGAATGCAGACAGCGATGTAACACTCTACGCCATGAAAGCCAGATTCAGAGGAGTGTTTTGTGTGGTGAGGATGGTCGGCAAGATGAGGAGACAACAGATGTAGACATGGATGGTGTCAAAGACATAATAGAGGACGGAGGGATGAGATGTTGGCTGTGGAAGTTTGATCATGTCGTTGAACAATTAGTGGATGAAAAGGATGAAGGAGGGTTCATCCAAAGATCTTGAAATTAATCATCAATTAATCAGATTTTTTTTATTTGTATAGCACTTTTCATACAATACATGTAACACAAATCACTTACATAAACCTCCAACATGCACTCGCCACTCGGACCCTCTCCATCCAGTATGTCAAAAGTATCAACATTAAACTGAGGAAGCACCATCTCATCGACTTGCAGTGAGGAAACACTGGAGGCAGTTAAAAATGCACAAAATGAAATGAAATAAAATCATAATAAATAGAAAATAAAAGAAAAAGAAAAGAAACTAAAACATTTAAATGTATAATACTGCAATAGTTAAACTGAATCAATTTCTAACATCTTAAGTTTGCTTCTAAAAATATGAAACATGTAACAAATCAAAAATAAAAATCCTTGACTGCATTAAAACTGAAATGATGAGTCTCAATTGATTAGTTAATACAGAAAATATTCTGATAATCCATTTTCTGGTCTCTCTTTTCTCCAATGAGGATTTCTTTTAAAATTTTCTCTCATTAGAACTCAATTGAAACTTTTTTTAATCATAAACTAGCTTTGTCTTATAAAAAAGATGAAAATTAATATCTATGCTTTGAAGCTGTTAATCATACAAAATACATTTGAATATGTTGATTTGCATTTCTTTTAGTGTCCTATATTAATTACATGTTACTGCGTCAGACAGGACTCTACGCACGCATAAATAAAGATCACATTACATTGTTTCCACTCTGTAAGTGCTGCTTCACAGTTTTTTTTAACCTTTCTGAGTTGTCTGTGTGAAATACTCCAAGTAGAGACACAAAGAATGTACAGGATCCCAGAAAACTCTCTTCTAACTGCACAAACAATGGTTAGTTATGCACTGGAAGAACAGCTGTAAAACATTAACAAAATACAATAATATGGTGTTTGCTGAATGTGTGACCATGGTAAATGATGAAGTTGATGGTGATGCCCAGACAAAGAAATCCATCATAACTCCTGCCAATACCTGTAAACAACGTGACTGGAGGGCACAGCTCCTGTCACATGCTTCACAGGTGAAATTCATGTCATAGCCAGAACCTTGTTTGAAAACACAAAAGAGATTTTGGTAGTGCAAAGAAACATTTACAGAGTCTGTGTTACATTCTTTTTATGACTGAATAATTCAGTACTGACTCTAGATAGTGGATCAGATCTGAAGATGACCCGCCTCATGACTGAGTTTGAGTTTATATAGTTACTGTGTGTGTGTGTGTGTGTGTGTGTGTGTGTGTGTGTGTGTGTGTGTGTTTCTGATAGAACACACCACAGATAGAATCAGACTAATAAGCTGGGTCATGGCTGAAAAACTAACAACGATTTTAAATCTAACTTGCATTGACTTGAATCTGACGTGATGTGCAGCCTTTGATGTTTTGATATGTAAGTTTGGAATTACACTAACAAATGCCAATTAAAATATAAAAGTCTAGTTTCATCATTGCTCAGGACTCATACAAATCTTGAACCCTCCCTTTTATTAGAAAAACCTTCCCCAGCAAAGTTTCAACGGTCGCCAGCATGGAGCCTTACAGCATGATACCTTTTCAAGTACTCTCCCAGCGCGTTGTCTCGCATCCGTAGATGACTGGACTAATGATCTCAGCAGGATTTGTATCCTGTATTCTGTATTATAATGCAGATCCTATGACCAGGATTAGCATTGTCACAAATATCGAATAGTGACCAGAGCAACTTACACAGTTACATCCAATATGACTTCATCTCAAACATCATGAAGCTGCTGTGAAGGAACAAAATCTGTTTAATCACAGACATTTAATGTGTACTGCACTTTTTATTGTTATTTTATTGTTTGTTTGTATAAAATTTGTGGCAGTTAACTAACTGTTAAACTTAACTGAACTGTTTAAACTTCCCTTTTGGATGGCAGTTTACTGCCACAGATACTTTTAAGTACTTCCCAAAGCACCTGGTCTCAGTCTGTGACAATGAGGACTAACAAAGGAGGGAGGATTTGATTTAGAATGCATGCCAAAGCAATCGTTCTGAACTGTCTTGGAAACACGTGCAGAACTTGAGTTAACATAGCTGCAATGTGATAATCAGCCATACACAGCAGTACCCCTGAAACCTGTGACAGGATCGTGTTTCTTGCCTTTTAGCATCTGCATCAGCAGCTTAAGCCACAAACAAAATTCTACAAGTGTAGAATAGAGGAGCCAAACTACGACTAGAAATAATATGTGGACGCATCCTCTTCTTACACTGTAGGCACTCCTAAACACTGAATCCCTAGAGCAGAAAAACTCTGCTGTGAAAGAAGTCCAGAGGTTCAGGGCCAAAAGAATGAAGACATCTGGTATTACAGAAAGCAGAACTTAATGTCCAGATTGTTAACAATATAAGGTTCTTTTGACTGTACATGTTGTTGTAGTGGAGAGGAATGAGACAGCGATAACACCCGCTGCCAGCGTGAAAGCCAGATTCAGAGGAGGTTTTGTGTGGTGAAGATGGCCAAGATCGATGAGACAACAGATGTAGACATGGATGGTAAGGTGCATGAGATGACAAAGAGGGAGATGCTGGTTGTGAGCTGGATAATGTCGTTGAACACCAGGTGGATGCAGCATGATGAAGCAGGGTTCATCCTAAAGATCTGAAATGTAACAAATCAAAGTGAGATTGCAGAAAAAATGCAATCATCGACTGCATTAAAACTGAAAATGATAAAAAAGAGAGAAATCAGAACCAGTGAATGGATTATGAAAATATTTTCATTGCTCATCTGAACTAATTAGGGATATTGATTAGTTATATTGTAATGAATATAATCAAAAATATTTTGATAATCCATTCACTGTCTGGCCCTCTCTTTAAAATGTTCTATCATTGTAAACTCAAACAATTACCGAAAAACAGCAAAAAAATATAAATATGTTGTTTTTGGCCTGGGAAATGGTGTTCGCATTTCTTTTACTTGATTATTTAAGACAATTTGACAACAATCAATAAATAATGTCTAGACACCCAATTATTAGACAGTAATGCTGCATATAACTGTACAAAACATGCTAATTTCACTCCCAGTTTTCCTGTGAGTAATAAGGTCTACATCACTGAATCCAGGGTTTTCTGCTGTAGGCTCTCATCAGTATATTGTACTGCTACTGTACCATTATTCCTAACAGTGCCAAAACAACAAGTGGATTTAATAAATACACACATGTGCTCTGCTGGAATGTGTGACCATGGTAGCATTGATGTAGTTGATGGTGATCTCAGACAAAGAACGATCATAACCTGCTAATACCTGGTAAAACAATGCGGACTGGAGGGCATAGCTCCTGTCACATTGCTTCTCTACAGGTGTGAAATTCATGTCAGCAGCCGAGGAACTGGTTTGGAAAACACAAAAGACATTTTATAGTAAAGAAACATTTACAGAGTCTGTTATATCTCTTTTTATGACTGAATAATTCAGTACTGACCTCAGATAGTGGACTGTGATCTGTAAGATGAATCATCTCTATGACTGGAGTTTGGAGTTTATATAGAGTAGTTACTGTGTGTGTGTGTGTGTGTGTGTAGGTGTGTGTGTGTTTCTGATGAGGAACACACACACAGTGTAGAATCAGCCCAATAAGTCAATCAATAAGAAACTAATAATGATTTCAGTTGTAAAAGGATACAAAACATTGAATGAATATAATCATTCTCTAGATGACTTAATCTGACGTGATGCAGCCTTTCAGTGTTTGATATGTGTTTGAATTACACAATTAAAACAAATGCCACTAAAATATAAAGTTCAGTTTTATCAGCTGCTCAGGACTCAATAGTCATGCAAATCTTTATTTATTTTCTTATTAGAAAACCTTCTCAGTAAAGTTTTCAACGGTCGCTTACAGTATGGAGTCTTTACAGTACAGATACCTTTTCAAGTACTTCCTGAAAGTGTTGTCTCGTATTCCGTAGATGACTGACTAACAGATCGCGTGCAGGATTTGTACAATGA
Source organism: Protonibea diacanthus (assembly GCA_028641955.1). Lineage (NCBI taxonomy): Eukaryota > Metazoa > Chordata > Actinopteri > Sciaenidae > Protonibea > Protonibea diacanthus. Next base: position 1,596,129 of record CM053978.1, on the reverse strand, counting down.
TATAGTAAGCAAAGAGAGAGTCTGTATGATTCTTTGGGGAACCATTGCCGTGAGGGATGTCTAATAAACTGGGGCGCATATGTTGTCATACAGAGCAGCAGCTGGAAACCAGTGGAGGAGGATGGTGTTTCTGGTCTTTTTAGCATCTTATTGGCTGTTTTGCAGCAAGAGAATTCTGTGGGCACGTGTAAAAGATAGTGCCCCAAACTATAACTAGAAACACTGAATATGTGATGTCCCTTTCTCGATGATGAGAGACTGGGAAGACGGTTTGTCTGAGGCAAAACACTCCGAGAATGTGGAAAAGAAGTCCAGAGGCCCTGTGGTCAAAGGATGAAGAGGTCAGACATAACAGAAAGCATGGTTAAGGTTCAGATTAAAACTAATCAGCACTAACGCTCTCTTTGATGGGTGCAGATCTCAGCATGGCGAAGGGGCATGCAGACGGCGACATGTAGCACTCCACCACCATGGCAGCCAGGTTCCAGAGGAGCAAGGTTTTCGCAGTGGTGAAAAGAGCTGAGCAGGATGGAAGATTTCAGCAGACGGAGACATTGATTCTGTAGATGGCAGCTGATGACAAACAGGATGATCGCCAGGACACTTGGATCATGTCGTTGGATCACCAGGTGAATAAAAAGGATATACCTCTATGGGATTCATGTAGAAGATCTGGAGGGTGGAGAATAGGAGAGGATAGTGCTAAAAATGGATTCTCTGTGTTGACATGAACAAATATCAGATTGATGTTTCAGGTGTCTTGATTCTGCCTGCACACACACACACACATATAAAACAGGCTGACATCCAGTAATTGTCATTATTTAAACTTAAAAAAGAAACATGGCTTATGGACGGGAGTTAAGTGACGCAGTAATCGGTCTTTCATCTGTGAATTTTCTGGAATGACAGACAGACTATATCTATCTGGTTCCTAATGTAAACATTAATTTGCCTCAAAGTAAGTTTCAGTAAACGAATTATTTGCTCGCCAGTGAGGAGTGAGGATCAGACCTGGTGTTTGCTGAAGGTGTGAATGAGGCCTCAAGTGCTTGATGCAGGTGTGATGAGATCCCGGGAACTACAACAATAATATTCTTGGTCACAGCTTTAGAGAAGGAGTCTGCATACCAACAATTCCTGTCGTGACACAGATGACACGCCTATCTCTTTGAAAGCTCAGATTAAGAAAAAAAAGAAAACATTAGTGCTGAATATAATGCACATACATTTTCCATAACTGCACATGTTCATCACAAGGCTGACACTGAGACAAACATTCACGTCACGCTCACATCCGTGGGCTGGCGAGTCAGCAGTTTACTGTATCTGCAATGCCTTATTTAACATAGCTTATCAGTATTTCTAATTTCATTTTATCACCTTAAAGAATTTAATAAGAAGTGCATCAACTAATTGATGTCCTCTCTGAATCTCCAAAACACAACGAATTCATGGAATATAAATTGTTGAATTGCATTTACTAATTCTGAAAATTATTTTTTATTCAGTGACTTCATGAAGTCAGACATTAGTTTTAGGCCACTAAGATATAAATAACTTAATTAACCCATGTATATTAATCTTATTAATCTCTGTCCATCAGATTACTTTAATATATTAATTCATAATACATATATACATAAAATACAAAAAGAACAAATAAATTACCTTTGATAGTGTATTAATGTCAGTGATGTACATCATTGTTATTCAATAAAACTAATGTGTCTGTTGTGCTAGAGTCAACACCTCACGGCACTTTCAGACATGCAATTCGCAGTGCAACCCTGACTGACCGAGTTGGGACTGAGAATAGAATATATAATAAATATAATAGAATTCCATTATGATAGAAGTTACAGCAAAAGAATTGTAAATTTATCCTGTTTGAATGTAAACGGAGCTGCTGCAAGAACCTACCCATGAATAAGGATTAGTATTTAACAAAAAGTAAATTTTCATGTGTACTTTAATATCAAAAAGCTGAAAACAGTCCGACACCTGATGTTTGAACTATTTTGGTGCCATTTTTTATCTCAAATCAACCAAATCATCTGAAAATGGAGTTATAGTTTGTAGATTTTCTGCACGAGATACAACAGAGAGAAAGAAGAACTCACTCAGGCAGAAGATCAGAGAAGTAATCTGTTATAAAATCAGTATTTGACTTGCTGGAATTGACGTTAATGGGACGAAAAGTTTGCTAGAAATGTCATTCTTGCAAAGAAGCTAATAATTCAGTTGTTAAATCACTTTTTATCAATAATATGCTCAGTAGCTTTAAACATCAGCTTGAAATTGTTTCATCCAACAGAGTCAGAGCGGCGTTTGCAAATGAATGGAGTGAACTGAAAAACATAAAACGCTCTGCAACAGTAACATTAATCCAGTCCCGGCCCTAGGTAAGATTTAAAGGTGCTCATTGCATGGGCAGCACTGCCCATTCACATACAAACATACAAAGAAACTGAATACAGTATATACATTTAATATAACAGTCCACACAGAGTATAAGATTTAAAATAAAACTGTAAACAAGAGGTGGAGGCCAGATCGACGCCTGATGCTGCTGAAGTGGAGAGGATCACTGCGACTGCGGGAGATCTTATAATTCAACAGCACATATGAGGAGTAAAGAGAAGGTCTGATGTCTGATCATAAAAACATGATACCAAGAATACAATGAAACAAAATAATAAGAGGTATGGGATTTATTCTGTTATATTTATCATGTATCAGTCAGAGCAAAATGTCAGCTCACCACATGTCAATAAAAATGCAGATAGATGTGAACACCAGCTGAACAGGTGGGAGCAGTTTCCTACTATTATTTCCTTCATAACAGCTGTTAGGCTGCTCCATCATATGAACTGACGCCAAAACAAGATAACTCTCTATTTACTGATGCAGATCAAAACCGTGTTAGCTTTCAAAGTTACTATCGTTCTGCAGCAGACAAACAAATAGCTGACATCGTCTGTAGTAAAACTTGTCTCTGTCTCTCCTCTCTTTCTTTTCTTCTTTCCCTGCACCAGAGAGTTTTTTGTCGCTTTCATTATTATATTGTCAATAATGAGGTGACGTCATAAAACTGAGAGCAGGTACAGTGTAATCAGTCAGAGGAGGAGGAGGAGGAGGGTTGGGTGGGGGCTTAGTACTGCCGCCTGTCTATGTGATATAATTATCCTGTCACATTAAATGGACATACCTACTACATCGCTTTCATTGTTTCTGCAAATAAAAAGGACGGTGCAGCAAATTTGACATTGGTGACAGTGTAACTTTCAAGTGTGTCTGTGACAGGATCAGACACCATCAGGAGAAATGATCATTGTCCGAAGACATGACATGATAATGCACCAAGCCAAGCATCAATGAGGCCTAAGGTGTTCTGGTACCATGTGTACTATAAATCACCCTGTGCTTGATAGATTCTTTGCACCCAAGTCTAGCTCCCAAGCTAGCCCCGATCTCCACACTGGTCGAGGTGGTGCACTTGCATTGCCTACCCTCCGTGTAGGGTCCAGAGGATCACCATCATATTTGAGTTGAGGGCTGTGTGCCTCCTGATGCTGGGAAATGTCACAGTGAGCATTAGCTTAAAATAAAATGTGTAGGTAATTTACAGTGAATTTACTCGGTTGCAGGCCGTGGACATGTGAAGCTACTGTAGTATGTGCTATCTACAGATCAACTAAATAGAGATCCAATATATCAGTGAAACAAAGCTGTTGACAGTTCAATCACATTTCTCTAATACTGTGTGTGTGATTTTATTTGTTAGCTTCCTTTTGTAATTTTAGAAAAAACTTGTGTGCCACATTTGACTCCTAACTTTCCAACATCATGAGGTTCTCAAAATATTATTCTCAGTGTCACCGAGTTCAGGATTTTGTTTTGATGGCAGTTTACTGTACACAGATACTTTTAAAGTACTTGAAAGTCTTATCTCTGTGAGTCTGGGGAGACAATAGGACAATGTGCTGAGGGAGGATGTTGTTTATAACGCATAAAAGCAAAGTGTATCATTCTTGAACTGTCTCAGGGAACAGCACGACCTTGACCAACATAGCTGCACAGACACCACATACACAGCAGCATCTGAAACCCGTGAAGCAGGATCGTGTTTTTGCCTTTAGCATCTGCATCAGCAGCCGGCCACAAACAAATTCTCAGCAAGTGTGATGAACAGAGTGAGCCAAACTACGACCAGAAACAATACACAGCTGGCGGGACGATCCCCTCTCTTTACACTGTGTTAGAATTCTCTAAACACTGGAATCCTCAAGAGAAAAAACTCTACAGTGTTAAAGTCCAGAGGTTCAGTGGCCAAAAGAATGAAGACATCTGGTATTTACAGAAAGTGAACTAATGTCCTAGTGATTATACCAATAACAATATATGTTCTTTGACTGTACATGTTGTTGTAGTGAGAGGAAATGCAGACAAAGTGATGTAACACTCTGCCAAGGTGCCAGATTCAGAGGAGTGTTTGTGCAGGAGAATGGCCAGCAAGATGAGGACAACAGATGCAGATGCATGGTGTCAAAGATAGAGGACGGAGGCAGAAATGCTGATTGTCAGCTGACTAAGTGTCGTTGAACACCAGGTGGGATGAAAAGGATGAAGCGAGGGTCTACCTGAAGATCTGGAATGTAATAAATCAAAGTGAGATTGCAGAAAAATGCAATCATCACTGCATTTTTCAAACTGAAATGATGGTTACCTGCACTAGTAAAGGAAAGCACGCTACTCTACCTGCCCCAGCTTCCTGTGAGTAATCATATGTTTACATTTCCCAGTGAAATGACAGGTGCTCTCCTGTAGTTTGTCATGTCGTATTTATATTGTACCAGTGGACCAGTGGAATGTATTAGTACGTCCAACAAATTCCATAAATTGTACATTGGTTATGTGCATTCAACCATTATGCGTCGCGTTACTGCGTCGCATAGACTCTACGACACGTACAACAAAGACTACATTACATTGTTTCTACTCTGTAAGTGCTGCTTCACAGTTTTTTTTAACTCTTTCTCAGAGTTGTCTGTGAAATACTCCAAGTAGTACTAATAAAGAATGGTACAGATCCAGAAAACTCTTCTAACTGCACAAACAATGGTTATTATACTGAAGAACAGCTATAAACATTAAATAAAATATACAATATGGTGTTTATTGAATGTGTGGACCATGGTAGCATTGATGTAGTTGATGGTGATGCCCAGACAAAGAACGATCATGCACCCTGCCACTCTAAACAACGTGACTCGAGGGCACAGCTCTGTCACATTGCTTCCTACAGGTGTGAAATTCATGTCAGCAGCCGAGGAATTGTTTGAAAACACAAAAGACATTTTATAGTAAAGAAACATTTACAGAGTCTGTGTTACATCTTTTTATGACTGAATAATTCACTGACTCTCAGATAGTGGACTGTGATCTGGAAGATGAATCTGCCTCATGACTGAGCTTGAGTTTACAGAGAAGTTACAGAGTGTGCGTGTGTGTGTGTGTGTGTAGGTGTGTGTGTGTGTGTTTGATATAGAAATACACCTCACAGTATAGCATTAGAACAATAAGTCAGTCGGGTGGGGCTGGGAAACTAACAACGATTTTAAATCTAACTTGCATTGACTTGAATCTGGACGTGATGTGCAGCCTTTCATGTTTTGATATGTAAGTTTGGAATTACACAATTAAACAATATGTGTCAAGTTTTTAATTCTCCTTTATTAGAAAACCTTCTGAGTAAAGTTTTCTGTGGTCACTTCTAAAGGTCCAGTACGTAGAATTTTCTTACATCTCGTGGGTGTAATTACATCACATCACCTCACCTTCCTGTAAAGGAAAACAATTCAATTCATTTTATTTATATAGCAATCGTATCATAGCAACACTTTAAGGACTATGTTCAGCCAGACTTACAGTGTTTCAACACTGCAGCCCATGGAAAGAGGACCCGCCCCACTGTAGATATAAAAGGAGAATTGGCTTGAGACCACCCATGATATGGACGTCCTGAGAGTCACTGATGTATGTGGATACACCTGTTTCCAATTTCTGCAGGACAGAATACACACACACACACACACACACACACACACACACACACACACAGAAGTGAGGAACAGAAACAAGCAAAACTTCAGTTGTGAATATAAACTTTTATTTGTGTGTATTTTGAAATGGCCAACACTGAAAGAATCTCTGTGAAGTTCAGAATTACTAAAATGTGTAACAGCTTTGTTTTGAATCAGGGTGGGAAATTATATTTTAAAGATGAACATCTACATGCTGTTGAACCCTGAGGCCCTCGTTGCAAAGATCTCATTGGAAGCTCTTTAAATGGTTGCTGGCGTTATGTTTGTTGCTTATGTTTGGAGTCTTTACACAAAGATACTTTTCAAATACTCTGAAGGTATTGTCTCGTATCTCATAGATGAAGGGACTAATACATCGTGGCAGACTTGTACAACGTATATAATAAGCAAAGAGAGAGTCTGTAAAATTCTTGGGGAACTACTTGCAGATACCTAATAACTGGGGGTCATGATATTGCCATGCAGAGTAGCAGCTGGAAACCGGAGGAGGATGGTGTTTCTGGCTTTAGCATCTTTGTTGTTTTTGCAGTGAAGAGAATTCTGAAGTACGTGTAAAGATAGCGTGCCTCTAAACTATAAACTAGAAACACTGAATATGTGATTACCCTCTTCTCATGATGAGGACTTGGGAAGGCGTTTCCTGAGGCAGAAACATTCTGGGTGTATGAAAGAAGTCCAGAGGCTCTGTGGTCAAAGTGATGAAGATCAGAAATGACAGAAAGCATGGTTGTTGTCCAGATTAAAACCAATCAGCACTAACGCCTCTTTGATGGTGCAGATCTCTACATGGCGTATAAGGCATGCAGATCGGTTTATGTAGCACTCCACCGCTCATGCAGGCCAGGTTCAGAGGAGTGTTTTTAGTGGTGAAAAAGATGAGCAGGATGAAGACGCAGCAGATGGAGACATTGATTCTGCAGATGGTGTGTAGCTGGGATGACAAACAGATGACAGCAGGCCTAATGGATCATGTCGTTGATCATCAGACGAACAAAAAGGATATACCGAGATTCATGTATAATATCTGAGGGTGGACAGGTGTAAGGAGAGGAAAAGGTTTAACAAAGGAGAGGAGACTTCTTTCACTGCTGACATGAATAAACATCAGATTGATGTTTCAGGCAACTTTTCCCATTTATACAGTTGCATAATGTAATGTGATCTCTGTATATCTTTAATATCTAGCATCTGATTTACAGGCATGTGCCACCAGAAATTTACTTCAACTGTTCTGGATCTCACAGGCTTAGGATGGCTAGTTGTACTCTCTCATCCATGTGTTCTGGTTTGACAGGCGAACCCTCGATCGGGTGATGAGGATACAAGTATTAATTTTACCAAACATTCTCATTTAAATTAGAGGAGACTGTGACTGGTGTTTGCTGAAGGTGAATGAGGCTCACAAGTGGATGTAGTTGATGGAGATCCCATAAACACAACAATAACATTCTTGGTCACAGCTTTAGAGAAGGAGTCTATCGTAATACCCTGTCGACAATAGATGACACGCTTCATCTCTTTGAAAGCCTAGATTAAGAAAGAAAACATTATGCAAATATTAGTGAATACATAATGTACAGTATCAATGTACTTTAAATCTACCTGAGCTGAATACAGACAGGCCCAATTAGTTTCAATCTGAAACGTATGGATGAATAAATGTAACAAGTGCAGCAAAAATCTTGATGGTAAATCCAAGACAAACTCTGTTTGAGCCTGATCTTACATTTCCTATCAATCTTCATATCTGTATTCATAATACATGCACAGCATACACAAAAAACACAAGAAACACACTGCTGAAGTCGACACCATAACTACAGAGACACATTTTAACTGAATGCAGCAGATAATCTTATTTCTGCCTCCGTCTTCTTCAAATAGTCAAACTGTACAGTACCAAGTGTGCATGTCAGTGTCTTCATAAACTAATCTACTAGACTGCATCTAAGAAATGCACAGTCAAGTTAGCAATAATAAAAACACAATGTCTGAGTTTTCTAAATAAATTGTGCATAGTTATTGATGTGCACATCTGCAACTTATTGCATAATAACAGCTTTCTAAAGTTTAGTATAATTTCAGTCTTTGGACATCAAAACTGTTTATCACTGTATGATGATGAATGGAATATACATTTCATATCATAATTTTGAAAGAAAATATATTCTGTTTGCTCTACATTTTAAATCCCATCAAATCATCTGGAGAAATTAGAGACAGCTGAACATTGTTAACTATGAGGAGTTAAATGTGTAAAGATAAATTCTGCATTAGGAAGAAGAGAGAACTCACCTCAGAGCAGATCAGAGTATTATACTCAAAATTATAAAAAGTTAATAATTCATGTTAAAGCACGCTTACCAGCAAAGAATCTTTAAATTGTATGCCCAGTAGGTTTAAAATGACATTTCAGCCAGAAACAAAGTTTTAGAAATGTGAACTGGGAAACAGGAAAATGAACCACGTTCAACATCCATTAAGAAAAACAAACATCACAAATCCGCACACATAATCCACATGTTGTTCGAATCTGCGCAGAATCATTAGTGATGACTACACCGCGGAAATCAGCTGTGACGTTAACTGATCTAAATATTTCCATTAACACAGTTTGTACAGTTCATGTGACATTTTGGATTTACAGACTGTGCAGCAGGTGGTGCTTACCTTAGATGATGCATTTAGACTCCAGCCAGGAAACGTTTCACTTTATATGTGCTGTGCTGAACACGCGTGTCAGGATTCAGGGGGGTGTGTTTGCATGCTGACGTATTGCATGTATACATGAGTAGGAGTATTTGTGTACAAGGATTACAAGTAGATAGAAGGATATAGATAGATAGATAGATAGATAGATAGATGATAGATAGATAGATAGATAGATAGATAGATAGATAGATAGATAGATAGTACTTTACTGATCCTCGAGGGAATTCTTTCAGCAGCATAAATGTTTGACACATAGAACACAGACATGCAGTAAAAAATGCTGACACACGGTATAGAATCAAATAACCCAGTGAGGAAGAAATATATGCTTCTACTCTAAAAATATACATAAGAAAAAATATACATAAAAATATATGATGGTTGTGTGACTGTGTGCTCATGTGAGTCTGTTCATAAATTGGGTTGTTACTTTCTCACCCTTTGCTTTAAATAACTAAGATTTCATGAAATGATGAAAATCAGCATTAGACGAGACATTTTCCACGTAGGGCAGCACTGTCGCCTCACAGCAAGAAGCTTACTGGTTCCAGCCTTGACTGGGGCCTTTCTGTGTGAGGTTTGCGGGTACTCTGTCTTCCCACAGTGCAAAGACATGTTCTTCAGGTTACCTAAATTGTCTGTAGTAGCTGTGGAGTGTAACGTGTGTGTATGTCTTGTCAGCGTGTACCCAGCCAAAGTTGGGATAGGCTTTGCTGTGCAAGTTGTTTATCTTGTGCACATTACGGTTGTCCGGTGCAATGTTCAACTTATTTTATTATGTCTGTCATGTTGGGACTCTGCTCACACTCACACAGTTAACGGCCAGTGGAGCTTATGTTTTCTTCTGCTATAATGTGAGGTAGAGCCTACACTGCTATAAGTCCTGCACACAGCTCTCATTACTGATAGATAAGTGTGCTATGGAGCTCTATAACATTTTATTGTGTGTGTTTTTACAGTTGTCATATTTCCTGATGACTTGACTACTTTCTACTATGAATTATAGATTTTATTTTTGTTTCTGTTATTCTGGTTTATATCAAATATACGGATTATTATTCTTACAGTGCCCATTGTGCCCATTTAATTACTGGACAGGTTCGGTCTTTGTGTGTGTTTCTTCTTTTCTTTTGTTTCATCACATGACCTGTCAGGTGGACTTTTTGACAGGTCCTTGTGAGGTGTGTGTCTGACAGGCTCGATAACTCTAATATTTCTCTGTGTTAAGTGTGTCACATGAGCACACACATGCAGCAGCAGTGTGATGGTTGTCACACGCTTCATTTCTTAAGTTACATCCATGCACATCAAGCAACAACAGAAAGTTATTTGAAAAATAAAACACTGGTGACCACAGTCGGAGTTGTTCTACACTGTTGCCCATAAAGCTGAAATAAAATATTTTAATTCTTTATGAAATGATTATGACAATGTGATTTATTCTTGATAAAGTATATAAATACAGTGAAAACTTATTGATCAGGTCTTGCAGCAGTGTATCTTAGCTATGTTTCCCACACTGTACAGCAGCAACTCTGAAACACTGAATAACTTTATACATAACATAAGCATACTGTACAACTTCTGCTTGTAATTTTATTTTTATAATACATGACAGGCTGAGCTTTACAGTGTCTTGCATGTTACTTGGCTGAATGAACTCACAGTGTAAAGGCACAAAGATGTTTGTGAAATCCTGTGTTTAGCAAAAAGTCAAAATATCTGCTGTGAAATTTATGCCGACTTTACACAGCAGATCCTTTCTAGGTACTTCCAGAAAGTGTTGTCTCGTAAGCCATAGATGATTGGACTGATAGATCGTGGCAGGATCTGCACAATAATGTAGCAAGCAAACAGGGAGTCTGGGTAATTCTTAGGAAACCACTGCAGCAGAACATCTACAAACTGGGGGGCTAGCATATGCTGGGCTTGGCACAGAGCAGCAGCTGAAACCGTGGAGGAGGATGGTGTTTTGGCTTTTTTAGCATCTTGCTGGGCTGTTTCTGCAGTGAAGAGAATTCTGAAGTACGTGTAAAAGATAACAAACCAAACTATAACTAGAAACACTGAATATGTGATGTCCCTCTTCTCGATGATGAGAGGACTTGGGAAGACGTTTTTTCTGAGGCAAAACACTCGAGAATGAAAGGTCCAGAGGCTCCTGTGGTCAAAGTGATGAACAGGTCAGGAAAGAACAGTAAACGAGGTTACAGTCCAGATTAAGCCAATCAGTATTAACGCGCTCTTTGATGGTGCAGATCTCACATGGCGCAAGGGGCATGCAGACGGGCGATGTAGCACTCCACCGCTAAGCAGGCCAGGTTCAGAGGAGTGCTTTCTGTGGTGAAGACAGGCAAGATTAAGGCACAACAGATGAAGACATTTAGTCTGTAGATGGTGTGTTGATGAGAAAAAGGAGACGGGCCACGGTCACTTGATCATGGCCGTTGATCACCAGGTATAAAAAAGGATATACCGAGGATCTGTAAAGATCTGGAGGGTGGGAAGAAAAAAAAACACAGGATGAGAAAAGGTTTGGAAACTTTGAAGTGCAGATCAGAGGAAAGGAAAGAAATGTCATACCTCGTGTTTGCGAAAGGTTTGAATGAGGCCTGCATTGATGTAGTTGATGGAGATCCTTTTATGAACCAGAACGACTACATTCTGATCACAGCTTTGTGTGAAGGAGTCTGACACTGTAAAACAATCGGGCCACGTTGGATGATGACACGCTCATCTCTTCAAGGCTGAAATAGAAAAGAAAAGATGCAACATTGTTCAGTTCTAAGTAAATATTTAGTGATTATAGATCATAACTATTTCTTTAAAGACAACATTGTTTTGAAGAGGATCTCTCTTTTATGATAGATTTTTGTGAGAACTTTGTTTGTAAAGCAACATAATGCATCATTAATGTGTTAAGGCCACAACATTGTAGTTTATTATCATTATTTAGACCAAATTGGCAGAGTTCTGAACTCTGAGATTTCAATTCTAATGTAATAAAAAAATAATAATTATTGTACTATAAACAATTTGAACATTCAGAGCCAGGCTTGCAGTACATCTACAGTATAATGCAGTATAATTAATATGATAAGCATTTATTTATTAGTAAGTATATTATGATTTCATCTACACTAGCAGTGTCCAAACTTTTTTAAAGAGGGCCAGATGTGAAGATGCCCGAGGGCCACACGAACATTTTTAAATGAAATGAATTACTAATAAAAGTTACATAGAAATGCACTGTTCTGTAACAATTTTGTTTTCATTGTCACAATTATATATTTTTTTTTATTAATGTCACTACCCAAGCTAAGCATGAACAAATCTAAAACCACTTCTTCTTTTTCTTCTTCCTTCTTTCACATCTGAGTCAGACACAGAATAAATTATATGAACACGTTAAACTTGCACGAAGTTGATAAAAATCTGAACCTCATGTTCATTTTAAACATGATTTATCATGAGTGATGCAAAGTCTGTGAACATTTAAGTTTAAAACGTATCACTCTTGCTCGTCTTTAACAAAATCTTCAGAAAGTCAGTATTCTGTGTCACATCACCAGCAGTCACTTTCCTGAAAGGTTCAATGTTTGGCTATGTCAACCAAAAGATAAACTGAGCCATGCAGGTCTGATGCTAACTTAGCAGGCCATAACAATGGGCATTATAAAAATGAAGCTGAGGGCCGAATGAAACCTGACTGTGGGTCGCGATTGGCCCCCAGGCCGTACTTTGGACTTTACATCAACAACTCAATATCAGCCCAAAAGTAACATCACTATATCAATCTTGGCGAAAGTTAACTGACTGTGAAAACTAATGAATAACAGGAGGTGTTCAAGCTGTCTTACTTTCCAAATTCCAATTGTTTGATCACATATGATCAGCCTGGAAGTCATTGCAGTGAATAGATGATGGAAGAAGATTCACACTGAACTGATAAAAGTCCAGTCAGAGCTGTCACTATAGGCTCCCTGCAGGTGACACTCACTCAGCACGCATTCAGACGAGGACACAGACAATATGACTGAAAATACTGACTTTATATGGGGTGTGGTGGCAGACGCCCAGATTCCCTGATGTGTGTGTGTATGCTTAGTGTTACAAAAAAATGAAACTATTAGGTGTGTTTGTGTTTTTGCTTTTTGTGAGCACAAATGTGAATTTCTAAAAAACAACAAAAAAGTAGATTATTGCATAATCTGTGGTTTCTTTTTTATGACTTTTGTGTTCCTACAGTTTCAAAGTGCTCTGTACAATCGTCAAAGATATGAACCATGGTCCCAGACTTTGGAGGTGCAGGATCTCATCCCGGTCTGCAAACCATCTGAGTTCCCAAACTGACTCTTCTTCTCACCCCCGCTGCTTCTGATCTTATTCACAAGATGTCCATGACTATCGGCTGCAAACAATGGAGGCTTGAACACGCTCCACTTCTGGGTTCCATGTCCCCAGATTTCTGGATTGCATGAAATTCTTCCATTCCTGGTTCCAGGTCTGGTTCCAGGTCTGTTCGGCCTTCTTCCATGCCGTCATTTATGTGAGCTCTAATCTGAGTAAAAGCGTTAAATGTTGATTTCTAAGGCAGGTAAATTGAAATGAAACTCATCCTCTGCAGCAGAACTTTGAGTCCTCCTTTTTTGTGATGTTTGTGTTCTGGACTGACTGACCTTCACGCCTGAAAAACATGGATCAAGCTTTGTTTCTTTTACAAAGTTATTGTACATGCATTACTGTGTAGTAGTTGAATAGGTCATTTACTGTATGCCAAATAATACGCCTGATCAACAAAACTGATGAACCTTACATGTGAACTATACATATACTTTTTTTAAGTACTTCCTGAACATATGGTCTCGTAAGCCATAGATGAATGGACTAATGGATCGGCAGACCTGCACAATAATATAATAAGTAAAAGAGAGTCTGTAAACTCTAGGAACAACTTGTGCAGAACATCTACAAACTAAAAGGCTAGTAAGGATGTCATACAGAGCAGCAGCTGGAAACCGTGGAGGAGGATGGTGTTTCTGGCTTTTAGCATCTTTGCTCGCTGTTTTGCGAAGAGAATTTGAAGCACTGCAAAAAGATAGTGCCCCAAACTATAACTAGAAACACTGAATATGTGATGTCCCTCTTTGAGGATGACAGGACTTGGGAAGACGTTTGGAGGTAAAACACCTGAGAATGAAAGAAGTCCAGAGGCTCTGTGGTCAAAGGAACAGGTCAGAAAGAACAGTAAACGAGTTACAGTCCAGACAAGCCAACAGTACGAATGTTCTTGATGGCAGTAGATCTCTACATGGCGAAGGGGCAGACACACAGAAAATTTCACCGCCATGCAGGCTAGTTCGAGGTGGACTGTTTCAGTTGTATAAAGAGGCAAGATTAAGGGGCACAAATAGACGGAGAGCATTTAGTCTGTAGATGGTAGCTGATGAGAAAAAGGAGACGGCCACATGCCCACTGGATCATGTCATTGACCACCAGGTGAATAAAAAGGATATACCGAGGATTCATGTAGAAGATCTGGAGGGTGGGAAGAAAAAACACAGGATGAGAGAAAAAGTTTGAAAACTCATGTAAGATCAGAGGAAAGGAAAAAGGAAATCTGACCTGGTGTTGGGAGAAAGTGCAACGAGGCTCATTGATGTAGTTGATGGAGATCCCAGAACCAGAACGATCACATTCCTTGATCACAGCTTTAGTGGAAGGGAGTCTCGATACTGTAAAAACCACCGGCCACGTTGGATGATGACACATGTCTATCTCTTCAAGACTGAATTATGAAAAAGAAAAGATGAACATTGTTCAGCTTCTAAGTAAATATTTAGTGATTATAGACGGCAACTCATTTCTTTAAAGATAACATTGTTTAGTGAGACTTCCTTTATGACAGATTTTGTGGAGAACTTTTGTTTGTAAAGCAACATAATGCATCATAATGCTGCTGATAATAAACATTGTAGTTTATTATCAACATTTAGACCAAATCACAGAGCTTGAACTAATGTAATAGAAACAAATAGGATGTATTTGATGAACTGTTTGGCCAGAGAATGTCTAAATAGTTTATAGTGTAATAATAATTAGAGTAAATTCTACAGTATAAATGCAGTATACTCCATGATATGCTAATAATTGTATTTCTCAATCTATTTTTTAATCTTAAGCAGTAGCATATTAGTATATTATATTTTCATTTACATCAGCAACTCAATATCATCTCAAGAAAAAAGTCCTCACTCAGTCAGAAGTTCAACATCAACTTAAAAAGTACATCATTGTACTTAATCTTGTGCTAGTGTTAACATTTAAATGATGCAGCATCCGGTAATATTAACAGTTTGTTTATGGGCCAATTGAAAGTCATTATGAATAGACAGATGAAGCACATCACACTGGAACTGATAAAAGTCCAGCCAGAGCTGTCACTATAGTTCCTGCAGGTGACACCACTTTAGTTGATACACCAGATTTGAGATGCAGATAATACACTGAAAATATCAGACTTTATATGGGGTGGTAAGACGTCCCAGATCTCTGATGTGTGTGTGTGCATGCTTAGGCGTTATAAAGTAAAATGTTAGATGTGTTTGTGTTTTTTTGCTAAAATCTGTAATCTGCATGTTTTGATGACTTCTGTGCCCCATAGTTTCAGGGGCACCACATCATCACATAGACCCATGGTCCCAGACTCTGAGGTGGAAAAAGGAGGTGTGCTGAGCTGGGTAACTGAAATGAACTTATTCCTCCAGGCAGCACTCTGAGGTCCTCCTTCACTAGGATGATCCAGTTTCATCGATGTCGATTTTTTGTGCCTGGACTGACTGACCTTCACGCCTGAAAGTACTGATGGACTGCCAGCCCTACGTGATCAATGTGCCGCTGCAATAATGTGTTACTGCAGTAGCTGAATAGTCATTTACTGTACGCTAACACTACGTCTGATCAACAAAACTGATGATCTCAAACACAAGAAGGGAAGATATTCTTGCATATGATACAAAAGATCCAGGCTGGAATGGAGCCTGGGTAAGGCCCTCGCTACAGGTGAGCTACCTAGATGCCCAAAGAATGTAAACCTGTTTTCAAAGCAAAAGGACCAAAAACATGAAACCTATATTTTCAATTGTTCAGTTTTGTTTTGTTGTAAGATGAGACAATGACAGTTTGACATCAGCTGTCAATGGTCAGGTCTACCTAACAGGGAGTCCATCTGTCCTCACAGAACAGCTGAGCATGACTTCGTTATATGTCCTGTTTATCATCTGTATGTGCAGCATTGATTTAGATTCATTCGTAACTGTCAAGTACTTCAAGTTAAAAAAACATAAAATAATAACACTTAATCTTGATTAAACAACATCACATCTTTAATTCAAACATACATTTTATCAATCAATGCTAAAATACACAATTTTTACATAACATAAAGATGACAGCCAGGAATTGGAAAATGAGGATGATAGAAACAATATAGTACATGGTTGACATTAAATAAATAAATGATGGGTGATGATGTTCATTTCAGCAGACTGTCCCGCATTTCCTTCCTAAATCTATGCAGTAAACTAAGGTGAGTTTATCTCAAAGTGGACAAACAGCACATGTAGTAAAGTGATGGAGATTCCAGGTTTTAATGCTAACTGATCACTGCACTATATTATGATTATCAGATAGATGAGCGCCAGAACAACCTGCAGAGTTATCCGCTATTAATTCCAATGAGACATTTAATACTGTGCAATGTGGACCCTTATTATTATTATTATTATTATTATTATTATTATTATTATTATTATGCATTTTTAAATCTGGATTCAACAAAAGTCTGATCCTTAACTTGCACAAAACTGGTTCACTGCTTCCTTGATGTGCTACTGTACACAGATACTTTGAAGTACTTCCTGAAAGTCTTGGTCCCGTGAACCCGTAGGACAATAGGGCCACTGTGCCGAGGGAGGATTTGGTTTATGGTGTAGATAACAAACCATACGGATGGTGCACTCCCTGGGAATAAGTATGTCAGCACCTGAAGTAACAGGTCGCACATGTTGAGCCACACAGCAGCACCCTAAAACCAAGCAGGATCGTGTTTCTTGGCCTTTAGCATTCAAATTAGCAGCTTGGCCATAAACAAAATTCTCCAAAGTAAGTGTAGAACAGAGTGAGCTAAACCACACCAGAAATAACATGGGACGATCCTCTTCTCACTAGGCACCTCAAACACTGAATCCAGAGCAGAACTCATATGAAAGAAGTCCAGAGGTTCAGTGGCCAAAAGAACAAAGACATCTGGTATTGAGGCGAACTGACTGTCCAGATTTGTTTCAATAAATGGGGTTATATGTTCTTTTGACTGTACATGTTGTTGGCAGTGGAGAATGCAGATTAGCTACAAACACTCACACAAAGGAAAGCCAGACTCAGAGTGAGTGTTTGTGTGTAAGATGGCTGGCAAGATGAGATACAAATACAGATGTAGATAATGATGTGAAGGTGTAGGAGATGACAAAGATGAGATGCTGGTTGTGAGCTGCATCACGTCGTTGAATTACCAGTGGATGAAAAGGATGTAGCTACAGGGTTCATCCCAAAGAAGATCTAAATGAGCAACAGAAATGACAGCTTCAGAAATGCAATTTGCACATGTAAAACATAATAAAATATGTAATTTACAATGCTGATTTAATCAAGCAACTAGATGGGAACTTTTACAAGGATCGCCATATTGGTGTTCTTGTCATTCAGCTAAGTGATAGGAGCAGAGTAGAAAATTAGATAAAGTTAGAGATGTTTCCAATCATACATATCGTTCACCACCTTCCTTTCTTTTGCTCGATTGAGGCAAGGGCTTAAAACAAACTGTTTACACACATGATGCTTAAGTTGAACGTATCATCAATTGACAGTTGATGCAGATCCCAGGACAATAAATAAATGATTCCTTGCCAATAGCCAGTTAAATGTCCCTGTAATTGAAAGCCATCAAGAAATGAAGGAGCCCTTCGATGTAAAATCTATCCTGTTTTCACTCTGATAAACTTTTGAAAAAAGAAACAATATACAGATGAAATGGCATCATTTCAGAACAAATAACTGTGCATACTTTTAATTTTCAAGTGAAGCAATACAGTTCATACGGACTCTAGACAGTGGATTCTGATCTGGACCTGTCTTAACATGAAAGCTTGTTCATGCAGCATGTCCATTGAGTATATGACTTGCTTGACCTAAAACACACCCACATGGAGGCTTGGGGATCGAAATGTCTATTTAGTTAGATTCAGCATTGATGTTTAGTACATTTACTATGTGCGACAACTTACGATAATGGATAATATTGATTTGTCTTACAGTTTAACAAGCTCAAACAATACTTTAAAACTTGGAACAGATTCACTTAAATATCTGGTTCACTTTTCAAAACACTGTCCCCATCCCGTTATGTTTCTTTTGCCTCCAAGTCTGATTTTGAAAATCTCCACCAGGGAAATAACACAACGAACAGCAGGATGAACGTGAGATTAATAATGCCAGCAGCCTTTATGCCTAAGGAATTTAGAGCAAGCATTTTCTTATCTTAAAATGATATTTATGGAAGAGCTGAGCTAATAACATTTGGGGAAGCATCCGCTTTATTCACAAAGCGTAAATTGCATTAAGGACCAACATTTTCAAGTCTAAATAGAGTCATGGAGAGAAGTGTGCCAGACATTTACAGTAATAATAAGAAGATACGAGGTGAAGATATTAAAAACTGTGGCACCCCACGGAAATTTTGAAAGGGTCATAAGCGGCTGCTGCCGGGGTCTGTATTGGAAAAAGCACACCTCAACAGTAATATTTGGATGCAGCAGCTTAAAGCAATGCGAAAGCATTAATCTCTATACAGAAATTTCAGTAATTAGCATGTCTTTAATACAATGAGCAGTTGATGCCATAGCTTACTAATTTAGCATTAGGCTGCAAATTTTAGCAATTAGCATGTCTTTACATAATGAGAAGGTTTTAGAAGGTTTGTAAAGGTTTGAAGGTCAGTGTAGTAGGTCCTCAAATTAGCAAATCTAGTGACATAATTTTATTTCTGTGGTACAAAATTTGTGGGCTGTTAGTGTGTGTGTGGTGTGTTTGCCCCGTCTGTTTCGCGTGTGCTTGTCTGTGTTGATCTGTCTCTCTCTGTCTGTGTTGCACACTAGCTGCCTTGCTGCCTGTCATTTTAGGACAGACAAGTTCAAATTAAGTGTCATTAATTGCTAAAAATGGCTTCCCTAATGTTAGCAATTAGCATGTCTTTTTAATTTCAGTAGGTTAGAATTAGTGGCCAGCGCTGACGCCCAGCAATTAGCATGTCCTTAATTTTTATCGGTTAGAATTAGTGGGACAGCTACTGATGGCGCCAGCAATTAGCCTGTCTTAATTTTACCGGCTAGAAATTAGTGATAGCGCGACAAGTAGCTGCACTGCTGTCTCTGTCTGGCCTTACACAGACAGCCCAAATTAACTGCCAATAACTGCTAAAATGGCTACCAGCGGGCAAAGCATTGCACCTGTTTGAATGCTGCCAAGATAGAGAGAGAGAGAGAGAAAATGCTGAGACCATGCCTCAATAGGAAGGATTTCTACAAACTGCATTTCTAATCATTGAACTGCTTAATTTTGGGCATCTTGGAGGCCTTCCTGAACTAAATATGCAGTTTGTGTGTAAAATGAAGAGAAATGTGACTTATTAAAATCGATTCAAAGAAAGGCTACTTCTGTTTTCCTCCAGAAATTTTCCCCTTTTAACATGGAGTCTATGGGGCTGTGATGGGTGTTGGTGGTTAATCTTGTGTCTGACGCCAAAACTATAATACTGACAGCTTTAGCAGGCGAACTGTGAGAGAAGACAAATTTTCCTGATGTTTCTATGTATAAATTATAACTGGTAGTGTGAAATTCCAGGCCACAGGAGCAGTTTCATGATTTTGACTGATTTTTTTCTCTCCTCCTCACTCTAGCTGATGATGTCATCCACTCTAGCGAATAAACATTCCATGCAATACACAATTCCATTATAAACCTAGAAATTTGAGCAAAGCCTTCTCAACTTTGAGCCTCTATAGTTTAAAAACAGTAAAAGGTGTCAGATATGATGGAATCAATGAAGAGAAGGTGAAGAGTACTCCATTTTAAAGTTTAGCCGAAGTCTCTGTGAAAGTATGCCAGAGCAGTTCATTTTGAAATGTCTGTTGAAATATTTTTCAGGGTTTCTTCATTCATTCATAGGAAATTTTTCAGTTTTTCAGGAGTTATTCGCGAATTTTTCGCGAATTTCTTACACAGGATTCAGGATGAAAACACACGTTTTGATATTATTTACTGAAAAATATAATACCGCATTAATTACCGAAAAAGGGCGGAAAATGAATAATAATAATAATAATAGTATTAATAATGTTCGCCATGAAACACTTAGGAAGATTAATAGTTGCCCGCGTCGAGGTACCCGGCACTAATAATAAAATCACTGGAATTAAATGATACCACAAAGTATTAATTGAAACTTCAATTTAATTCACATCATACAAACTTCAAGGTTATAACATTTTCTTACATTTTAATTTAAAAGAAAACAGAAGCAGGAATTGTTGTAAAGTCTTTTTCTACATTCCTCATTTGACTTTAATGGTAGATTTTACTCATCTTAAATAATAAGAGATATTAATAAATGATCAAACATCATCTGATATATCATGAGGCTGGTTTGTTGACAGTTTTATCACAGAGACATTTAGTACTGTGTGATGGCGGCCCATTGATTTTCCATTCTTGGTGCTTTGTGTGCATTTTTAAATTTGAATTTTGGATCATGGGGTTTGGAAGTATTATTCCATGAGAGCAGCTTCAGGACGTTCTTTGGATGGCAGTTTACTGTACACAGATACTTCCTGAAAGTCTTATCTCGTAGCCCGTAGACACTAGGACCGTGAACATGTTTGTGAGGACTTGAATTAATATAGGTTGTACATAATTGCCATACACAAATAGCATTAAACTTAATTGGAGATCGACTCATCTTAAAGGTCCATGTAGAATTTTAGTTTCATTTAGTAATCCAATCACTGCATTGCAGTCTCCTCTTATCACCCTCATCTTCCTAGTGTAAAAGAGAAACAACACTTTAAGGATCCTGTTTAGAGTCAGTATTTTAAACACGGCGTTTCAAGACGGCAGCCTCCATGAAAGGGGACTCGCTCCTACTGTAGATATAAAAGGAGAATTTTAAGTAACAAAATATAAAAGATTTTATTTTCAGATGATTATACATGCATGAAAACATAGTTCTGAATATTATATTCATTAGGATGATGGACAGACTAAAGAGCAGCTTCAGTTTCATTCATACATATACTATATTATTATATTACTGTATATACTGTTTAGTAACTATAACATTACCATCATATCATGAGTAGTATTCACGAGTAGTATTACCATCTTGCCACTGCACCTTATCTACATATATATCTTCTGTGTTTTTATTTGTATTTTTTCTACCTCACTACTTTATTATATTGTATTTTATCGATTCAAATACTGCACTGAATAGAATAATAAAAGTAATCTATTTAACAATCTAAAACATTACACAATTTAAAGAAACAGTGATTGGGGGACTTTAATATTTTATTGATACAAAGTTACACAGAGTCAAAGTACATGCAGGGCTGAGTTTTACCAGTTAGCAGTTCAAGCTCAGTCGACATCTTTGAACAGGACAGGTTGGGGTCGCTACATCAAACTGCACATAATGATTTGACCTGTGCTCAGGTTACATTGTGAGGCCAGTGTAAAGATCAGCTGACAGTCGCATTAAGATTCTCTCCCCGAGTGATCACATTACATAATATGCACACACTCAGTGAGTCTGTGACACACATCAGTGGCATTAAGATCATTTTGAGTTATTTTGTCATAGTGTCTTCAGTGTTGTCTTTGGGATGGACTTCATTGTTACTGTACACAGATACTTTTTGAAGTACTTCCTGAAAGTCTTATCTCGTAGGCTCAGACAATAGGACTGGGCAAAGCAGGAGGATTTGATTTATAATAAACATAATAGCATATGGCACTTATCCTCTCCTGGAAACACGTGATGCACCTTGAATTAACATATTGCACGCATACCACTACACAGCAACATCTGAACCCGTGAAGCAGGATCGTGTTTCTGCCTTTTAGCATCTGCATCAGCAGCTTTGGGCTACAAACAAAATTCTGAAGTAAGGTAGAAATATGAGCCAAACTACGACCACAGAAACAATATGTGGGACGATCCCTCTTCTTTTTACACTGTAGGCACCCTAAACACTGAATCCCTAGAGCAGAAACTCTTTGCTGTGAAAGAAGTCCAGAGGTTCAGTGGCCAAAAGAATGAAGAGACATCTGGTATTACAGAAAGTGAACTTAATGTCCAGATTATGCCACAACAATATATGTTCTTTGACTGTACATGTTGGGTTGTAGTGAGAGTGAATGCAGACAGCGATGTAAATATACCTGCTGCCATGAAAGCTAGATTCAGAGGAGTGCCTGTGGTAAGATGGCCGGCAAGACGAAGAGACAAATAGATGACATGGATGGTGTGGAAGGTGTATGTGAAGACGAAGAGGGGAGATGCTGGGTTGTGAGCTGATAAGTCATGAACACCAGATGGATGAAAAGGATGAAGCGAGGGTTCATCCTAAAGATCTGAAATGAGCAACATAACTGGGGGTTAGATTTCATTAAATTGTACATCTCTACATTGGTATTCATCATGGACCTTAAATCACTGACAGTGCCACTGAATTTAGTGACTTATTTATGAGTGGACGAATTGGTTTTAACATGATGTTCACATAGCTCAACGTGAGGTTGACTGGACATAACATTAATATACATTATAATGAAACCAAAAGAGACGGAGACACTCAACCAAAGAAACAAAAGAGGGGGAAACACGGGGCCAGCCACGCTGTGGGCCGTCGCTCCCTGCACTGCCCCACTAACTAAAGAAAAACAGGCCTAACCTAACACAAAATGACAAACAGGACTACCGGTGGTTTCCAACTCAAACTAAAATAAGAAAACTCTGCCATCACGGACAGAGGGAAAAGTTAGCGGCTAGGCCTAGCTCAAAAGGAAAAAGTAACCCTTCCCCTGCTGCTGCCCCACAGCTCTGAGAGCGCGGCCTCCTCCTCCTCTTTGACCCTTCCCTGGATTACCAAAACTGAGTGCCGCCTGAGGAACAAACGAGGAGGACAGGAAGGAGAACAGCAGCCCCAAAAAGAAAAGAAACCCCCACTACCTAAAAACATAACAATAACATCAACGTAACATTAATATAACATCAACATAACATCAGTAATGTTCCTCCAGTTTTCGTTGATTGCTGAAGTAATTAACCCTCATAGAATAATATACACATCACACACATGATGCTTGTTGAACGTGTGGACCATTGTGGCATTGATGTAGTTGATGGTGATCCCGAGGACAACAACAGTCAGATTCTTGCCAACAGCCGTCAGTAATGTGTCCCGCTGACTCGAAGCCATCGTTGCATTGCTGACCGCGGATGTGAAATTCATCTCAGTGTCCGATAAACTTTTTCAAAAGCAAAAGAAAAACAATATACGATGATGAAATACAGCAATACAGCAAATTCTAAGTAGTCAAGTGAAGCACAGTTCAATACTGACCTCAGACAGTGGATTCTGATCTGGAGATTAATGTGTCTTAACATGACAGATTTTGATGCAGCAGGTTCACTGAGTATATGTGTATGCGTCTGGCCTGAAACACACCCACACTGCATGCATGTGTGATGTAGTAAATGTGTATTTTTAGATGTGGTTCAGCATTGAACGTGTGTAGTACATTTACCATGTGTATATGACTTCCCACAATCGACAACGTTAGCTGGTTCAACAAGCTCAAACAACACTTTCATACTTCAACTCATGAAGTTGTCTCTTTTCCCTCCATTCTTTGTCTGTAAGTGTGATTCTGGAAATACGTTAGTAAAACCACACAGTGCACAGTATGATGGTGAACAGGTGAATGGGGGGTTGAGAGGAGGCCAGCAGGTTAATCTGGTCAGTAGGACAAAGAAAATGCTGTGTGTTTACATGAAGACAGTTAGCTCACATCAGCATCATCTGATCTGATCACAAGATGAGATGTCTGGATCTGTCTGTCTATCAGGAGATGAATAGAGACAGTTTTGTGTATTGTTTCCAAAGCCACTGTCAAAAGTGAAGCCACAATAAAACATTACACACTTAAAGAAAAGTCAGTGATTGGGGGACTTTAATATTTTATTGATACAAAGTTACATAGAGTCAGCATATGCAGGGCTGAGTTTACCAGTTAGTGCTCAAGCTCAGTTTACATCTTTGAACAGGACAGGTTGGGGTCGCTACATCAGACTGCACATAATGATTTGACCTGTGCTCAGGTTACATTGTGAGGCCAGTGTAAAGATCAGCTGACAGTTTAGTCAGTGATCTCTCCCTCTGAGCAGATCACATTACACATTATGCACACTCAGTGAGTCTGTGACACACATCAGTGGCATTAAGATCATTTTGAGTTATTTTGTCATAGTGTCTTCAGTGTTGTCTTTGGATGGACGTTCATTGTTACTGTACACAGATACTTTTTGAAGTACTTCCTGAAAGTCTTATCTCGTAGCCCGTAGGACAATAGACTGGCAAAGAGGAGGATTTGATTTATAATGAAATAAATAAAAGTATATGGTAATTTATCCTCCTGGAAACACGTATGTGAGAACGTCAAGTAACATAGGACGCACGTACACCATCATACACAGCAACATCTGAAACCCGTGAAGCAGGATCGTGTTTCTTGCCTTTTTAGCATCTGCATCAGCAGCTTTGGCCACAAACAAAATTCTGAAGTAAAGCGGTATCAGGAGAGCCAAACTACGACCAGAAACAATATGTGGACGCATCCTCTTTGGCACTGTAGGTACCCTAAACACTGAACTCTCAAGCAGAAAAATCCTGCTATGAAAGAAGTCCAGAGGTTCACAGTGGCCAAAAGAATGAAGACATCTGGTATTACAGAAAGAACTTAATGTCCAGACTATGCCAATAATAATATATGTTCTTGACTGTACATAAGCTGTTGTAGTGGAGAGGAATGCAGACAGCGATGTAACACTCCGCTGCCATGAAAGCCAGATTCAGAGGAGGTTTTGTGGTGAAGATGGCCGCAAGACGAAGAGACAACAGATGTAGACATGGATGGTGGAAGGTATGTGAAGACGAAGAGGGAGATCAAGAGCCAGAGCTGATCATGTCGTTGAACAATTATGGTGATGAAAAGGATGAAGCCAGGTTCATCCTAAAGATCTGGGAAATGGAGCAATAAGATTCAGCTTAGGTTGCAGTACACTGGCTTTTGTTATTTCACATTTATCTAAACCTAAATTTAATGACAGAATTATTTATGATTGATCATTTAGTTTCACATGATGTTCAAGCATATCTTCAGCATGAGGTGAAGTTTATGTATGTTACTTTACCGAACAGATTCTACATGAATAAAACATGAATTCCTACAATCCTGATTTAATGAAGCAATATGTTCCTTTATGATTGATTGAATCAAATGACATCGATGACTGTACTCGTACTCTGGTGATGTTCATCCACCTTCATCAAACAAATGTTTGGAAATACAGCAGACAGAAAAGAAAGCACATGAAGGGAAGTGAGAGATGTTTCATCCATATTGTTCACCTCCTTTCCTTCTTTGATTGATGAAGTAATTAACCCTCATAGAAAAATATACACATCACACACACATGATGCTTGTTGAATGTAATTCATTGTGGCATTGATGTAGTTGATGGTGATCCTGAGGACAACAACAGTCAGATTCTAGCCAACAGCCGTCAGTAATGTGTCCCGCTGACTCGAAGCCATCGTTGCATTGCTGACCGCGATGTGAAATTCATCTCAGTGTCCATAAACTTTTTCAAAAAGCAAAAAGAAAAACAATATAATGGCGATGAAATACAGCAATACAGCAAATTCTAAGTAGTCAAGTGAAGCACAGTTCAATACTGACCTCAGACAGTGGATTCTGATCTGGAGATTACTGTGTCTTAACATGAAAGATTTTGATGCAGCAGGTTCACTGAGTATATGTGTATGCTGCCTGGCTCTGAAAAACACACCTACACTGGCATGCATGTGTGATGTAGTAAATGTGTATTTTTAGATGTGGTTCAGTTTTTAATGTGTATGGTACATTTACTATGTGGTTATAACTTCCTACAATCAACAACGTTGGCTGGTTCAACAGTTTCACAAGTGAGAGCATCCAACAGGCACGGACTGATAGGAGGCCGTCAGGTCGTTTATGGTCCAAGAAGTGTCCAGAGAATCAAGAAAGCTGACAATAATGTCTCCAAAGTAAAAGTGAAAATTAAATTTTATTGCATCATGACCGGTGTTATTCAGGTACAGCACAGAAACATAAAAATGATTTAGTACTACTACTTCAGATAAACAAAGACTCTGAAGTCTTCTTATAAGTTTAGAAGAGTTAGCAGGATCAAGTCATGGAGATACATGAACAGAAGTCATGAAACATGAAACCCACTATCAGTTACTACCTGTGATAATTATCCTATTATTTATTCCTTTTTTGTTGGACTGCTAAATTGTCTTTATCTGCCCATTATATATTGGAAGAATAGAAGTAGTGGCACCATCTAAATGATTTTTTATTTGTAAACAATGAGTTTCACCATTTAATTCACAGAAAGTTACAAAAGAAGATTGGATGGATTGCGGAGATTTCTCTGTGCTCTGGTTGTCTGTTTCTATGCCGACTTTACACAACAGATCCTTTTTAAGTACTTCCTGAAAGTGTTGTCTCGTAAGCCATAGATGATGGGACTGATAGATCTGGGCAGAATCTGTACAATGATATAGCAAGTGAAGAGGGAGTCTGTATAATTCTTGGGGAACCACTGCTGCAGAGCAGCTTTCAACTGGGGGGTCGCATATGAAGCCATACAGAGCAGCAGCTGGAAACCGTGGAGGAGGATGGTGTTTCTGGCTTTTTTAGCATCTTTGCTGGCTGTTTTTGCAGTGAAGAGAATTCTGAAGTACGTGTAAAAGATAGTGCCCCAAACTATAACTAGAAACACTGAATATGTGATGTCCCTCTTCTCGATGATGAGAGGACTTGGGAAGACGGTTTGTCTGAGGCAGAACACTCGAGAATGAAAGAAGTCCAGAGGCTCTGTGGTCAAAGTGATGAAGAGGTCAGACATAACAGAAAGCATGGTTGTTGTCCAGATTAAACCAATCAGCACTAACGTTCTCTTGATGGTGCAGATCTCTACATGGCGAAGGGGCATGCAGACGGCGATGTAGCACTCCACCGCCATGCAGGCCAGGTTCAGAGGAGTGTTTTCAGTGGTGAAAAGAGCGAGCAGGATGAAGACGCAGCAGACGGAGACATTGATTCTGTAGATGGTGTAGCTGATGACAAACAGGGAGACAGTCAGTGTCACTTGGATCATGTCGTTGATCACCAGGTGAATAAAAAGGATATACCGAGGATTCATGTAGAAGATCTGGAGGGTGGGAAGAAAAAAAAACACAGGATGAGAGAAAAGGTTTCAAAATGTTTCCAAAGTCTGAGATACACCAATGAAAAGTAATCACTGCAGTGATGACGAGCTGTACAGGGTACTGAAGGTTCTGGGGTAACTAAAAATGTGTGATGGACTTTCTCCTGATTAGTTAATAATAAAGCAACAATAAACTGGCTAACACAAACACAGATTTAGGCTGAACTCCTGAAAACAGGAGATGGGCTGCTGACCTCCAGCCAGACTCCACCAACCATTCTTAACAATAGCTTCCTTTCAAAAACACACACGCTGTTCACTTCTTCCACTACAGAACTTAGATGTTTATACTTTAAATATCAGACCTGGTGTTTGGAGAATGTGTGAACGAGGCTCGCATTGGTGTAGTTGATGGAGATCCCGAGAACCAGAACGATCACATTCTTGATCACAGCTTTAGTGAAGGAGTCTCGATACTGTAAAACCACCGTCACGTTGGATGATGACACGTTCATCTCTTCAAGACTGAACAGAAAAGCTGCTGTCTGTCTGTCTGTCTGTCGAGTAAGAGGAATTACAGAAAAACATCAATATACTGTTAATTAAATGCCATTAACAACATAGATTGAGTTGCTTAATTATTGAGTGTATTATAAACACATCTGAGAATAATAACATTTTAGGTTTTGAAGTAACATCGACAATATCAGTATAACTAACAACAAACAAAACTGTATTTCTCAGTCTATAGTATCAGTGAGTTAGTGTTTTAAACAACTTATTCATCAGCATATATATTCGTCTGCAACAGTGAACCAGAGACAAATTTCACATTGTTTGACATGCGCGTCCTGCAGTTCTCAGCAGGTGGTACTTACCTGAGTTAAAGCATTCACAAACAATACGCCTGCAGAAAATCCGTCTTTATATGTGCTGTGGTGGCAAATGTCTCAGGATTCCCTGAGTGTGTGTGTGTGTGTGTGTGTGTGTGTGTGTGTGTGTGTGTGTGTGTGCGTGCGTGTGTATGGGGGTCATATTATGCCAGCACACTATACTAAGACGCCTTAACCATGTCGCCTACGCCTGCATAAAGACTGAAAAATACGTTTGCATGCAGGCACGCGTATTGCGAGTACACCAAGTAATGAAGGGTGACGGGTGAGAAGTGTCATGCCATGTCAACTCAGCAGACGC
This sequence comes from Protonibea diacanthus, assembly GCA_028641955.1. NCBI lineage: Eukaryota > Metazoa > Chordata > Actinopteri > Sciaenidae > Protonibea > Protonibea diacanthus. The sequence goes on along the minus strand of CM053978.1, from coordinate 1,567,461 downwards.
CTGTGCGCAGGCCCCATGACCTGCTTCGGCTCGGGCCTCTGGCTCGGTGTGCCACAGCAGCAGCAGCAGGTCGTGGGGCCTGTGGCGCAGCGGGGAAAATGACATTTTCTAGGTATGAGTTATAATTGTGAAGCGAAGCAGCTGTTAAATTCAAAATTCGTCATCATAAAGTAAATAACTGTTTTTACATTGAGACGAGCATGCGCACAGGCGTCTGCTGCATTAACGCGTGGCACGGCACGAATGACCCCTCACTATTTGATTTCCACAAACACTACACAGTGTGTGTCTGTGCGCTCATGTAGAATTGTACATCATGCGTGGTCTTCATGTCACGTATCTGAGGTGTAGTTCACCCGTCACGTAGGCGTATGCGCAACAACGTGTGTGCAGCGTCTGCGTGACGCCTACGTGACGTCTGCGTGACGCCCGTCTGTCCATTGAACATGAATGGAGTTTACACATGCACGTTAGACGTTTCATGTCAACGCATAGGCGCTGTACACGCGTTTTTAGTACACTGTGCTGGCATAAACTGCCCCCCATTGCGTGTGTGTGTGTGTGTGTGTGTGTGCGTGTGCGTGTGTGCCTTTTTTAAAAATAATTTCCCCCTGGGATTATTAAAGTATTTCTGATTTTGTCTTTTTTCAACATATGAATTTTTAAAAAGTTGTAAATCTGCATTTGCACAGTGATAAATGTGTAAAACTTAAAACAGACACAGCTTTGACATGTTAAGAAGATGGGTGACTTCATTTTGTGATTGAGTTGCAGTTATCAATATAAAATATATTTTATATTTATACTTGAATATCTCTGTGTTGATATTTTACCCAGGCCACAAAATCTGAGTTTTATTCCTCTAAACAAACTTTTTATTTTCTCGGTCTCTTTTGGTCTTGCTGAAGTCAAAGGTCAGTGGTGAGGTCAGGAAGGAAGAAAGTGTTCAGGAGCCTCTGATGTCTTATGCTGTAATATTTATTGACACTTGTCCAAGGAGAATCAGAGACACTCTCAAAGTTCATCAGAAGTGCCTGAGTCGGTCTCACATTCTGCCCAACTCATGCTGGTGGTCAGACTTTGAAGACTATGTGACTATGAAGGCAGCAATGTCTGTTCGACGCTGGCCACCACAGTGTTGAGATAGACTGGCAGCTACTGTTCCCAACTAAAGCCAAACAACTACAACTGTCGAGGCCCTCGAGGCCCACACGTGACCTCGTGTAACCTAAGCATAGAAGATTCCATAACAAGAGGGTTAGGAGAGTGTTGTAGGAATGTTATTTGCATGGTTGAGGTGCTGCTGCTGAAACTCTGTTAGAAAGCTTCAAGTGAAAGCTTCAGCACATCAAACCAGAATCTGTTTGAATAAGTAATGCAGAGAATATAAACATGCATTTAGCGTCATCACTACTGAATCATTTTTGATAGTCATGCACATTTTTCCAGTTACCAAAAAAAACTACTGCGTTGTGATGACATCATTATTTTAAGATCTGACTCCACGTAAAGCTGATAATCATGAAGTGATGCTTACTGTGGGATCACTTTACATAACAGATACCGTTTCAGGTACTTCCTGAAAGTCTTGTCTCGTAAGCCATAGATGATTGGACTGATAGATCGTGGCAGGATCTGCACAATAATGTAGCAAGCAAACAGGGAGTCTGGGTAATTCTTAGGAAACCACTGCAGCAGAGCTTCTTTTAACAGGGGTTCTGCGTACGTTGCCATACACAACAACACCTGAAATCCGTGGAGGAGGATGGTGTCTCTGGCTTTTTTAGCGTCTTTGCTCGCCGTTTTTGCAGTGAAGAGAATTCTGAAGTACGTGTAAAAGATAACAAACCAAACAATAACCAGATACACAATATAAGTAATATCCCTCTTCTTGATAATGTGTGGATTTGAAAAGGCCGTTTCCCTGAGGCAGAACACTCTGGTGTAAAAGAAGGCCAGAGGCTGTGTGGCCAAAGTGATGAACAGATCAGGAAGAACGGACAACATGCTGGTCGCCCAGATCAAACCGATCAGCATTAAAGTTCTCCTCACGGTGCAGATCTGCACGTGGCGGAGGGGCATGCAGATGGCGATGTAGCACTCCACCGCCATGCAGGCCAGGTTCAGAGGAGTGTTTTCAGTGGTGAAAAGAGCGAGCAGGATGAAGGTGCAACAGATGGAGACATTGATTTTGTAGAGGATGTAGCTGATGACGAACAGGATGACGGTCAGCATCACCTGGATCATGTCATTGACCACCAGGTGAAAAAACAGGATGTACCGAGGATTCATGTAGAAGATCTGGAGGGTGGGAGGAAAAACACACAGGCAAGAAATGATGCACATACAGTATACACATCAAATAACTGCTTAATTAAGGATTTATTTCTAGCATATTTCTGCAATAAAGTCATTATTAATGTCAGTAAATGAATGTCATACCTCGTGTTTGCGAAAGGTTTGAATGAGGCCTGCATTGATGTAGTTGATGGAGATGCTGAGAACCACGACGATCACATTCTTAGTCACAGCTTTGGTGAAGGAGTCTCGATACTCAATGATGACGGTCACATTGGCAGACGACAGGTTCATCTCTTGAAGACTTTAAGATCTAACAAAGGAGAAAATGTGATAAAATAATATTTAGCACAGGAATTAACCGACACATAAAACACTCAGGCTCTGCAATGCAAACAGAACATAACAGAAAAAACACGAGTATTATGAATATTATTCTACATACATTACTGTACAGTGCTCTAAGTGAACCAACTGTGGCTGATTATAAGTTTCCATAGTTATTTTTTGCTCATCTGCAGTATTTCTTTCTTTATCACTCATAAATATTCAAATTTTATCCTCAATATTTTTAGAACCACAGCCTCAGAATCAGCTGGTGGACGTTGTTATGAAGCTAAAAAGCTGTGAACATTAAAACAATCACCTCAGGCTCAGGGCATCAAATATAAAAGTGAACGCATTCTGAATTATGTATAAACATATTAAAAATATTTAAAAAAACAAGCTGATTAAGAGTTAAAGTATCTCCTATACATTTGGTCAGAGGTCAGTCATTTACTCAGATGATCGGTTAGTTGTGACACTCAGTGTCTTTCACACAGCACAGGCATCATGACAGTTGAATTGTTAGCCACACTTGTATCGTCTTGTTGCTTCATCCAGACGACTCAGACATGTGTGTGACAGTTTGTGAAGCACAAAATGTCCTGCAACAGAAAAAAGGATCACATTAAACACTTTGAAAACACACCAGTCAAACTGTCTGACTGCACAGCCACATTCTAACATGTTTATGTATCAGACTTCTGATTAAAAGTTAAACATCTCATTTGGTTCAATAGTAGACTGCACAGTACTCACCTACATGAGTGTGTTTAGACCGGGGAGAGTGTTAAGACTTTATATACGGTTTCTTTAGGAAGTCTCCCAGGAGTGTGAGTATAGTGTGTGTACGCATGTGTGTGTGTGTGCACGTGTGTGCACGTTTGTGTGTGTGTTTGCGTGTTTGGTGTTTATGTCCTGTACATACGTTTAAATACAGATTTTGTCTCAAACTCTCATAAAGATTGTCTGGACGTTAACCGATCACATCCAGACAAAATCTATCTGATCTTTTTCGTTTGATTAAATTCAGTTTTCATGATTTTGAATTTGATTTATGATTTTTTTTTTTTTTTCAGGATGTGAACTTTTCTTTTTCAGTCGTTGAATGTTCAGTGTGTCAGATATTGAGGCCTGTATTTACAGAATTTGGCAGCAATGGAATATAATATTGGCATACAGTTGTTTTAAAACACCAAACAGTCGATGCTGTTTTAGTTGATCAGAACAATTAATCTATTTTCACTGGTTGCTGGTTCGAACCTCGGCTGGGCCTCTCGCCCTAAGTCAGCTGGGATAGGCTCCAGGCCCACCATGACCCTGATGAGGATACGTGGTTATAGATAATGGACGATGCAGTGTTCGATCTCTCTGTCTTTAATATTTTTCACTTTGATCAGCTGCCACATGTTACCTGATACCTGCATGTTTGAGTGGTGGTGACTTTTTACAGTAAGCGTATTTTAAAGTCAGATTTAGAGCGCTCTCTTTACAGACAATGGAATTTAATATTCATAACTATGTTTTCATTAGTGTATATCCACAGACTCTCAGAGCACAGTGGGTCTAGATGTGGCCTTTCATGCTGAGTCTCTGTCGGTTCTCCTACATGAAGGTGAGAGGTGTTCAGTGGTTTGCAATCTGCTAATAAATCCTAATAATCCCACACACGGCTCCTTTCACATTTTTTGTGCATTTCACACTCAGTGTGTTTCTCCTTCACATGAGCAATGAGACGATTTCAGTCAGCACTTACATCACTAGACTGCACTAAATCCTACACACTGCTCCTCCACGTGCTTGACAACATGCATCATTTTATTAAATACATCTGGTCTGTGTAATGTGACCGGGTGGTCATACCTCTGGACTCGGCTTTGTTCACATGTTTTGTTTCTGTGCAACTTTTTTCAGAAACCAAACTTCTGTTCAGCAGCCTGACCTCACATTTCACATCACAGTATCACACTCACTTGAGTAAACTTGCTGTAAGCAGGAGTTCGTTGTGCGTTCCACAGGAAGGACTTTTGGGACCTCGTGACATTTTCACTAATCCTCAGTGTATTCAGGAAGTGAGTCATGCTGCAGGACAGAACGAGCATCTCATCAACCCTCATTAGGCCCCATCAGTAAAGGTCACACACACTGGGGTAACTTGTTATGCAGCATCCAGCATGCAGTGTACACACACACACACACACACACACACACACACACACACACACACACACACAGCATCAAAGGGATTTATTAGATACGTCTACTGAGAGAGTATCTCATCACTGTCATTAAAAGAATCCCTAATTAGCAGTGATATTTAAGATGGTTCACTTTAAATGGCTGTTTTAGTAAATGAAAAACAAGTTGCAGCATACTCCGTGGAGAACAGCTGATTAAGTTCACCAACGTTAACGAGGTTGATTAAAAACAAAGAGATGAACGTCCTCTGTGGACGTATTAATCCACGAGGAGCCACGCTTGTTTGCTCGTCTGTGAACTTTAACTCTGAAAACAACAAACGGAAAAACAAAGTTTGTTTGTGATGATCAAAACTTTACAGTGAGGCTGATCATCATCAAGATTTGTGTTGAAATGTATCCAGCATTTATCCTCAGCTCTCTGCGCTCATCTCAGTTATATTAAACTTATTTAAACTGTTGAATTCATTCAGTATCCTGGAAACTCATCTATTATTTAGAGCTGGTATTTAATTTTTAATGAGTCTGTCAAATTAATTAATTAATCAGTCGGTTGACTGAGTACTTTACTGAAATTGAATATAATACACACAACTATGTTTTAATTAGTGTATTACACAGTCCACCATGTTCCTCCAGAAGTGCAGCACACTGACACCATAGGTTCTAGGGTGAGGTGAGGGGTATCCAGTTGGTCGCAATCTGCAGCTTCATCGCAATTTCCCACAAAACAGCCAAATATTCACTCGCACTTGTTGCCGTTTCTCAAATGTGTGAATGTTTTTTTCAGTCTACGACTGTAAACTGAACATCGCTGAGTTTTGACAAATCAAGGTGTTTAAATTGTGATTTGAGTATTTTATGTTTTGTGACATTTTATAAATCACACGCAGAGAGACTCATATGTGTCAATCCAGTGTTTTCTTTCCTGATACAGATTCCAATACCTCAACTCATCTGCCAATACCGATCCAATACTGTACAAGTGTTCTCTTTCAGCCACTTTGAATTGTATCATTTTAAATTGTATAAAGAATACTTCACTGTGTGAAACTCATTGGAGTCATGTTTATGCATTAAGCCGTGTTGGGCCATGGTGAATGAGTGATTATAATTGAACACTTTATTTATAATAATAACATTGTATTTGTTGTGGATCAGTTGCATCAAGGCCAGTACACAATCTGCTTAATAAGGTAAGCATCTGTGCAGATAGTAGTCAGTTCCTCCAAGAATGAACCTGCAGATTCAGTGTTGATTGCAGCACCTTTAATAACTCATAAGTTCAGTAAAAATATTGTTCTACATGTTTGTTCAAAAGAAAGAAACTCTGCATCTCTGGAACAAACATGTTGCGTCAGTCTTCTGAGAGATCGTGCAAAGGTCACTGTCAGTAATGACACGCTCTGTTTGAAAGCAGTAAGTGATCCCCGCGGAGCTGCTCTTTAAACCCAGCGAAGCCACCAGGAATTAGCTTTGTTCCTTTTAGTGTTTCACACACTCTCATGTCGGATCGCCCTTTCAAAAACAAAACTGAGAACAAACTTTTGTCACCAGGGTGCTCATCACCAACAACATTCACCAACATTATGAGGCCTTACATAGAAAAGTTTAGTCTGGAGTTTCATACAGTTGATCACACAGAAACAGTTTTTAACCACGTTTTCATCCAAAATGTAAAATCCTGAAGACTCCTAACAGGCAGACATAGCTAGAGGCACAAGTAGCTCATGTAGATTCTTATTTAGGATTATTTTAAATGGAAGATGTGTTGATGTTGATGGAATAAATGTTGAGATGTGTCTGCTAATACTTGGCAGAAATCCCAAACACACCTCAGTGAGCTCCAGTGAAAAGTCAACACAAACAGTTGTAAACACTTCAAACTCAATATTCTGTCACTGTGCTGTGTGGCATGGATGAATTACCGAATGGTCCAGGTAGGTGAAGCTCTGGTCCAGGCAGGTGAAGCTCTGGTCCAGGGCCCGAGGGACCACGGTGCTCCTGATCCTGATCAGTGTTGTAATATTGAGTCTACTAACTATATCCATTTTTTTATTATAATATCTGAGCAGATCTGCTGTGGCAAGAAAGATTTTGTAGTGGCTGAAAATGTCGGGATGCACAGATCTGACTTCCTTTCTTTATTTTGCCCATATTTAAATTCTGTATATCACACTGTGTGGAACTTATTTTAATTTAAAGAAACAGAAGGCTGTGGATTGTGTGGACTCAGAAACTGAGTCAGCTGCTCGTCACACTTCATGAACTTCTAATAATATTGATGACAAAACTGTTTCAACAAATTGTGGATCTGTCATGTTCGGCCAAAATCTGATCCGCTTAATATGATCAAATAAATGAAGCTGGAGACAAAAGCTGCTTTTGTTTCTGCTCCGTTGTTCAACATTTCCACCAGGTGCATGATGGGAAGCTGGCCATGTTACATACATACATGAAGAGATAAAACAGCTCGTCACGCGGAGGTGAAAAGTTCTCTCCTTTATTGCCTTCTGTGTGATACAGGGCTTCATCAGAGAAATACAAAAAGGTAAAGCTATTAGGAAATATACAAAAACATACAGGCATTCAAATATGAAGGGGCGTACATTTGTGGTGGTCTTTTTATACAAAACTATAAGAATGAGACAATCTACCATGGTTAGGTCTGTCATTCATTTACATACACTTCCCTGTGAGGCCTCCCGCTCTGTGTTGTCGACGGAGGTCTTTGTAATGTTAAAGACACTGTGAGACAATATGTGAAAGTGCAGATTTGATTCAGGCTGTGTGACCACGCTTTAGTGAACGGTGACTTTAAACTTCCCTTTTTAAAAAATCTAAACCACTTTAATCTTCAACGGTTAGTTCTGTGATCCAAACGAGTTTCTTTAGGCAAACGAGTGATTCTGTATGAAAATGACCAATTTAATATTAGGAGTGGTAATAACACTTCAGTTTTATAAGTCCTTTTTTAAAAAAAATGCTATTCTACCGTCGTACTTAAAAAAACAAAAACAATCTGCTATAAATACATCATATTTAACAAACCGTACAAAACAGATCAAGTATAAACAGCATGAAGAGAAACAGACGAATGCTGCGTGATTATTATGAACTGAATGAATATGTCTAATATCTATAGTACATCTAGTTTACAGCCTACAATCCTCTTTGTGCTGCGCAGATGAAGTTAGAACATGTTCATGGTGAATTTATCCTTAATTCTGTTTAGTTGTTTGAACACACACGGCGTCCCCGCTTAGCGAAGCTCTGGAGGATATAATATTCTTTGTTTGATGAAAACATTTGCTCAGTGATGGGTTGGAAAAGCTGTGTGGTGTTTTTCTCTAAGACAATAAAGTGTACAAATAAGGTCATTTACATCGATACCAGAAATATGCTTCTATATCAAAAGCTTTCAGATAAATGTCATCCTCATAAACACGAAGAGCAACAGACCTAGTGAAGGCCACAAAGGCTTTGTGAAAAGACACTTTGGTTTTTGTCCATTGGTTGGAAGGGTTTAATGATCTTCCCATGATGTGCCTTCCTCTTCCTCAGTCCGTCACTCTTCCTCTGTGGCGTCCTGTTCGCTCACTGCGATGGTCACAGATCACTTCCTGGAGAGAAGCTGGTTCTCCAGCTGCTCCAGACGAGCTGTCATCGCGGACAGTAGACGGTCGATTAAGGTTTAATAATGACGTACAGGTATTAACTGCTCGTAAAGATTTTTCACCATTTGTCGTCTTGGTTTGTGTTTGAACTGATGATTTAAGTAATATCATGTAGACCAGCAGGACGTTTATTAAACGATAAAGGACGTATTAGTCTACATGTTACAACAAATCTCACTAAAAGATCAAAACCAACAACGTGTCCGTCCGTCTTTCGATACTTGTCTGCAGCTTTCAGCTCTTATTGTCTCCTACTGAGCTTACAAATTACAAATATATAATTTTACATGTAAAGTTGAACTGAACAGTTTTGTGGTCTTTCTGTCTGCTTTAATAAAAGGATATGTTTCTGTGTGAGCTGCTCCAGGTTGCTCATGGTCGCCTGCTGGAACTCCACCAGACTCTCACAGGCACACGGGTCCTTCACCTCGATCTCCCCCTGACTCTCCTCTGCAACAAGAAGAGGTCGAAAAGAGTTCCAGGCAGGAAAACATCCAAACACACAGCTTCACTTCATATTTTTATACTTTGTACTTAAACACAGTTATTGCTTTACATGTCAGTGTTTTTTTCTGCCAGTAGATGGAGCCAAAGAACAAGACATCATTTATCAGGCACACGTCACATGACAGTCTCATATTTTACTTTATATTAAACACAATGTTTTATTATATAATGATAATAATTAATTATTTGACACTGAATTAAATTACATATTTATAAGACCATTTTATGTTAAGTGTCTTCAGCCATCATACAGCTACAGTAGATATTTGAGTTTATACTATATGTTCATGTGACATGCAGTGAAATGAGAAGCAGATACTGAAAAAGCTGCAGCTGAGATGATCTGTACTGTAAAACAAACCTCCAGCCCTGTTAAGGACTTCGTGTAGAAAAGTCAAACTGTATATTTCATCTGTGACACAATCAGCGATCCTCTCATGACAGTTTAGTTTCTGGAGGCTACAGGCAACGTTTCAGGGCTTCTAGCTCGATGTAGATATCCAGGCCAGGACTACTTCTTCTGGCACTGTCAGTGTTTACAGTGTGATTAGCAACTTGAGACTGCAGCTGAGAGATGATTACCTGCCTGCAACCAAAGCAAATACTATTCGGACTACCAGCAGACACCAGAGGATGAAACCTTGTCCTTTCTGCACTGATATGCATTTTACTGTTGACAGCATCTGTTATATTAAAGTGTGAGAGAGGACATCCTTTGAGTAAAGTACACACAGTCAGCTGTGTCGTACCTGGGCAGACGTTGAGTTTGAGGTTCTCAGCGATGGTGCTGATGGCGGTGAAGTCGGTGGTGTAATAGAAATGTTTCTCCACAGGCTCGGACGCAATCTCACGGAGTTCATCCTCCACGGCTTTTCCAACGCCCACCGCGTACATGGTGATACCTGTGTACATGCACAGAAACATGCATCACTAATGTGCTTTTAATGTCAACAAGAAGGGGGAATCCATCCACCATTTAGATTAAGACAAACTTGTCGTACCAGCTTCCTTGGCCTTCTTGGCGAACTCCGTGATGTCGTCCTGGGAGCGTCCGTCTGTGAACACCAGTCCAATTCGGGGGATGTTGCGGCTGGCAGGACGAGCGCCCTCCGCCTCTGAGAAACTGTTCTCCACCATGTGTTTAAGGGCCAGACCTGTCATTGTGCCTTTCTCCATGTATTCAACCTGGACAAGAAGAGCAACTACAGTTCAAGTCCCAGTCGTGAAACTGAGTCCGTACAGCGTGATGATACTTTTTGCAGACCAGTAGTTGGTGAAGCGTCTGAATCATACAAACAGACAGAAAAACAGCTTTACCTTCATAACTGCAGCTTTGATCTCGTCAGCAGTGTGGTACGTGTTGAGGGAGAACTCTGTCCTGACCCGGCTCGAGTACTGAACCAGACCAACCCTGGTGCCGTGAGCAGACACGTCCAAAGAGTCCACCACCTGGAGCACAGGATGAGGTTTATGCATTAGAGACAGTAACAGGTGACACAACATACGGAAGATCTGCTAGTGTGCTTCCAGTTTGTTGTTGTTTTTTTAAACAGAGGAGTCTTATGTCACTTCCTGTGCCCCAAAACAAACAAACTCAACTTGTTACACGGTTCAGTGACCTTGTTTTGGAACCTGTAAGCAGATACCGGCCCTTAATCTGTGCTGGGAACTTTCAGGATCAGTGACGCATTGACCATCTGGAAACCGGGCAAATACCAGAAGCGTCTCGAGCAGTCCATTAAACAAACACAAGAGCGAAAGAGATTCATTGTTTGCCACATCCTCCCCCTCAAGATCCTCGATACCAGTTCAACTGTGAGTCGAGGTTTTCCGGCTGAAGTTGAAGCAAGAGGCCAACAGGGATACGATCTGGTTGGTTATTTGGCTCTATCAGGTGCCTCTTCTTGAAACATGTTCAACAAAAGCAGAAACCTCCCTGACAACACAAAGTGCCAAACACTGCAGTATCTCAAACTGTCAATCCCCATAAGCCCCCATGTTCACTACAGCAGGAATAAACATGTTTACACCTCGGTAGACAAAAAGATGGTCTCTAGCTAAAAGTTAGGCTTAGTTATGCATAATTAACAGCACGGTCACTCTTATAAATCTCATAACTTTAGGTTGCATTAAAATATCAGAGTTCTTCATATGAAAACACTCCCTACCTGGTTAACAAACTTTTTGACCAGCTCAAAGTTCTGAGGGCGGACGCTCTTTGAGCCGTCGATCAGAAGCACCAGGTCGATGTTGGCAGACTTGCAGGCTGAAGCAGAGAGAAAGGGAGAATTAAAACTGAATCGATTTTACAGATGTGACTTTGGGGGATAAGTTGCAAGAAACGACAGAGATATCCTTACAGATCAAATTTAGAACCAGTGTCGGCATTAAATATGTATCCTTTGTGGATACCGTCAATATTTTGTACAATGAAATTTACATGACTCTCATCAAAATGTCTGATCTCATCATCTGTTAGTCTAGAATTAATACACACATTGTTATTAATCTGATATACTGAGGCAGTTCCATCGCTGCTGTTATCTTTATAATATATTAACAGTGGCCTCAATACAAGTATCAGCAGTCTGATGTATCGGTACTACTCAAGTATTCAGACGTAGTAAAATAACAAAGCTACACAGATATTTTGCTCACAGGTTCTCTGGTTACTATGCGAGTTGTCATAGCAACAGTAGATAGTCTTGCAGTATGTACAACGGTTGAAAGGATGATAAATGAGACTATTTGTGCTGAGCGATGAATCTCCGTATGGAGGCGCTGTATGAAGGTTACTGGCAGGCACTCTTGGGTTTCTCTCGCCGTCCCCAGAGGAAGAAAAAAATTCAAAAGAAGATCCCGTCTTCGTCCAGCCAGTTCCTCCCAGACAAAACTGAGCTGCTTTTAACATCAGCGTGACATTTAGTTTGTTTTCACACACATCTTTATTTCACCTCCTGAGAAATAACCTCATTCTCTTCTTACTCTAATCCTAATCCCAGCTCTGATGTTTTTTCCCTTCTGTAAGACTCATCTGATGACACCGTAATCAGTCTGGGTGTCATCCTGATTCATGACACATTTGTTGTATGTTATGTTGTTTTGTTTTAGCATAAGTCAGCGCTCAGCAGCGGCTGCCAAACAAAAAAAAACGTTAAATGAAAGTAAAAAATCATTCAAATGATGTCAAAAACTGTCAAAAAGCTCTGCACAGATCATTTTGATTTTACATACATTTGTATTTAATAAAAAAAAGCAGAAGTAGAGATTTGTATAAATAATTAAAAAAAAAAAAAAACAGAAAACAGAAAAAAAAAATTATAAATTGGGTTAAAGATTATTTACCTTACAAAGTGTGGACATAAACATTTATATAATGAGCCACATATTTAATTATGGATCATTAGTGTCATAACGTATAAATCATATAGTAATGTTTCATATCAGAATAGTTTGGTTGTTATTTACAGATAATGTCTGTAATTTCACAGAGTTTTGAGAACTCCTGTTTGTTTAGGCTGACTTCAGTCTGAAGTGATGATGATGCTGACCTCCTGTCACCTTCATCCTGACCATCCTGACAGGACCTACAGGATGTCTGCAGCCCTCTGACTGTTTGTCATGACTGAGCGTCCTGTAACGTCCACACTGGTTAAAGAGTCTTTAGAGCGAGCGTTCAGATGATTTCATGTAAAACAGAGTGGACTTACTGCCGCAGCTCTTGCCGTCCTCCTGCAGCAGTTGTCCCTCCGGACAGATACAGTAGTAAGATCCTGGAGTGCTCACACACTGGTGCTCACAGCCGTGCTCCACGGTGTTACACAGGTCCATGTCTGCAAATACACATATTACACACAGAATACATCACGCCTGAGCAGACAGTACTACAGTAGAGCCTGGACCATTACTACTGTTCATGAAGGAATATGAGATAGACAGAGAGAGGTTCAGACAGTGTGCACTGACTCGTGCAGGTCTTCTTGTCTTTGTTGAGTTTGAATCCTTTGTTGCAGTCGCAGGTGAAGACGCCGGGGCCGCTGATGCAGATTTGTTCGCAGTCGTGCTTTCCCTCGGCGCACAGGTCAATGGCTGCATAACACAGGCAGAGTTATCTGTAGTTAATGGATCACTGTGTGCGATTGTTTGGCTTGTTTCTGTGTGATTGTGGTTCTACGTGTCTTCAAGCAGATGTGCAAGTAAAGCCAGAGGATCATAACAAAAACTGGAGTTCATTAGAAAGCACAAGAAGAAGAAATAAGCTACTGACCACCTGTAACAACATTTATATTTTTTGATGCTTTATATTTAATCTTCAGTCCAAAGATTAAATTTCCAGCAGCAACTGTTTTCTGACACTAAATGAGTGGAAACAACAGGCTGCACTCCTGCTGCAGGACAGATGCATCAGGAGCGATTTCCTTTCACTGTAAACGTGTGTGTGTGTGTGCATATGTGTGTATTTGTGCGACGTCCTGACTAACGTGTGCAGGTCTTCTTGTCCTCATTCAGTGTGTATCCTTTGTTGCAGTCGCAGGTGAAGACGCCGGGCGCGCTGACGCAGATTTGTTCACAGTCATGTTTCCCCTCAGCGCACAGGTCAATAGCTAAATAACACACACATGCATATAGTTAAAGTGTGTGTGTGTGTGTGTGTGTGTGTGTGTGTGTGTGTGTGTTGAAGACATGCTCTGGTAAAAATATATTTTCCAGGGACAGAGGCTGTGCATTAATCTAACATTCAACTGAGCCAAGGAGCATTTTTTAGTTGGATCTGCGTCCACATGAGGAGCTGCAGCTCTGTCTGCCTCACAAACATCTGACAGAACTTTTATATCCAACAATCAAATGGCTAATGAATATTCAACCAGCCATTCAACAGATTTCCAGTGGTGAATGAAGCAAATCTACAATTGGCTGACTAATAATATAACATAAATAACATAAATAATATACTAATATTAATGCAACAAAATAAAAAAAAATTACATCCACCTTCATCTGTTTTATGCACATAACTACAGTTATTGTATATCGGCAATATACGGATGACCCACGCTCAATACTGTGCCTGAACGCATCTTGTGAAAACACACAGGACTGAAGCTTCTGCTCACCATAACCCCAGATCAATGCCAAATATTCTATTCTAGAAATGGGAGGTAACATTTATTGATTAAACACTACAAGAGATCATGGAGATTATTTCCATTCAGTGGATATTTTGCTCAGTATATGTAAAAATTATAGAAACAAGATCTATAAATCTATAATCTATAGATCTATAAATAATAATTAGGATTAAAACATCTTGTTAATAACCTGTAAATGCCCTTGTGTAATCTTACGTGAGTTATAAACCAGCTGTTCCTTTAAAAAAGCAGCTGAACCAGCAGGCAGGTAACAATGTGTTACTTCACTTGACATAACGCTGCTGTGGTATTTGGGTTAATGGACGTCACAATTACACGATGTGTTGCTGCTTTGAAGGTTTGAAAGGCTTCCGGAGGGGGCAGCGAGTCTTTGGAGTTCCAGAGGCTGTAAATTGTCTTTATTTCACAGTTTTCTGTCAACAAGATCTCGTACTGCAGCTGTGGACCGGCCTCTGACACATCTGTACACGGCTGCATGTGTCTGGCTGCATGCATGAATATGTGCAAACATGTTGGAGTATGGAGGGAATAAGAGAAACTGCAGTCGTGTTCCCCAGTCCCAGCTGATTTGAAATGTTTCAGTTCTTAATGTTTCCTGTTGTTGGATTAAACGACAGGAAAGACTTTTGTCCAGAATTGTTCTCTGAAGAGGGTCGAAGCTTCAGCGCTTCATGACAAGACAATAACAAGCATTAGACCACAAATCATACTTCTGTTTCTGTGAGGCAGGCTGTTAAAAGTCGTTAATATTAATATGTAGAAACATAAGCTCTGTTTTATGTGCCAACTGGCTCCAGAAGTGAGTCAGTCTCCGTAAGTCTCCATGTTCAAATGTCTAACTTCACAGCAGAAATAAACATGTTTACAGCCTGGTACAAAAAACAGTTTTGGTCTCTATAGCTAATTTGCCCGTTCATGACAACTGTACTGAGGGTGAATTTATATACAACTCACCTGTTCACATTATATTAAGGCTTAAAGTTATGCAGGATTAAGAGCGTGGACGCTTTGATTGATTAATTAGAGGTAACTCGTTTAAGCTTCATTCAGCCCACCTCAGGTCCACCCACAATTTGCCCAATTTTAGAGCCAGGAGTCAGTCAGTGGAGGCAGGACAGCCAAGATGGTGACAGCCAGAGCCACCACGCAACAGCTTATCATGGATACGATGTCCATATTTATACTGTCAGTGACTTGAGCATTTGACAAAAGCATCAGCATCATTTTAAATGCGATCCTGTGATGATGACACATGAGTTGGTCTCTACAAAGAATGTAACTGTGCAGCTGTTCCATTCCAGTAAATCTCAACAAAGTTTTGTTTAAGATTCACATAAAGAAATATGCAAGAAGAGATGGAAATAATTTAAATTTATTCCCATTTCACAATCAGTTTCACGCTAACTGCTGTTTGCACACCGAGATAGGAAATGTGCAACATGTGCTCTGTTTTCAGGCTGTTTGGACACAGTCATCATTTAGCAGACTGATTCTCCCCCGAGGTGCTGCTACATGATCGAAGTGGTAGAAGAATCATGCATGTGTGTTAGCGGCTCCATAAAGTTTAACTCTAACAAAACATGATTATAAAATCTGATCCACAGCGTCATCAACAATGACAGTGAGTTTAGTATGCACAACTTACCGTGGCAGGTCTTGCCGTCGTCCAGCAGCCTGTATCCCTCGTTACAGATGCAGTGATAGCCATTGAGCACACTCACACACTCGTGATCACAACTGTGGTTCCCAAACGAACAGTAGTCGATCACTGAGGGGAGGAAAGCAGCCATGAGGCCGTAAGCAGCAGAGCAAAACAGGAGCGGGAAAATGTGTGGGACTGCATCTATGTTCCATCTGTGTCGCAAATATTCTTACCTGAAACAAGACAAGTTTTATACGCGCTCTCTTTAAACCTGATTACAGGACAGAACTACATTTGAAACAGCTTTTGACACAGCTGTGCTCGTCCTGGTCGGGTTCAGATGAGGATGTACAGGAATATGAAGATACACAAACATCAGAAGGAGGAACATAGTGCAACCCAGCTTCATGAAGCAGCAGAGAAATCAAGAATCAGCAGCTCGTGAAGTCAGAGTTCATTTCAGCACGAATGATCATGACGTGAATTCAAGCTGAACATGCTTTTTTAATATGAAGCCAGGAGCTGTGTGTGTGTGTGTGTGTGTGTGTGTGTGTGAGACTAACTTGAGCAGGTCTTCTTGTCGTCGTTCAGTTTGTATCCTTTGTTGCAGTCGCAGGTGAAGGAACCAGGAGAGCTCACACAGATCTGTTCACAGTCGTGTTTCCCCTCAGCGCACAGATCGATGGCTGAGACACACACACACACACACACACACACACACAGGTGAGTAATTCTGGTCATTACTACTGCGCTGGACACACACAGGTGTAATGTCCATGAGTGTGTGAATACAGCATTGTCTTTATTGTCCTCTGTACCTGCACATGTCTTCCCATCGTCATTCAGGGTGTATCCGGGCAGACAGAGGCAGTGGTAAGAGCCCGGCGAGCTCTCACAGATGTGCTCGCAGCCGTGGTCCGACTCCAGACACAGATCCATACCTACAGCAGAGAAACCGACTTCAGGGTCCACAAGAAGGCAGACTGAGTGGCTGCAGGGTCAGAATCAGTCCATGAAAATGAATTTAACTAATCATCTTCTTACTATGAATGAACGCACCAAATTTACAACAGTTTGTTTGTTTCACGAGGTCAGATTGTTTTTCTGCGTTCTCTCTGGTTTGTAGATGGAAAAAGGAAAATCGAACAGATCTGATTTATTTTGAAACCTTTTAGCCTTCAATCACTTGAGGACATTTATCAGACTTCACACAGCTCCCTCTGGAGGTGCTAAAGACTTCATGCAACTCACCAACACCTGGAAACACACTCTGGAAAACTGACTTTTTAATGTTATGTAGAAGTACTTCACTTGTTGGGAGGGTCGTTACCAACACAAATCTTATTTCCATTAACTTACACTAATTAATAACTGCAAAACATGAAAGAAGTCAGTAATTAATTGTTCATACGGTCGGTGTTTTAAATTAAATAACTCAGAAGTGTACTGTAGGTCATATTTTGAATAAAATACACATAAAATAATTAGTCCTAAATATTTATACATGCTTGTTAATTAAAGGCTTAAAGTCAGCAGAGATGTTTTATTCTCAGTTCTGCTTGTACGTGACTTATAAAGATTCTCTGTCTGACTCTTTATGAAGGCAGGCCGACCGTCCCTGATTCACCGTCAAGGACACTCTCACGGCTTCCAGCTGTATTCCCCGGAGCACCGTCGGGGGTTTGAACCTGTGTCTGCAGTGACAGTGAGTGAGTGGGTTTATCCCTCTTACAACAAACATCGTTTTATTTCATTCTTTAATATTCATCCATCAGTCTTAAACTTCATCTGTCTGCCTTTACTCTCATTTTCCATCTCCCGCTCAGGGAAGCCGTATATTTTTTTACACCAGCCGTCCAGTCTAGAATAGCAGCACGGGGAAATATCTTGCACTTAAGGGATTTGAGGAGGCAGTTATGAAAAAGGATTATGTTCTTTGAGGTTAGATGGGCACTGTGATTTTTTTCTCTCTGTTCAGACGAGACAGTCATTGTGTTTTTAATTACACGAAGAATCTAACGTTTGAAATGTCGATTCCAGAGACTTGGCTGCAGGTTTTTACTTGTCTAATGTTCAGGTCACTTCAAATGAAAGTTATTTATTAATGGAAGTTCTTTTCAAAGAATTAGTCCTCTCATAGGGCAGGTATTTTATGAGCTCTTCGTCTGTATTTAATTTGGTCTTGGGAGAGTGAGGATTTAAGTTTTCATATTCCAGTAAAATTATTACAATTTCATTTCATTCTGTCTTCACATAAAACTTTCATTATTATTATACAACTCATCCAAACCAAGTTCCTCTCAACTGTCTTTCAAAGATCAAAGGTCATGATTGAATAATGAAAATATCAAACGTATGCTTCAGATTTTTACAGCGAGGTCATTTCCTGTCCGGCGGTCTTACCGCAGAGCTTGTCCTGGAACTGCAGTCCAAACTGGTGAATGAGGTCGAAGGACTCCACCAGGAAAACGTGGTCCTCGAACGGCGGGGACGCCATGGCCCTCAGTGATGTCATATCAGCTCTGGCGACGCCCACGGCGTAGATCTCGATGCCTTTCTCTCTGGCCTCGGCCGCCACCTCCGCCACGCGGTCCTGAGGACGTCCATCTGTCACGATGACGGCGACGTTGGGGACCTGAAGGAAGGGAAAACCTCGGGGTCAGAGTTCAGGTAACGCAGGGAGGACAGCGGCGTTAAAGTCATGAACTCAGTCCGACTCTGCAAAGCTGTCAAAGTTTCTACGTTACATTATGATATAAGATCAAATATTTTGGTTCCAGCTCACAAAACAAACTGGTTGTCTTTCATTACCTTCGGCCTGTCTCCTGCCTCGGCAGTAAAGGCTTCATTCATCACGTATTTGATGGCGAGGCCCGTCATGGTACCCTGAGCGAGGGGAATGATCTCATTGATGCCTTTCACCATGGAGTCCAGCTTGGCGTGCGCCTTCAGAGAGAACTCGGTGCGGACCTGAACACAAAGGAGAGCAGAGGAAAGGCAGCGCTGAGAGACGGCAGATAGTCATCAAATCATGTCATGCAGGTAGAGACAAACATTGTCCTCACCTTCATCATTAAACTTCAGTGCATTAGCAGAAAGAAGAGAAAGCAGTGAGAGAGCAGGAACAGAGGGCAAGAACCACAGGCCAGAATCAACCCGGGTCATTGCAGAGAGGCCATGGACCCCCCATAGTGTGGACTAATGTACAGTCAGTGATTTAATGTGAACGCTAGTTTAAAAAGTTTTATCTTGTTTAAAGTTATCGTTTTATATCTTTACTCCAAACAACATAGTAAAAGAGTTCAGAGTTTAAGTAGATGGACAGAATGATGAGCTGGATGGAGCTAAAGAGAAAAATCAAACATGATGTAGATCTGGACCCGGGGCGTCCATGGTACCTGGCTGGAGTACTGAACCACTCCCACTCTGGTGGCGTTGAGTCCGATGTCCAGAGTGTTCAGGATGTCAATCATGAACTTCCTCATGGTCTCAAACTCATGTGGCCTGACGCTGCGGGAGCTGTCGATGAGGAAGACCAGATCCACCGGACCAGACTTACATTTCTGCTCAGGACCTGGAAGGAGGAGTAAAAAAAAACATTCATCAGGGAGGGATGAAATAATATAAGATGGGAAATCTTCAGATCCACTCTCAAGTCCATCAAGTCCAACACCGTCTGATTTTTCCTCTCATCCTTTACCTCTCCATCCCTCCTACAGTGCCTCACCTTGGATCACCTTCATCCACATTATGGATAAATAAACCTGTGTATATCTGTAGACTAAAGTTAAATTAGCTTCAGTTAAATGTCTCGTTATGTTTTATTGGAGCACCAAACGTGGATTAATCCTCTGCTGAAAACAGTCCACCATCAGAACATGTTCTCCGCGTGTCATTGTGTCCTGATGTGTTTGGATGTGTGGTTTTCACTTCTACATTCTTGCTGCATAAAGCAGCAGCGGAGCCTCTTTTTGTACTCTGGTGTAACTTTCACATTATTTACCACCTGAGCTCGTTTCTCCATGACTTCAGCTGCCACAAGGCGCCTGCTTTTGTCTTTAATTTTTTTTTTTCAGCATCACTGTGAACACACTCCCCTGTTGTAACATCATCTCTGTTCAAAAACACAGCGGTCATGAATGAGGTATGAGCGAGCCCGGTGTCTTCGGCGTGGCTTTATGAGTTGGAAACTCGTTTGATTAATGCGCATCCAGAATTTCCTCACAAACGTCGGACTTAAACTGAAAGTCGTAGCAGAATTATTATTATTTTATTAATGAGACCTTTATTTCACCAGGCGAGACATTAAGAACATCAGTCTTTGAGCAATGCCTGTTTTTAACATCTTTGAATGTTCACTTTATTGTCTGGCTGTCTAAAACAAGCTTCAGCTGCAGATATGATGTAAACCACATTCAGATGTATAGCTGTCACCTTTAAAGAAAACTCTAACCTGACGTTTAAAAGCTGTTGGCACACGAGGAGGACGTTTAAAGGTCTGTTCTAAAAAATGACCATGACATGGAAAAAAAGCTTGAATGGAGAAAAGAAGGTCATAAAACAGTCGTTCTTTTGTCTTAATCATCGCTCCCCGTCCCCTCACTGTATTGGCAGACCGACCTGCTTTTGGCCTGGCGGTGGCGAGGGCGGACAGGGTCAACAGAGTGAAGGCACACAATCCTCCGAGCTGTCTCATCTTCATCCTGACGATAGCGATCTAGCAGACAGCTGGACTCAGCTGGAACTGGATCAAACTGCGGGAGAGAGGATAAGAAGGGTGAGATAGAGGAGAAGCAGACGGAGAAAGACAAAGAGGTTATTTGTGGTAAACGTGGGAAGACGTGCGTTTATGGTAAGTGAAGTGGCACAGTCACATCTGCTTTACGGCTGAATTATTTATTTTGTCATGTCATAAGAAGAAGAAGAAGAAAACTATCAGCTTTTTCTCACTGTACTGTCAGAGTATTATATGCAAATTTATATTCTGGGTTTAATCTCAGAGTTGGTTGGGTTGGAGTGAGTTTTATAAACGTGGCCAAAGTTGGACAGGTTGTCATTCTCAGTTTGTAGACAAAGAGCTGAGAGGTGGTGAATAAATGAACAGAAACCTCATCTGAAAGTTTTCCTTCTTTTCTTCCGTTGTGTTCTGATGATATCCTGTTTCTCTCCTCTATCTCTTGTCTTGAAGTGTTTGGACAGTTCATTTACAGCGGTGGGAACCGCAGTGATGCATTTTTAATCATCTGGAAGGAGAGCGAAACAGGATGAAGTGCTAGCAGGTACAAATTGTGAGGCTGGAAACCACAATGCTCCTGATAATGTGCAGTCAGAAGCAGGATGTGCACCCCAGGAAAATCATTCAGCATCAGACGTTTCAGAGGAAAGAAAGCCCAGAAGTGACAGTTGTCGTGGCTGATACTCACAGGAAACATGACGTTACTGAGCCACAAAGATTGTGAGAGAAGGAGCTTCCTGTTCATGTCCAACCGACGCTCAGCGATGGTTTCTTTTAACCACGACCGCAACTTTTTCCTAAACCGTAACCGAGATATTTGACCTCAGACCATGATTTTTTCTTCTGCCCTTACCAAGTTGTTTTTGTGCTAACCAAACCTGAACATGAGTCTGAGAGAAGAGCACATTTTACAGAATACTTCATGTTTTCTCCTTTAAGCGTCACATGACATCAAATATCTGCTCTGTCACATGACCCCTAATCTGTGAGTGTGTATAAACTCCGGTGGATTCCTGCCCTGTTTGTGTGTTTGATAATGATGTCGATGGAGGGTTTGCGTTGCAGAGGGACATTCCAGCCCTGCCCCATCGTAAAGCACTCAGCTGCAAACACCTGGATAAGGTGCGCAGCAATTCCTGTTAATGGAAGGCTGCAGATAAACACACACTCAGTCCCTAATCTGCCTGTGTGTCTGTCAGTATCCCTGTAGGCTATCAGGTCTATACCAGCAGCAGCAGAGGGATAATGATAATGTCTGGGAAGTGTTTACGTTCAAGGGCACGCGGTCAATTCAAAAAGGCACCATGGAAGCCAGCCCCCCCCCCAGAGAGGGGTCCGTCAGAGGTTTATCTCTGCGACAGAGCGCGTGGTCATCGCTGGCTCAGGTCTGAGTCGACAGATGTAGACGAGCACAAAAGCTCTTTTCTGAGGCTGTCCCTCATCCGTCACACTGTCATCCACATGTTTTCAGGAGCATCGCTGTAGTGAGAGGAAGGTCAGCCAAACATTTGGAGCACATTATTCATGCTTGTATTTTTTAAGAGCGGTCTGCGGAGAGGCCGCCTTTGTTTTTGGCACCGACACGTACAGAAGGTCCACGGCCTGAAGTTTAGTTGACGGTCCTGTATAACACCTATTGTTCATTCATCTCACTTGCTTCATGTGAACTATAGATTTGACTCTAAGCTTCATGATCACACTTTCATACCAGACTGTAAGACAAAAGGTAACTGTTGATCTAAAGACTTTGGAACCGTCATCCCCAAACATCACACAAGATGGATCAGATGAACTATTTAAAGTGCAAATAAAATTATATTTGTATGTGTTGACCTTTAAATACCAGCGCTGGATGTCCTATGGCATCATGTGCAACTATTTTAAGGTCCAGTTTGTCAGAATTTAATTCAAACCTCAACACTAAAACTGGGACCAACCAACAGGCCTCCACTTTGGAACGAGGTCCACGTTCTGCAAGTCTAAAACTGTCCTCCTCAGTCTGAAAGACGCCCACACACACTCTCCCATGCCAGAGGATGTCATAGGTAGTCTGACTAACGCTGAATGTAAACAGGAGCGGGGAGAAGAGAAGACGTGGGAGGAAGAGACGAATGAGCGCCGTCAGCCGTGTGATGAAAGGGAGGAGACGCCGAGCCAGATTTTATCTTTTATAATCTAAGTATCAGACCTAACGAGGCGCCCTCATGGCCTGCTGGAGGGATGTCAGTCCAATCTCTCTATCGCCTCCATTCATGTCATCACTCCACTGATGACTGTCTAATGACTAACATAACTACAGAGGACAATTAAGGGAAGAGGACGTATTACGTGAGGACACATCTTGCCAGACTTCATGCATCAGTTATGTTAGAGATCAAAGACTGAAGACTTATGGATGGAAAAGTTCTCTCCAGACCGACTTCGATAAACGTTTGACTGCGTTGTGTAGTTTATTGATCTGGATGTTGACAGACGGATGGTTCATCCAATCACGTGTGTCACTTTACCTTTTGAAAGCTTCTCCAAACAGTTTGACAGTTTCTCAGATGGTTCTGTGTAACAAACCATGTCGTGGTTGATGATTTGTGAAATTTTAAAAAATTAAAAATGGAAAATTTTGAAAGTTTATCACACAGACGAGTCTGTTCAGCGTATCAACCCATCTCAGAGTTTGGTCTCTTTCCAGATTTTATGAGACGAACCTGAAGCCAGAGGCTGTTTTATCAAGTGTGTGACTGTGTGTGTTGAAGTGTATGGGTGTGTGTGTGTAGGTGTGTGTGTAGGTATGTGTGTGTGTGTAGGACAAAGACCCCTCAGTAAAACTTTCTGCAGCTTAATGGCAACAGGCAAACCCCCCCACCTCCAACTCCCAACAACCTTTTCCTGTCTCGCTCACCGAACAACAATCTACTGCCATCCTGCTGCCACTGAGCACGTGCACACACACACACACACACACACACACACACACACACACACACACACACACACGGTTGCTCCCCCTCGGCGTGGGTCACAGACCAACATATGTTCTATAATTATCCACAAAGAGAATCATTCAGCTCAGACTTCATATTTTCTTGTTAAACATTTCATTGACTGGACGGCGGTCAACGCAGCTACTTGTGGTGACTGTTTAACTGTGTGTGTCTTAGTTTGCTGTTAAATATAGAAGTGGAGATCCTATTTCCTTCAATTAACACTTTAAACAAATTAAAACAGTGTCTGCTCTCTGCCACCTTTGGGGATTCAGTTTATTTACCCTAAAACGTCACGTAAGAACTAAACTATTGTGTAACAACTGTGTGAAATTACAGGATAATTAACTAAACGACCCCGTTAATGTTGTCTAATCTGAGAGAAAATGTGCTTTAAATATAAAATCACATAAAAAAGCAGGTAAATGCGTGTCAGGGAGCAGTTTGATGCCACATACGTGTGCATGTGAGTGTTAACAGAGCTGCAGCAGCTGTTGACGTTGGCATGAACGTGAGATTACCACGACAAACGAAACAGTGGCTGTTTCTTAAAAAAAGGTCTTTTCAAGTTCAGGCAGTAAAAATAAACCGCTGGGTTTCCTCCAGCAGTAATTCAGAAGGATAAACTAAAACGCAGTTACCCTCCAGCCAACATGCGACCGTCAGCTGTGCGGAGCTGAAGCTGCCGAGTGAACATTTAAAAATCATGAAACGCTCCTGACTGTGGAGAACTAGTCAGAGGGAAAAGGACAAACTGAAGTATCGAGTAAAAGTAGCAGAATGGTCATTTTCAGACTGTAATAACACACTATATCTATTATTGGAATATTATTACTGATGTATAACAGTGTACAAAGTATTTTAATGTTACAGACGGTGGAGCTCATTTTATACTGATGGATAGTTTAATCTATAATCATGCATCATATTTGATGAATCACATTTTGTTAGAAGTAACTCCAGCTGTTGGATAAATGTAAACAGTAAATGTATTTAAATATAAAGTAGCATAAAATATAAAAAGTACTGTGTTTGAGTAAATGTACTTTAAAGGAGAAAGATCAGAACCAAAAAGACGAGGCGCTGACGCAGCCTGGCTGCAGTTCATTCTTTATAATTCATTTAATGGTGAACAGCATCATGTGACACCGTATGCTAACAAATACATGTGTGGTCTGGATTTCCTGTCACCGCTGCCCCCTATGGAGCAGGACATGGTAATGCATTTTCCAGATGTCCGTTGACACGAGGAACTCTCACCTGACCCCGACATCAGCCTGCGGCTCCTGCAGAACAGATCACACGGTACGCGGTGTTTAAAGTACGAGATGAATTTATCAACGTGTGTTAGAGGAGGTCAGATTATTTTATATACTGATTAATTTGATTCATTTGTTCAGTTTGTCTGTAGAATATCAGAAAATCTGTCAGTTTATCCTCATGTCCTCATATTTGATATTTGAGAATATTTTGGCATTTTTTGATTGAAAAATGTTTGAAATTATTCATCAAAATAGCTGCAAATGTATTTTCTGTCGTCTGAATAATTGATTATTGGTTTCAGCTCCAGAGGACGACATCCATCTCCCCTCTGGATGCCGTATTTGTCCTGTTTGCAGAAATCTGTCTGATCACCTCTCCACGATCCAGTCGGTGATGACAGCATCACATGATTCAGCCTCATTTTTGCATAACTCAATATGCAATTAAACTAATTAGGACGGATGATAAAGCATAATAAATTTGGGAGCTTGATCTGTGCCGGTCACGCTCATGCGGCAGACGTAGAGAAATATTTCAGTCCAAACAAAAACAGATTGTTTTTCAGCCACGCTTGGATCCGTCATTGTTCTGACTCTCCAACTCTTTCCATCGCTGCTCGATTGAGTTTGACTGATGTGACTTCAGACTGTTCCTCTGGCATTTCATATCAACAACAATAAACAAAACAAATCTCTGAATAGTAATAACTTCACCGCCGGTCACAGTGGGCAGTAAATAACTGCTGTGGCCTGTATCAAGTATGTAGTTTTGGAATTGTCAGTGCGACTGTCGTTCTTCTGCCCGCCGACTGATAGAAAACACAGACGTCTTGTACAGTCCTGCTGTTTGTTCTCATCACATTGTAATGTTTTTAGCAGCTTCTGACTGTGAAACACGTGACAGGACAGTCGACCTGCACGATGAGGGTAAGAGGAAACTTTAACTTTACAAACTTAACAAAGGGCGGCTTACTTCTGCTTTTTCTGTATGAACATCATCTAAAAGGTGCACTGTGTCAGACTCAGGGCTCTACTTACAGAATATAATATAGATCCTGCTCCACAGGGTCCACCATGTTTCTACGGTAGGCCAGAATGGACAAACTAAACAGATAGATATGGACTTTTTGCCTGTTTCATGGCCACCATAGTTTAGAAGGAGAGGGTGAGGTGAGGCGTTTGCAGCAACTGATATTCGTTTGAAAAATAAGCAGAGAAGCTGAGTCAGATTTAAGTTTTGGATTAACTCAGACAGAACCGTGATTTTCTGCAGAGCCTGATCTGACATTTAACATTATCCCATAATAAATGTGTGATTATAGCATCTTTTAAACAACAGTGACGGCATAAATGTAAAAAAAAAAAGAGACAATCCTGATGAAAATCTGTTAGTTTGTGTCATTTCAGTCCGTCAGTCAGGGATGTTGGAAATGGACCAGTCCTACACGTGGGTGCTTTGAAGAGGCTTTAAGGACTCATATACATTAACTACTGCTCACTGATAACAGTCAGAGGAACATTTCTGTGTATCTACAGCAGTCTTTACATGTGAGGTTTAAACATCGTAAAGTCATTTAGAGCTACTGGAATCAATTACAGCATTGTTAGCAGGCAGGACTGTTTATTTAAGAGCTCTGGGTTAATAAATAATAAAATACTTTTATGGGTGTTATAAGTTTACACAGCTATACAGATCAATCCATGTGTACTGTTAGGAAATACATAAAGAGCGACACGGTTTGCATTTTAGATGACTCGGATAACTTGATGGAAACAAAATGTTACAGAAACATAAAAAAGAAAAACATCAGGCAGCTCGTATCTGCAGTGTTTGCCGAAGAGAAAGGTGTGTATGAGAAACCTGCAGTCGAGCAACAGGTGATTATCTCCTTATCCACACAAACTGAGGGATACAGTACACACACACACACACACACACACACACACCAAGACCAGCGGTCTGATAACAGATCCGGGATGGAGTGCAAACAAGTTCACATGAACAGAGACACACTTACATCTTTTCCACCAACACCTCTCTGACTGTAGACTGACTGTGAGGTGTGCCGACGTGTTTTAACTGAGCGAATCTTTACAGCTGAACTCGGCGAGGATGGTGAAACTGTGAGATGATGATTGTGCATCACTGGAACATATGAAACATCTGGACGGATAGAAACTGAACCGGCAGCACAGAAAACCAGGATGAGAAGAACAAGTGGAGGATTTTGACACCGGAAGACTCGATTTCAGGTCAGCAGAACTAATTTGTTGCCTGACAGTGACGCTTTGTTTTATTAACGAAGCATGAATTCATGTTTTCACTTCACGTCCTCTTGGTGTGTTTAAAGCTGCAGCTTTGTTTGTTAATTGCATTTAGGATGAGTTTAGACAGATAGTGTGTCCAACAGCAGGAGAACATCGGATTTCAACAGACCATCAAGTTACAGCACAAAGCCAACCTGATGTTTGAAGACTGAAGGACAATGAAGGATTTGTTTTATTCCCCCATGACTATATCTGCCAATTGTGCATTCACTTGTCCAACCGAGTTTACATCACTCGTGAAAGGTTGTGCAGCTCTGTCATCTACAGAGCAATCTTTTCATCTGTGCACTTATTTTAACAACAGTTATGAACCCGAGGAACGCCCCCTCTTAACGTCAGCCAGCCGAGGCCGCCACCATGGACGAGCTGGACGTTGGAGAAGGTGGCAGGAAAGGTGAGTCGATTTTATTTGTGAGTAACAACCAACAGTTCTGAAAAATGAATCAACTTCAGAGGGAGATATATATGATATCATTATATATTAGATATTCAAACAAACTGAGTCTGCATGCCGTGAACACAAAGACAGAGGCTGATAATTATTTGTGCTGATAACTAATTTGCATACACTTGTAGGAATGTGAACACTGGATAAAGCCGGGTTCAGAATTGTTTCATTTTGTTGACATGATAGTGTCGAAGATTTTTACAGAGTCAAATCTCTCTTTATCACTCCATAACATACTATGGACCGTTTCTCTTTGACTGTCCTGAATAGTTTTAATAGTTTTATATATATATCCATAATTTTAGTTCATGTAAGTGCTACTGAGGTGGAGATTTCTGGCTGAGGTCTAAACAAATGATGATTTTAGAGAAAATGGTTGGTTGGTTATTATTGTTGGTTATTTGCATTAAGACGTGAAGGAGTTATAATAAATCAATCAATAATAATAAATAATAAATAAAGCATCCAGAACTATAAACCAAAGGTCAAATGACGCTTCCCTGTTTAAATATACGCTGTAATTCTGCTTTATTTACTTCCTTCACACCTAAAATAATTCAATCATCTGGTCTCTGACCCCTGATAACCATCCCGTGACCTCCTGCCGGGGTCGTGACCCTGAGATTGAGAAGCATTGACAGCTGGCAGATATTTGACCTCGCTGTTGACGTCCTGCGTCTCAGTTAAGTCAGAGGCAGGACGACTTAACCTGATCATAACCTGCTCAGTGTGCACCGAGCGTCTCAAGCTCTAATGAGTGTGTGTGTGCAGCTGCAGCAGATATTCGCAGTGTTCACTGAGGTTGTTGTGTTGCAGTATGTTTCAGTAACATACAATCAATCAGTACAGCCTGTTCCTGTAAAATCAGCCACATGGACTGCATGCTGTATAATATTCTGTCATTCTACATGAACAGGAATGCAACATAGAGACACACTGACCCTGTTAGAGACGTCAGACCTTAAGAAGTGTTTGTTTACTGTGAGCGGCTGTAACAAGTTAATTACCTGCTGTGGCATCAATAAAGTCCTCTTATCTGATCTACGGAGGGGCTGTGACTTTTGTTTGATTGGTTTTATGGCCACCGTAGATTCACCTTCACACTAGGAAGGAGATTATTGAAGGGGATTAAAGTGCCGGTGAAGGATGTGGAGCAAAAGAAGAGGGAGGTCAACACGTGTCAGTTACATACACAGAGTAAAGTTTGATTGACAGGCTGGATTCACACTGAGATGATAACATCAGCTCTGCGGCTCAGACGTTACAAAGAGAGGAAGACGGACAGAGATGGAGACCACATGTTCATCCGTGCTGTGGCAACATAAATATGAAAAAGGTGAAAGAGCAGACAGACAGGAGAGCAGCGAGGAGCAGTGAGACAGGCAGAGGCTCTGTGGTTGGTACTGTAGGTGGTTTGAGTGACAGCTGGAGCCCATACTGAGATGAAGACACAGCACTTCTTGTTAGTAGCTTTAGATTGGAACCAGATGTTGACTCCGCTACTGTTAGCAGTTTCACTGACTGCCTGACTGTTTTACTGACTGTCTACCTGCATGCCTGTCTCGCTGACTGACTTCCTGTATGACCGACTGACTCCCATACGGTTGGTTGTGTGTCTGCGTGACTGACTGTATGCCACAGCGACAGACTTTGTCCGTATGTCTGTTCTCACACTGCGTAACTTTGCGCTCCGGGTACAGTCACCCGTGAAAAGTTTGTAACGCTGAACCGCTGAGGAGGTTTTCGGGCTCGGGGCTTGATGGAACGCTGACAGGGAGCGGAGCTGGTGTGTCATGCCAGAACAGGAGCTGGTCAAGTGAACAATGTAACCGGGCTCAGCAGCCTCTACGAAATGGCAGAGGAGAAGAGAGTGAAGAGGACGCTGACGGAGGAAGCTAAGAAGAGAAAAGGAGAGAGTGAGCGCGCAAGAAGCCGCCGGACAAGAGTAAATCTGGGACTGACTTTTAGTGGTTGGTGAGAGCTTGGTGAAATAAAAGGCTGAAAGACAGACGCCGAGCTGGGCTGACTGCTGTTGGACTAGTCAGTAATATTAGCTGCTGCTGTGTCTGCTGCTGGTGACCTGGTTGATGTTCGGCTGTTAGAAAAGCTGTCGACTTGCTAGTTTTTGATCAGAAGTAATGTAATCAGAGTAAATACTCGAGTACAGCTGGACACAGTTACACAGTGGGATTACACTCTGAACGGGAGGCAGACGAGCTGAGCTGTTAAAAAAAAACACTGATCTCTTTTTGTTTGGTGCCACTGAACAGCAGGCGTCATGGACTGTTACCATGGAAACGTGGTAAAAAAAAAACTTCTGAGGTCTGAGGTGGAAAAGTTAGAAAAGCAAAATGTGACAAAGTGAAATGGAAACATCGATTGATTGAGAGAAGTCAGACAAACTGGTCTAACTCTGCAGACCAGACTGGGTCATCATCTGCATCCTGACTGTTCTTCCTGACTCTCTGTCTGTGTGTCTGCTCAGGCCGGTCGCTGCTCGCTCATCTGTCTTTCTGCCTGAATGTTTGCTCCTGACTGCACAGAGCGTCACCTCCAGGCAGCCAGTGTGAACCCAGAGCTTTACTCACTCACTCACATCTATTTTAAACCTGCCAGCAGCACCTCTGGTTTTTCTGGAGGATTCATATCTGACATTCTTGCCGGACTCTTTTCTTGTTTTTTCAGTGAAATGACTTCATTGTCTCACTTCATTTCAAACATTCACTGCAGCACCGACTGTAAAACCAATCAGATGAATGTTTTTACAGCAAACCAAAGAAGCTCATCAGATATCTGCATCAACTGTTATAATACTAATTTAATCTTTAATAATAATCATTAATTTATCAATATTACAGTAAACCAAACTTCAAGATAAAAGTTTGAACATTTTTCAGATCCGTTTCTTCAGGGCTGACTTTAAGTAAGAAGCAGCTGTGACTACATTTAATGATTTTTTATTCTTCTAAATGAATCTGCAGAGTATTTCCTCGAATAATAAGTTCATTAATTTGTCTGTAAAACTGTCTGAGGTAACTTCGTGTAAAGAAGCCAAACATATTCAGTTTCTCATGTCAGACAAATAAATCACAAACTATTAACGAACAATCAGATTAGTTGCTGATTAACTTTCATCCTTTCGCATCTGATGATCTGATCGTGGTTTACACTTTGCGCCACCCTCCAGCAGCTGATCAGGCTGCAGATGGTTCATCGTTTGTCTCTTTTACTCTCGTCCTGTCAGAGACATCGACGGACCAGCCAGGATACCCCCAGACAGACACCTCTGTCTTATACCCCCCTCCTCTGTCCCCCGACCCGTTGACTCACCTGGGGACGCTGCTCGCAGGGCACGACGCACCGAGGACCGGCGGATGGGACAGGTAAGGCGGGCAAAGCAGCTGGATTCTCAGCCTCCGTGACAAAAAGTCCCGTAACACACACACACACACACACACGATGTCCCGGTGAGGAGGTGACAGTTGTTGAAGTTTATCCCAAACTGGAGGAATGAGCGCTGGGACGTGAGAATGCGTTCAGCGCGGCGGGATCGCTCTGCCTCTCCCTCGCTGCGTGACCTTCCTCGGTTTTACTCACTGGTGGAATGAGGTGGTGGAGGGATGGTGTATAGGTATTAAAATGGCAGGAGGAGAAGTATTTGTGAGGGCAGAGACCCCACCCACCCCTGCCTTTTGAAATCCGAAAACGGGGAGTGAGATACCGGAGTTTGGAGAGGTGAGGTGGGGCCGTGCGTGGCGCACCGAGCGCAGCGTGGCGCACGAGTCAGGGTGGCATCACCGACTTAAGTTTGATAGTTAAATAGTTAAATATTTGCATAATGTTGAACATGGTGTTAACACTTGATAATAAAGTGATTTTCTTTGCAGGATTCACCTTCAGATTTCTTGTTTTACTGACTTCTACTTGAGTGGACGACAAATCCTGCATGACGCTGCAGATTCATCTTTAATTTTTGTCTCTTTTTTGGCGAACGTTTAAGCTCAGTATGAGCGTAGCGAGGTGGAGAGAGAGTCTGCAACCATAAATGTACACAAGAGAAGAAAAAGAGCGATCACACTGAGGAAAGAACGTGGAAATGTTTTATTGATGCAGGATAAGTGTGGTGATAACATGATATCCATATTCCTTATCAGATATCCTCAACAGCAGTATATGACACCACATTCACAACACTGACACCTGTTCAGTCACTCTTGCAAACACGCCTAATGATGACTGTAGTCATTACAGCTCTCAGCGTCGACTTCTTGGAGCAGATACTCGGTAAGGTACTTACTCAGGAGGTGAAAGTACATTCCTCTCTGCCCCTCCCCGCCTCCTCTCTTCTGTCCATTCTGCGTTCCCGGTGTGAAATGCCAGAGAGTCTGAGCTCCCGACACACTGACCTTTGACCTTTAAAGAAGGGGAAGGTCTAATTTAGACTACTGCTGGCACCCTGGTGACTGCTTACACACACACACACACACACACACACACACACAGCCAGTCAAGTGTGAACCCTGAACTGTGAACTGTGCAGAGAGGTGTGCTGGGTCAGTGGGATCCCCTCATATTTGAACAAAACATTCAGTATACAGCTCACCGAGCGACTTTGCTCCCTTACAAGGAGCAGACTTCTCTCCTCTGAGTGCACCGCCACTGTATGACGGTTTATTAAAATATATATTTACTAAGGTTTTGCAGGGAAACAGACAAATCTTTGTTCAGTCCTTTATGATGCATTCAAATCAAGGACACTTATGTGATTTTCCACCTTAATTTATATCAGGACTGAAGAATAACAGATGAAAGTCCGTCGCTGGTTTCATTTTAGAAACAATCGATCAAACATCTGCTGTATGAAAAAGCTCTCAGTCTGTTTTCTATAAAGAAGAACAGATCAGTATGATGTAAGAGACCAATGCAAAGATGCTCAGTTGGTCTCGTTAAAACTTTTAGTTTGTTCGAGTCAAACTTCTGTCCCTGCACAGAAATTTGGAAATACGTGAAGTTTAACATTCAGAAATATTTCTACAAACCTTTCTGTCTGTAGTCACGACTGACACAGGTGTCCGGTCAACATGAATACTGTATCCGGTTCCAAAACAAACAGGAGCAGCAGCACTTTTGGGTTAGTTTGAGGTGATCTTTGGATCAGGATCATTTGGACAAATGACCAAAACTTTGTGAAACACGTCTCCTTCATGCAAAGTTTTCTTGTTGTGATTTTATGAGCAGAGAAGAGTGTGGACCCTCGCGGTTTGGGTCTGACCCTCTTAGCCTCGGCGTGTTCTCTGTGCTGTGACTGCGGTGTTATTGGGTTCTCCTTGTTAAAGCGAGCTCCCTGCTGCTTTAGAGAGCAGCTCTGCTCTTCTCTCCGACGCCTGCTGAACGAGGAACTCTAAAGAGTTTAAATCCAGTCCGGTCGTGTCGTGTCCTTTGTTTTGTATTGACTGTGTTTTATTTTGAAAGGACATCACAGGCTGCAGGTTCAACAATCTAATATTTATTTTTATTTATTTTTTGTTCTTCATTAAAAAATTTTAAAGGAACATGTCAACATGCTGGGAAACACGCTTGCTAAGAGTTAAATGTTCAGATTGATACCGCTCCCTACAGTCAGCAGCTAATTAGCTTAGCTTAGCATAAAGACTGGAAACAGAGGTAAACAGCTAGCCTGGCACCTTCTCTAGGACACTGTAGGTAACCATGTTACGTCACTTTTGCTTGTGCGGTCGAGTTAGCAATAATAAATATGCAATGTTTGGTTGGACTTTCAAAATAAAGCTGACTGCTCACGTTTTATGAGTTCACACTTTGGTTTGGGTCAGGAACAAAAACTACTTGGTTTGGGTTAAAATAAGTACTTAACGTAAGTTTAAAAGAAGTCAGTGTTTACTCGGTTTCACACGGGACATGAACGGCGGTCTCCTGGGTGAGCGTCCGGTATTTGTTTGACCCGTCCATCCACCACAACCTCCTCCCTGTGTGGACCTTCTGCTGCACCACCAGGCTTTGACACATTCAGTAGTTTGTGTGTAACTATGCATTGACAAAGCTGCCATATTTAAAGTCACAGGTGAGAGAACAGGCCGTCTGTACCTCACTAACTATGTTACATACAGTTTAATTTTTCTTCTTCTTCTCCTCTCGTGTCAACAGTCTTCATTACGAGGAGCATTCCACAGACTCTGTCGAGGCCCCGGGGCGCTAACATCTCATTACATTGTTACTGCAGACAGAAAACGCCGCTGATGTGACAGCTGCTATTGTTAGCAGAGCTATGCAGGGTTTCCTTCAGTTATTCACCTGCTGTTCAGTTCAACATTTGAGATCACACATTGTTGAGTTTGCAGAACATGTTTCTGTTTGAATCACCAACACAAAAGATGACAGA
Organism: Protonibea diacanthus; assembly: GCA_028641955.1. NCBI lineage: Eukaryota > Metazoa > Chordata > Actinopteri > Sciaenidae > Protonibea > Protonibea diacanthus. The sequence goes on along the minus strand of CM053978.1, from coordinate 1,533,517 downwards.
CTCAGATTAATTACTCGAACTGAAGACTTAATGAGTATGTTGTGTTTTTTTTTTACCCTATTTCAGGCATTACTTCTGTTTGAAATCACTCTGACTCTGTATGTTTGGTGTAAGTGCAGACAGCGACAGGACGCCTTCACGATGTAAAAATAAGTCTTCCATTGTTTCATGTGTCAGTAATGCAGCGTTACCGTAACGGAAAATATCTCTGGCACGTCTTTATTTACGTCTAACTGCTACCAAGTCCATTATGACTGATGGAGTGTTTGGAGATGATAGCCGTGTGTTTAGTCTGAGGTACTTTACGTCCCTGTGAAGGAGGCTACAGTAAGATGACAGTCTAGTTTACTCCCATGTGTCAGTCAGTGTTTAAGGTTTTTTCTGTGTTGTGGTTGTCCACATTTATGGAGAATAAGTAATTAAAAACAAACTTTTCAGAAACATTACGACTTGAACAAACATCAACGTTTTATGACCTGTAGAGCAGCCAGTGTCGTCCATCTTTATATGCAGCCAATGATTACAAGTCAACACATCACCAATCATATGGCATTGAGTCATCATTCTTGTCCAATCAGGAGACTGGATCTGGGCTTTCAGGGCTGTCAGTTACTGGGATCAACAAGAGAACCAGGAAGAGAAGCTCATGCAGACCAGAGTGTCACCATCCTGCACGCCAAGGTCGCTCAGAAGTCCTACGGCAACGAGAAAAGGTTTGATGATACTTCTCAGTGAATCTTCAGCTTTTACAGGAGATGAACGGTAGGCTCAGGCGTTTTCCAAAGCTGATACAGATTCAAGAATTTTACACCTCACTGAAGTTTAAGACTGTCCTGTTACCTACAGGTTCTTCTGTCCACCTCCCTGTGTTTACATCAGCGGTCATGGATGGAGAGTCATGCAGGACCATCTGAAAGGTGAAGAAACAAAAAGATGATCCTGTTTAAGAAAGCATTGAATGTAGTTTGAAATGTTCTACCTTCCTCTGTCTCCACCTTCATCCTTCCATTGTTATTTTCCCCCCTTCCTGTCGTCTTCCTCCAGAAGCTGGCTACGGAGACTCTGTATATCGGGTGTGTGGTTACATGTGTCTGGACAGCTCCAGCCAGTCTCAGTCGGACACATTCAAACTGGTCTTCGATCATCAGTCAAACTCCAGGGTGAGAGAACCGTGTGTCACATATCCGATCTAATGCCATGTGCATACCCGTCTGCTGTGTGTGACACAGTTCCTGCTCGTCACTCAAAATTCCTTCAGTAACAGAGACACCAATCGTCTGGAAGTTTAAAACTGGTCTTTGTCCTCCATAAACATCATATCAAACAACATATCTGCATGTGAATGCAGAACATGTATCTGTTTACAGATTGGTAGAAATGTGTCTTTTCTCGTCATTCTCGTGTATAAAGTTCCTAACTGGACAGCAGAGGAAGGCTTGGCTGGTGGTTTTGAAACAAATGAGGCTAAATTGTTGTCAGACGATTGCAGATGGGTTCTGAGGTTGTTGGGCTTCAAACCAAGTGCCTGTCAAACAGCATCTGAAACCTCGTCCCTCCACACTTTTCTGACAGGATGCTGCTTCGATCATCTCTGTAACTTCCCAAAAACCAACAATCCAACAATCACACAGCTCCTTCCATGACTCAAGTGAGAGACGGTCTGAAAATTTTCTCCGTTATCCCCCATTTTAAACTTTTCACCCCGTCTTCCAGTGTTGCCATTCGAAACAGCAACAAACACTTTGTATTTGGAGATCGGGACCTTCGTTGTCTTCATCAGCACAGCAATGTGTGACGACATGCAGATGACAGACGGCACTAAATAATAAAACATGATCAGTGAAGTAATATCGAAGACACGGTTCAACATTCGCACTCGCATGTGGAGAAAGTGAGTCATTCCTAGCGTCTTCTGTTTCGGGACTTTTAAGGTGAGCTGATTGTGAATACGATACACGCTTGAGGACTGATGGGAGCGAGCTGGACCGGGTCTCTCCCAGTCTGGGTCAGCCGGTTGGTCTGTCAGCAGATGGAGTCATATATTGTGTGAAGAGTCTCGTCTCGTCCAGCTGCTGCTGTCTGAGCACGCAGAAACTGGCGTTCGCGTGAGATTTGAGATCTCCAGTGGTTACTGACCGGTGTTTTGTCGACTGTATTTACTCAGTCGTCAGGTTTATGCTCCTTCTTAGTTGTCACAGACTTTATGTGTGGTTTGTCCAGCCGTTGCAGGTTTCAGCCAGTCTTCGGGTCAACCTTTACTTTAACCCTCTGAGGTCCTACCAATTGCTTTTGCAGCGGTAACTCAATGCACGGACGCCGGAGGGCTCACCTGAGACTGAAAAGTTGTTTTATGAAGTTTAATGATGATTAAACTTTGATCTGTTTAATCAGTGATGATGGGATCCTGCTGAGCTCAGACCTGTTGTGTCTGAGCGACAGACAGCTCTGTGTGCGTTCACCCAGACGAGACAGTCACCTCTTTTTATGACAGACTGCTGTTGACTCGACAAACAGTCGTGTCTGACAGAAAAACTACGCTGCTATAAACACACTGTGTGTGTTCACTGGCCTCTTCCTTATTTACTGGCTGAGGGAAGAAACAGACGTCCAACATCTGCGCTGTATTTCAGAATCTCCATCATCTCACACTTCGTGGATTAAAGGTCATAAACATGCTTCATCTCCAGTCTTACACTGTTTGAAAGCTTCTCCTGCTCTCTGTCACTCAGATGTTTGCCTGTGCCAAGTCGCTGTTCATCTCTGATCAGGACAAGAGGAAACATTTCTGTCTGCTGCTGCGACTCTTCCTGGGCAATCGACAGGAAGTGGGTTCATTTCAGAGCAGGATGATCAAAGTCATCTCCAAACCCTCCCAGAAGAGACAGTCGATGAAGAATGCCGACCGTGAGTCACTTTGTTTTGTCTGTGTTGTTCTTTATGAATACTCTGACTTCAGGGTAAATATGCTTATTTGCATTCTTGCTGAGAGTTTGATGAGAAGGTTGAACTCTCATGTCTGCATGGAGCCTAGATCCCTGAGGTACAGTTCAGAATATTTAACTTACATATCCTAGAATAAAGTAAAAGCAGCTTTGTGAGTCATTTCAGCTGCAAAATTCAAGACTTATATTGGTCTGCTTTTCACAGTATCTGTGTGTGTGTGTGTGTGTGTGTGTGTGTGTGTGTGTGTGTGTTTCAGTGTGTATCTCCTCGTGCTCCAGAGTAGCTTTGTTCAACCGGCTGCGCTCACAGACGGTCAGCACTCGTTACCTCTCGGTGGATAGAGGAGCCTTCATAGCCAGCGCCAGACAGTGGACAGCCTTCACCATCATCATGGGTAACTGTGTGTGTGTGTGTGTGTAAGCTGTATGTATACATACTGTAAAGGTCATATCGTGGTCAGTCTATCCATGAGTCGACTGTTTGACTTCAGTTCAAACACAGAGAATCAGAAGTGATGTTTCCAACAGTGCACATTGACTTTGTGCTTCTCCTAAATAACTGCTGGAAGGTTTGCATCAGAACATGAACGTCCTTCACAGTGAGTGACCACACAATATATATCCAACCCAAAATGACACAACACAACATCTCAGTGCAAAAATCTAAAGTTAAATATTTAAAGATTTCTAAATAACTCCAAACATCCTAAAATCCACAAAACATGAATTACTTCAGCTCAAGACTTTCCACTTTTTCCATGTTTTAGTTCCTGTTTTTTTTTCCTAAAAAGAAGAAACAAATTATTTTCAATTCAGTTTGCAGGATAAAAGTTAAATTCAATTAAATTCAGATCTACCACAAAAACAAACCTTCAAGTGAAAATAAATCATTTTTTGGCACGACAGAGTCAGAGTCAGTCAGTCCCAGTGTTCCTCTGCTGAGATTTATTCTCCGTACTGAGAGATTTATTCCTCTTCAGTGACACAACACACCCAGCCCAGAAATATCACCACACACATACACACACACACACACATAAAGGGGTTATAGACATGCAAAATGTGGAGAGATGAGCTGCCACTTAGCTGCACCCTGGGAGAAGTTAATGGTTTGGTGCACCTCTGCAGTGCCCAGTATGATCTCCAGCTACCAGCTCACACCACCAGCTGCAGGCAAGTCCCTGCAGGCTGAGCTACTGCCGGTCAAAGCTCCTGCAGCACAGACTCCCACCTCTACGTCATTTCTAATCATTTATCAACCTTGTGATAGGCCGGCGACTCGTGCAGGGTGTATCTCACCTCTTGCCCAGTGCATGCTGGGATAGCTTTTGATCATTTCAGACATGTTTGGATGTTTTTTTTCTGCATTCATTAAGTTTGACGCTCCACGTCACAACTGTAAATATCTGGATAACCAGATGTGGCACAAGGGTGGAGTCGACATCAGGAGTTCGATTGGTGGCCGTCACTGGCATCAAACGCGTTAACTTCCAGTCATCAGATGGCTTCTCTCACCACTCGGCCACCCTGCATTAATACAGTCACTGTGCGAGCGAGTTATTCAGCGGCGTTTCCTTCACACACGTCTGGAAAAGCCTGTCTGAGGATCTGTGAGGTTATTTATTTAACACAGTGCCCGGTGTGCACGGACCTCCCACCACCAAAACCTAAACCTCAGTCATCCGTCTGCTCTCTGTCCTCTCTACTATCACCACACACACCCACACACTCACACACACTCACACACACACAATTTCTATTTGTCTTTATTCATCTGTTGGTAGGAAAAAACATTTTTATGGGAACGATTTAATGACTTGACCCAAACTAGTATGAGTGCTGCAGTGAGAATATATCCATGAATACATTTGAATATTCATGTGGTGTGTGTGTGTGTGTGTGTGTGTGTGTGTGTGTGTGTGTGTAGTGGAGGACCGGCGTGCTGACCAAGGGGACTTTGTGCTGAGCGAAGGCTTCATCTGTTACGGCTGTGTGGTCCAGTTAGTGTGCACCGAGTCTGGAGTCGCTCTGCCGCCCATGGTAACACACACACACACACTCACACACACACACACACACACACACACACACACACACACACAAATGTAACTTATCATCATTATAAGTTGTATAGTGTTCTGTCGTGTGTACAGTGTATGCGTACACATCCTGTCCAACACTGTTAAAAACATCAGTCGTCTGTAAAACAAGAACAAGAAGAATAATAATGATGCAACAAAGAAGTCAGACGTAGAGAGATGACAGGAAATGAGATGAGGAATGTTGCACAACAAAAGCCTGTGGGTCAGCCGTGACCCCGAGATGTTGTGATTCATGTTTTACTTCAAACTCATCATCAGGAGCAGACAGAAGAGAAGCTAATATACACCAGATGTGCCTGTCGTGTAATACAGTTTAACAGACGCCTCCAGGAACATTTTATATTAGTGAATGTGCTTCCACATAATTTAAGAATCATTTAACCTCTTTTTTTATTGTCCCATGTGTCAAGTCTAAACTTTTAGGGCGGTGCATAACAGAGTGAAATGTCTTATGACATTAAATATTCTCATAAATCACAAAATACTGCACAGAAGTCACAGATAAAAGCTTCAAACAGTTCTTATTGCCTTTTTAATGTGATAACATAAACTCATTTAAATGAACACTCGGGTATTTACTCCTTTCCAAGGAAACAGGATTTGAATGTGTCTCCGTGGGCAAAAGTTGTGAATAGTACCTGATACCTGATGACTTGTTCATCTCAGTCGAAGTTGCGAGCGAGCTGAAGTGACTTTAAAAGACAGATCGTCTGTGTACTGTCCTCATTTCACAGAGACACCAGGACAGAACACCATCCCTTCATACCCTCCATTGTTCCTGTGTTCTGTGTCTCGCCTGCATTGAGGGGCTAACATCTGCAGTGGAGGACACATTTAGCACCACACAGGGCAAATGAGGCCTGAATGTCTTTGACTCGGCTTTTGAAGAGAAATCCTGTAATATCTTTTCATCCATCAGGAAATCTCACTCCCTGACCTTCGTTCATCTGTGTAGCACGAGTGCTGATGCAGAGTAGGTTCACATTTCCATCAAAAACAATAAAGTAGTGGTGCAATGAAACCCTTTAATCAAAAACGAGCCCCAGCCCTATATATGTCGAGCCCACACTCTGGATTAGCTGATTATCTAACGTTTCAACCACAAACTGGAGGTATTATCACGACTCTGGTCCTATATGTCTTACAGATGTGTGTCTGTGCAGGTGTGTTACATAACCTGCTGTTATTGCTGAGCCCGTCCTCCACTTTAAGTTATACTTAGTCAAACCTCTCAGCAGAATCCTTCACAATCCGCTGAGCCGACTCTTTCTCCATACCTCCTAAACTGCTGTCATAACAACCTCAGCTGCTGCCGGGTGGTAGATGGTTAAGGTATGTAGGTACATTACACCTCTATATGTTTTTGTAGTTGGGGCCTTTTGCTGCACGGTTTGTTTGAAGCTAGAAACGCTTTTCCTGCCGAGTCGTTCGCGTGACAAGTATCTCGGTTCTGCTGTTTGGTTGTGGTCGGCGTTCGGGCGCTGAAGAGGTGAAGGTGGATGTACAGCCCAAAGAGTTCAGCTGGATCAGCAGCTGTGGAAAGACTTAAATATGAGAACAAAGTGCTTTAATGTTCTGTGTGCGGTGCAGTGAAGGATGTGTTTGAATGTGTTAATGCTGAGGATTTAGTTCAAGGCCTGAAGACACCAGAAGTGATTCACTGTGGAACCTCCAGCGACGTACAGACCACCTGAGTTTTATTCAGCGGGCAACTTTTTAAAATCGCATCACGAAATGACTGAATGATTGCTGCAGGTCTCATTTCACGTTCTTACTTTCAAACTGTACATTAGTACACAGATTAGATGTCTTTGGAATCCTTTCAACAAACTACGGCGTCTTTTGTCCTGATGATTGATCCTGAACATCTTCTCTTCTCCGCCTCGTCCTGTCTTTCCGTCCTCAAACTGAGAAGCACCTGTTGCAGCTGCACATCGCTGGAAGAGGTGCAGAAAACTGCTTCAACACTCGATTACAGACTTGCTGTCTTTGTTTTGTCCCTCAAGAGACCAAGCTGTAGATGGAGTGTGACTGAATCTATCAGTCAACCTCAAATCTCCTTTAACCTGCTTGAGAATTTAAGTATGCAATAAAATTTGTTGTTTCTGCAAGATTATACAAAAGCTTAAGGCGTCCTTGTACCTAAATGAGTAAGATGTATCCTCTGTGGTACCTCCAGCAGGTCAACATTTTAATGTGCTACTATCAGCAGTGACACATTCTAGCTCTTCTCCAGAAGCCTGAGGTCTGCCCCGGTGTGTATGTGCCCTGAACACCTCCACGTAAGGTGCCCAGGAGACATCCTGATCAGATACCTGAACCACCTCAGCTGGCAAGGAGCGACGGTTCTACTCCAAGCTCTCTCCGGATGTCCGAGCTCCTCACCCTTCATCTTTAAGGCTGGGCCCATCCACACTGTGGAGGAAGCTCATTTTGGCTGCTTGTATCCACACGTCATTCTTTCACTTAAAGCTCATGGCCGTAGTTGAGTGTTGGATCATAGATGGACTGAAAAATGTCGAGCTTTTCCTTCCAGCTCAGCTCCTTCCCCACAACAGCTGTAGATACCAAATTATATCTGGAGTTCTGGAACATTCTCTGTTGATTTTTTCCTCGTTCGTGTCTGCAGGTGATCCGTAAGGTCAACAAGCAGCACGCCATCTTAGACGTGGACGAGCCGGTCTCTCAGCTCCACAAGTGTGCCTTCCAGTTCAGAGACAATCCACACGCATACCTGTGTCTGTCCAACGACACCATCATACAGTACCAGGTGAGACTCCTTCACTCCTTCTCTCCTTTCCTTTTGTCTCAATCTTCCTCCTTTCAAACGTCTCCTCCATCCTTTCCTTCCCCTCCAGGGTCCCTCCAGCGTCAGAGACCCGAGCCGGGTGGTGCTGAACGACGGATCCTGTTGGACCATCATCGGAGTGGAAGTGGTGGAATACACCTTTAATCAGGGGCTGGCCTGCATCCAGACACCAGTGACTCCGTTTCCTGTTATCACAGGGTTAGAGGTGAGTTAGGCAGGTACTAACACACACTCGCACACATGTAGCAACACACACAGGGTCTGCCATAGACCCTCTCTGTGTGTTTCATGTGGTTTTGTTGTCAGTCGTCCAATTAAAAGTTTGTCCTACACTGACTCCTCTTACTGAAATAAGCTGAACAATAGTAAGATTAATCATCAGCTAATTTTGATGCCAAACAATGAGCAGTTTGTATCGAGGGGTGTTACATGGGTTGTATCAAGGTCGTGTGTGTCACTGCAGGTGAACGGCGGAGGACACGTCGCGATGCTGGAGGTCCACGGAGAAAACTTCAACCCTCATCTCAAAGTCTGGTTTGGAAACAACGAGACTGAGACCATGTTCAAGTGAGTAAAGACGGGACAGAAAGTACAGAGTGTGAGATCTATCAAGGTGAGCAGGAAGTGACCTCACAATAAAAGAGATTACCTGTTCCACTTTTATTGGCCTGCTGATGTCTGAATGGAAAAATACATTTACAAAATCTATTTTTTTCTATTCAGACATTTTTTATTCTTTTGATAAAGAAAAACTGTGAAACATTGCAGGCATGAATTATTTTAATTTCATAGCTGACTAATTTCATAGAGTCTGAACGTAGTTTTCGTTGTTGTTGTGTGCAGCTTCTGTTTTTAGGTGGATTTTTCTGCTTTAACGATCAGTCTGGGAGACCTTATTTTTTATTTATGACTGTTTCATCTGTGCCTCACCACAGAGGCACCAGCTGCAGAGCCGAGCAGCACAGAGGGCAAATTAAAGTTTTAGTTTTGTTTAAGAGGGACTGCTCACATCTGTGAGGCTGCCTGCTCGTAATAGTTGCTTTTACAGTATATTAAGTGGCACCTCCACGTGCAGCCACGCAGGTTTAAACCAAATTATATTTCATTTGACTCAAAATTTGAAAGCAGTTGTTTTGATGTTTGTTGAGGAATTTCAATAAAGCGCTACAGACTTTGTGGTTATGTTTGAGGAGATAGATGATTTCCAGTCGGCGCTGACTTCTTCAGTAACTTTGAAGCAAAGCAAACCATTATTACTATTATTCAGTGCAATAGAGCTACAACTGGAGACTGTTTTCATGATCAATAAATCTGCAGATTATTCTTGATCAATAAATGATCATAAAATACAAAAAATCCAACAACAACCGTCCAAACGCGGAGATACTCAAATATATAACAAACGCAGTAAATCCTCACTTTGAAGACGTTTTTTTGTATTTTTTTTCTTGAAAAACTGCTTAAATAACTTACTGATTATGCAGATTCATTTTCAGTTGACAGACTAACGAATCGCCTAATTATTTTAATATATTTATCCTGTAGCAACGAGTTCATTTTGGAAAAGAATCTCCTCATTTGTTCAGGACAAACTTCTGGGCATCGCAGGGGGAAAGAAGACGGGCAGTTTCCCAACAAGTTTGACTAAAAATATTCTTGACAGTCATGAAATTCAATTTACTGAACTTTCCTATTTACCTGTATTCATCCGTTCTGAGCTTCCAAGCCAAGACTGGACCCGGGAGGCATAAAGGGCCTTATGTTATATTCAAACATGACTCGGAGGAACTCAGCTTGGCTTACAGGAAACAATCTTCTCTCTAACTCTTGTGTGGGAGTCTTTAAGTTGCAGAAGGGCGAGGCAGAAACTCACAGAATCTCATGTGACGCATCCCAAAGTAAAACGACCTCTCTGACGTCAGAGTCCACCTCAGACCCCACACCTGAAGTGCTGAGGCATCGTAAGTCAGGGTCTCTGGCTGCGAGCGGCTTGCCACCGGCTTCTGCAAATATTCCTCCCATCAGCGGCAGCTCGGCAGCGTAGAGGAAGGCCGTATTTATATAACACAGTCATCCACAATGTGCTGTTTGTGCGAGAAGCTGCAGTCAATTAGCAACGTGATCCGCCGCTGCCATGCGAGCCCGAGGTGTGCTATAGGTTCGAATGAAATACTTTATAAAAGGGCATTCAGAGTTTCTGCTGCTCGCCAGTATTTCAACTCAACCACAGGATGATGTTTAGTCTGTGACATAATCATGTGATTATCTACTTCAGAGTTGAATCTTCTGCATTTTCTCTCATGTTGCTTTTGTTGCTCCTCCTGCGAAGTTTCCTTTGACGTCTGTTTTAGTGTAAAAAAATTTAATTTCTTGATTACTTACAGTTTAAGTCTACTAATCCGTCACATGTGAAACTCTTGAACTCACGACACGTGACGATGATATTGGTGTGATTTTTTAATTTATTTGCTGTACTGACTTGATTTGGAGCTTTTTCCGTCAGTGTGTTGAAGAGAACATTAGGAGATAATTGAACATTATGGCTGTGATTGTGACCAGTTTAACTTTGACTTGGTCCACTTGAGAGACAGACTCGGTTCATCTCCTCGTTCTTCTTCTCAGGTCTCCGAAGTCTCTGCTCTGCGTCGTTCCTGACATCTCCGTGTTCACCGACGGTTGGCGTTGCCTGCGCCGCATCATCACCGTGCCTCTGTCTCTCATCCGATTGGACGGCCTGATTTATCGCACGTCCTTCAGTTTCACCTACACCCCCGAACTCCAGCCGCCTCCGTCTGTCCGTGGAGCAGCAGGAGGAGGGAAGAGAGAGGGAGCGATGGAAGGAGGACCGGAAGACGACGTCCTGTTAGAGACCATCCATCAGGAGTTCACCAGAGCTAACTTCCACCTCTTCATGCAGAGTTAGCTCACCTGGTGACACTATTTCAAACCTCAGGTTCATGTTTGGAGAAAGAAACAAACTGATTTTGGGGTTTTAGATCAAAGCTGCTCGTCCGTCAAAGAACCGTGACCTCAGTATCCTCTTTGTCTGTTTAATGGAGCAGAACATTGTACAGACGACAAGATAATTGCGACAGTGTCATGAAAATATGAGAAGAAATACTTCAAATCAATCAGACGATCCTCAGGGTACATTTAACAATGTTTTATTATTTCAGGTCTCACTTTTTGTTGAGAAATCAGAGACAGATTAAACAAGAGTCTCCGATCACTCAGGTCACGATCAGCTTCTTAACCTCGAGAAGAGTCTCGACCTCGTAGCAGTCGATGCTTGCAGCGACTTTTATTCTAGAAATGATTTCCCCAAGTTACTTATTTCCGTTTCCGGAGAAATGTGATGAGAACTTTGTCTCTTCGTCTCCGTCTTCCACCTCAGATTTTATAACATGACAACAAGATCACCGTTAACTGCTTTGACACTAAGTGTGCCTGTGAACGTCAGTCAATAAATCAGGTGCATGTGAGCCTCTGCAACAATCTTTTCATGTGCTTGTGTACGTTTCAACACTTTTGTACAAACTGTGTGAATTCCACAGCAGCTAAAATCAGCTAATGACGATACAAACACAATTTGAAATCAAAAAACTCTGATTGTTCTCAAGAAATACTTCGACTATCCACAGATCTGAATAAGAGCATTCAAGAAAAAGACCAAAACATCAGGATGTGAACTCCTTAAAGAGTTACTTGTTACTGAGTTATCACTTATTCTGTGATATTGTAAATCAGTTGCATTCGAGTTCCCGTGGTGCAAAAATCTGCCCTCCTGAAGTGCCTTTGAGCCGAGCGCTGACTCCTCAGCACATCCAGAGATGCTGCTCTGACCTTTGACATCTGTGAGCAGAAACAAACACAGAGGGGTGCAAACCGCATGCCTGAAGGTAAGAGTCTCATACAGTAGCCTTACTGATGACACGTCAGGCTTAGGACTGTTAGTCATCCTGCTAAGAATGAGCTGTTTTAATTTAGCAAATGTTGGCCATCACAATTTGGATGTAACGAGGTGTTTCCACTTTTATATCCTCTGAAACTGACTGTAAATCCACATTTAAAGCTGCAACTTTGTCACCATTTTCACCCCCGATTCAAACATCCTGATGAGAGACGTTTGCTGTCACAGAGAGCCGATAAAACAGCCAAGAAAGAAGAAACAGAGAGCTTACAGAGAGCCGGAGCGTGATGGAGAGCAGTGAGAAAGTGAATTTTTCTCCTGGAGAATGGACACGCGAGCCGGAGGCAGGGTGTTGTGAGAGAAAGCAGCAGTGAAACACTGTCTGCTTCCCATGTGATCCTCTGAGAGACGACTCTCAACCCAATATTCTGTGAAAAGATGGAAGCCGGAGTGTAACGTGAGTGTGATTCATCTGCGTGTGTGTGAATGGCACTTTGTTGCTCAACTGTAACTGTAATAACTCACGTGGGCTTTAGCAGTGAAATAACAGCGCAGGCTGCTCCCACAGGATCTGAATGTTTTCAATTACTTTACCATCAGAGCTTCAGTGAGTGATGAAAGACACTCAGTGCACTGTTAGTTCAGTTCAGGTTCTTCAGCTGAATGAGGAGTCGCCTTCAAAGTGTTTAAAATATCAAATTATTACTTAATGTTAGCCATCACAGCCGTGATTTCTGACATAACAATAAAAACTCACGTTTGAAACAACGTCACGCTGAAATGACTGCAAGGAGTCACGTTCAGTTTAAACGTGCAGTCATCAACACTCAGCGTGAACACGTAAGGAGATTAGATTAGATCAGATTAACACTCAGAGATCAGTCTGAGTGATTTAAGAGGACACAGGAGACCTTTCTTTATTGTGCATTTTAATAAGCTCTCATTCTGTCAGCTGCCTCAGAGTCTTTATGTAGATGAACATCACGATCTGTTATAACAGCTCACGGCGTCACATCACCTGCAGCATTATTTCTTCCATTCTCATGACCCTTTAAACGCCTCCCATTTTTCCTTTCAGAGGCCCAGTGTGTCAGTTTTAGAGACTTTAAATGGAATATAATATTCAGAACTGTGTTTTCATGAGTGTAAAGTCACCTTTGAATGAAGCTTTTATATCTACAGACACTGCAGATCCTCTTTGACAGAGTCTGTCGTGCAGACAAACCAAACACTGTCGTATCATCTTTTTAATTTTTGGTTACAATTCTGTGATTGAATCTTTCCCATAAATCTCATGAACAGGCGACGTTCATCAGGATGCAACGAGCATTTTATGACGAGTTTGTGCAGCAGTGTTTCTCAGCTTCGCGTTCCCAAAGAATCAGTTTGAAGAAACAGAATAATGGAGTTCATTGTGTGCTAAGAAGTGCCTGTGATCCTGTACCGTACAATTAATCTGATAATTTGACAAACGTCGGGCTGCACAGAGCGCAGTGATGACAGAAATCCTTCAGATCACATCCAGTAATCCACCCTGCCTCACACTTTGTCCCGTAAAGTTAAATCAAATTAATTAAAGCAGCGAAACTCCAAATCATCAAAGCCGATATTAGCTGACTTTGTTCACCTTGTTCCATCTGTATGTTTGAAGTTTGTGGTGAAAAGTGCAACCAGAAAGCTCTTTTGTTCCGACCGAGTGGAGGTGATCACACAAACATGACAGGACCTCCCACGTGGCCCAATCACTCGACGATGAACCCAGATTTCTTTCTCTTTTCATCTCTTGCACGCTTCTCGTTCTTAACGTGCCTTTTTCCTCATCAGCCCCGACAGTGTGTGAGGAAGTATTTTATAGTAGCTACAGAAACAAAGTCATCTCGTGGCGTGTTTGTTTTTTGATCTACAAGTTAGACGTGAGAGTGTTTATGTCGAATTTTCTGTGTAATTTTATATCTGAGGGTGCAAACTGAGAGCGGTCCACCTGAACAGCAGGCAGGTGTTCATTTATATTAGTGAGCATCTTTCACTGACAGGAAGGGGCGCCATCTTTGAGCACTGTATCCAGATCTATTAAATGTTGCATGATGATGCTTTAAGAACTAAACAGAAGCTGTCACGTCCAAATATTCCACCAGATTACTGCAGATAAGTTTATTGTTTTATTGCACGCTGCTGTAGATCTGCTGGGGAGGTGTAAAGTTGTCAGGATGCGTCATTCGATGTGTTTGTCAGACGGCTAAACAACATCTGAAACCGCCCGTCCACACGTCTCCACTGTCAGAACTGGACGAGCTGCATCTGGAAAAGACAGTCACCCTCTCCGCGACTGACCGGCTGTGCGGAGGTGTGAAAGTAGGCAGGATGTGAGTTTCTCTCTCAGGCTCGCTCCGTTTCATTGTTTGCACGACTATTTCTGTCACTTTCCACACGAGCAGCAGAGTGAAATGCTGTGAATGTCTTTAAGGAGAAACCTTTGTCTCTTAGGACTGTCACTGTGGAGAGAGGCTGGGCTGGCACAGAGGTGTGGGGACGGCTCAGGACAGCAGGGCCCGGTGAGATGATGGACGCAGCTGGAAATGTTTCAACTGATCACTGTATCATTTAACACAGCAGCATGCTGAAGCCGGGAATCATACACACACACAGAGAGATGCTTAACGGCCATGATCCTGTACTGTCTGTAGTAAATAGTGTACCTGTAGAAGTGTTAATAGTGTTAAGAAGATAAGAAAAGGTGCCACCGTGCCAGAGAGGGTTGCTTCAGTCATATCTCATCTTTTCTGTTCTTAGCTTCCTCCGCCAGCGTCCTCTTCGCCCTCTTCTCCTCTGCCATTATGTCCGTAGATGCTGCAAAGCTCGGTGACATTGCCAGCTCACCCGGCACGAGACTGAATCCTCTCCCTGTCAGCATTCCTTCGCACTCAGTGCCCGAAAATCAAAGCTGTGATCATGATGAACATGAGGTTTGTTTTGTAATGTGTGTTATGAAGAGAAGAAGACAGCTGAGAGTCTTATTATCTTTATTCACAACAAACCACACCCGCATCAGAAACATGCTGACCTATGACAGTTCTTGCAGACATGAGATGTCATAGCTGAAGTTTAAGGTTATGTTTGAGTCTTGAAGACTGTTTACACTCTTTCAACATCTATTGTCTCAAACCACCTCAGGTTCCCAAACCTCTCACTTAAAACAGGCTTTAATTGTTGTAAAAATATCTGCAAAGTCACCAAAAAAGCCACAACTGAACGTTTAGCATCGGTGCCTAACTGTTGGGCAACACATACAGTAGCTTGTCCTTCATCCAGCCAACCCACCCAGACAGCAGGCAGCGTACGGAGGCCTTCACCTTCCCTCCGTACCTCACGTGTCCGATATTCTGAGGGGAATCGAACAGCATGTGTCTTTTCTTCCTGCGCCCTCTCTCTCTCTCCTCCTCTTCCTCATCATTAGCAAGACAAACATGTGTAAGAGAGGAGGAAGGAGACGGATAAGAAACACAAGACCATGCGGCCTCCGGGCTCTTAATCTCTATCATGTGGGAGAAAACTTCAAACTGGGAGATTCACGTGCCCAAAAAACACTGACGGACGCCACGTTTTCCCCTCCGTCCTTCCATCCCTGCTGATGAATGAGAAGACGTATGAAAGGGCCCATTCTTAGCTCCCTCATCTACAGGAACACACCTTCATTCTTCATCTAAACTTTGACCTCCTCCCCTCTGTTACATAAAGAGACGAGTGCAGGGACTTTAAACCTTCTCTAGTTTATTTTACTCACTGCATCCACTCGTCTCTTTATAGAGGCTTCATCTTTGATCTGTTTTATCTTAATAACTTCATGTTTAAATTAAACTTGGTTTAATTAGCTGACCAGCAACTATTTTAGTGTCGTTACTGCATGCTGTTACGTACTCACAGTCCAATTAAGAGTCTAAAATAAACTTCAAGCTAAAAAATACGCTCTAGGTCACGACTACCCGTGTAATACCGGAGAAAAATATAAGAAAATACTCAAACTGTGTAGACAGCTTTAATTACAATAAAAGCACAGGCTAGAATTTCCATCAGATGGGCGTGAGACAGATGAAAGATGAGAGCTTCCTCCGTCAACATCCCATTTGGTCTTTTCGGCTCTGCCATTATGTCCACAGAGGCTGCTGAGACTGGTTATATTGCCCAGCTCCTGTTCTGGCATGACACTGGCTCCACTCTCGGTCAGCATTCAGCCTGTAAACCTCATCGTCGTCACGTCCCGTCATCACAGTCTGGGCAGCCCGGCTAACAAACTGAGCTAACATGAGCTAACAGCAGCTACAGCTGTCAGCAGTTTACTTCACTGTCCATCATAAACTCTGTAAATCACAGAGAGTTGAGGCGGAGCAGCCGGAGGACATCAGAGGGAAAACCAGAAAACATTTTCTCCATAAAATATGATCCAGTTTCACCAAAATCAGTGAAATAGTTGGTGGTGTGTGACTTAGTGCCGTAAAGAATGAGGTTAGAGTTACTGTTCATGTTGTTTTTAATGTAATACTCGGGATTTATTTCAGAATTAAGAGACGTTTTGTGTCTTCAGAGGGAAAGGACACGTGTACAGGAGCAGTATTATTGAGGGGCCCTCGACCTTCTCCCTGCAGGACAACATTCAGCACTCATATCCTTCACAGTGTGGCCGAGGGGGCCCCATGTCTCTCTGGGTCCTCTTTGTGTATTACAGTGGGATAAAGGAGCCTACTGTCCAGCCCTGCTCTGCTTTACCACAATCCTCTTCCTGTATATCATCACCTCAGCATCACCGTGATGGACAGGCAGCAGGGGAAGAGAGAAAACACGAGAAAATACAGAGGCAGAGCGGAGAGGACGAAAGAGATTGTTAGAAAATTAAAACTTGCTTTGGATAGGAGATATACTGAATGTGACGGGAATGTCAGATAACTTAAAGGAGGGGACAAATAAAGACACAAGCCTAAAGACGAGTCACAGAGGTGTAACAGGTCGAAAAAGCGGCAGATAAAAGACGAGTGGAGACAACAGATGACACTGTTTGTCCAAGCTTAGATCAACCTGACAATAAGACGCTATCAGCTTGTCCTCTTCATCTTCTTCTGTTGCTCACAGCTGTACGACGGCTGGAGGTGACAGGAGCTGTCAGTGAGGAATCTTCCTGTCAGAGCGGCTGGAGAAATATGAGCAGAATGCTAATTGTCAGAAGCTCACAGAGCATGAGAAAATATGGGAGGAATGCTAATGATGGTTAATGGAGATTATACCCAGGTGGTAGTGGTTGTCATGTCCCGGAACAAAGCAGGATTCGGGGGAAGATGACGGGAAGGCTGAGAGGTCGAGCTGCTTTTCCATGAAATGATTATGTGATTGACTGATTCAGTGAATCCTGGTGAACAGTTTTCACATGGTTAAGCTGATTCAGCTCTCACTTACTGTGTCGTCTGCAGATGATTGATTTCTTTTGGTCTAACAGAACAAGCTGTAAACACAACACTGACATAGCAGCGTTAACATCGGCAGCTACTTTAGATTTAGTCACATCCTGTCTGTCAATTTGCTATTTTGAGTACATAAGTGTGTTCAGACTGTCAAGTATGGCAAAATGCAGCAGAAGACAGTGTCAGGATACTGGGCCAAGACGTGGACCTGAGGCAGGCTGAATCAAGCTTGGTTGCTCAAACCAGACACCTGTGAGGTGAGTTGTATATAAACTCACCCTCAGTACAGTTGTCATGAACGGGGAAATTAGCTATAGAGACCAAAACTGTTTTTTGTACCAGGCTGTAAACATGTTTAAACATTTGAACATGGAGCCTCAAGTGGACGAGAAGAGGAACTGCACTTCCGTGTTGGCTTCGTTTCGCAGCCTCGGAGGTTACCGCTCGGCTGCGACTTTATTTCAAACAGTTTCCGAGCATGTAACCGGACCGTAACAGAGCCACATAGTGCGTGAATAATTTTTGTGCTCGAATATATTTCTTTGGGGAACGTGGAAACGGTAACCGGGGGACCATGTGGACAAGTCTCACGTGAATTGAATCTCTCTTCCAGACAGTTTCTGACCATCTGGGTCAGCCTGTACATCCAACATTCAAACAATCCTTCAGTCCAGTCCTGACAAGAACAAATACAGATGTGCATTCCTCCTGTTCACTGCCACATGGGGAAATATCTGTGTGTGTGGTGTGTGTGTGTGTGTGTGTTGTCTTGGTTATATAATGAAATGGTTAATTAGATTTGAAGTCTTTCTCATCATTAAGATGTTGTATGTGTGTGTTTGACACAGCTGCATCAAAGGATGACATCTCGTCTGTGTGTGTTTTGAGAGGCCGGATGTTGCCCCGGCGATAAAGGACATTGTTTTGTACGTGCCTGTGTGTGTGTGTGTGTGTGCGTGTGTGTGTTTATGTGTTTAAGCGTGCACATCAGAGGAAGTTACCCCAGATACCCAGAAAGTCCAGGGTCATATGTAGAGCAAGATCGCGAACAGAAAGAATTTACGAGCCTCCGCAGACATGAAACACCTCGTATCGTGGTGTGAAAGGTGTTTTACGAGCTAACAGCGAATATCATCCATCATCATCAAATAGTCAAACAAGTCTGAAACGGCCCGCATTCTGAAAATCACCTGGATGTGGAAATACCGCCAAGGTGTTTTACCCAAGTGTACAACTTGGTCGACAGGTTGGCTGATGATGAGATCTGTTGCTGGTTGTGTAATGTTTTTTTTTTTTTTAGTCAGCTGTGGAGGTTTGAAAGAAAAGTTACAGGAGCTAACTGCTAACAAACTGGATGAAACTTTCTTCTGTATTTGAATCCAGTTGTTCTTTCGCCACCAGCAGCCTTAAAGATTAACGGATTAATGATGGCTGACGGTGTAAATTCACCGCACACGGCCTCGTGTTTTTACTGCACGCCTGTTGAAAAGTTTCAGTTTAGTTTTCCTCTCGGCAGACAGAAGGTGAGCGGCGTCATCTGGCGCGCAGATGTTTCAGAGGATTTTTATGACATTAATATGTATGTAAGTGCTCGTTGACACGTGAAAACACGATGACTTCTGAACCAGAGAAATGCTGGATGTCAGAACGCTGACGCTAAGCTGCACTGCTGGCTAATTAGCTCATCTCAATTAGCTTCCACCTGCAATGAGTTGCTATGGTGATGGTAACTGACCCCTGGGTCAGACAGCTTAATAGAGATTAAGTTTATTACTCAAAAAATGTGTCAGTGGCATCAAAACTGTGGAGATTTTAACACTGTCAGCGGGGCAGCTGGATGATACTCGTGTCTCCTTAAAGGTTAAAGTGACAACAATATGTAGTAGTCAGTTTGCTTGTGAGAAAGCATGCATATTTCCATGAAAAAAAATATGCAGGAAGATTCGAAACTGCAAGAGCAATGCACAAATCACAGCGAGTACGGCTGTGTACCGGCTATGCTGTGAGAGGTAGAGCTAATCACAGCCACTGGACACAATGACCACCAGAACCGTGTACATGCCACATCAAGCGTCACAGAGATCGCGCTTAATCAAGCTCAGTCTTCAAAATAAAACACCCTGTGCAGACAAAGTGGAAACTATTTAACTACGAAGCTACTTACTCACAGCAGAGCCACATAAACCAACGTGGTGGGATATGAAGCCACGTCGAGAGCAGATGAAAACATCGCGACTGCAGCGTCACAGAGCGTGCCCGGTGGAATCCAGGGGTAAGAGGAAGTTGAAGAGCTTGATGGATTCTGCTCGAGTCCAGCCGTGCACAGCTGCTGTGCATTCCTGCTGGAGCTGATCCACGACAGTAATTTGTGATTCCACTGAAGTGCCACAGTATATTTCAGAAGCTTCCCAGAAGCGGCTCTGCTCCACAGAGAATGTGCAACACGACCAGCAGCAGACCGAGCTGGCAGGAAGTCAGACGCAGAAATGGCATCGAGAATCTGAGCTATTTTCAAAATAAAAGACCATGTGCAGACTCCTGATCATAAAGACAAACAAGAAGGAAATATTTTAACTATGTAGTCTACTTATTCAGGGTAGAAGCACATAAGTCAAGTAAAAACAAAGTCAATAAAACCTGCGTGGAGAATGGATCAGAACAGCATCGCAACATCACAGAGCCGAGCCCGGTAGACAGCTTAACCTGTCGTGTCACCCTGACTCTGATTATTACATCACATTCCTTTGAAACAGGGAAGAATTCCTGGGAAACATTGAATATTTCATAAAGTATTAAAGGTATGAACACTGGTGGGTATTTAAAAACAATGTAATGTCCTAACTGTGATGAGCTTAAAGAATATTTCAAGAGGGTATGAAGTTTTGTTTAATGATCCAGATTTAATATAAACCCACCGCTGTGAGAGGACACGTAACTCTGTGTGTGTTTAACAGGCCTGTGTGGTGAAACGTGTGTTTTAATGACTGTTGACCTGCAGTGGAGCTCGCTGACCTTCACATCCTCCTGCCAACCTGTGAACTGAATGCCAGGGGCCCCAGGGAAGACACACACACACACACACACACACACAGAGAAAATCACACAGACATACATGGATACACATCACCAGGTACACAAGTGAACAAACAGCATTTACTTCAAATCAGATTTGCTTATTGTTCACACCAGATGGAACCAGTGTGTATAGGCTCAATCACACACACACACACACACACACAGAAGATCACAGTGTATCCAGCTGTCCAGATGAAAAGTAACAATCCAGTGTGAGTTAGTGTTCATGTCAGTGAGAGCGGAAGTTAAACTCTGTTTCAGGCTCTCTCCTTTTCTCTTCTTAGCTTCCTCCGTCAGCGTCCTCTTCACTCTCTGCTCCTCTGACATTATGTCCATAGAAGCTGCTGAGCCCGGTTACATTGCTGCTCCAAGTCTGCTATGACCGTGCTCTGGCCTGTAAACCTCCTCTTCTTCTTCCCAACACAAACACTCCCCCGTGATGAGCTAACAGCAGCTACAGCTGTCAGCAGTTTACTTCACTGTCCATCATAAACTCTGTAAATCACACAGAGTTGAGGCGGAGCAGCCGGAGGACATCAGAGGGAAAACCAGAAAACATTTTCTCCACAGGCTCCATAAAAACGATAATGTTCGGCCTCTGTTCAAACAGTTGGTGTTGATTCACCTGTGATTGAACTGCAACTTAGTCTCATCTTTTGTTTGTCTTCTCTGTCTTCCACAGTCCGCGCCCTTTTAACACAGACGTTCTGTTGATTTAACACCGTTTAACCGCCTTCACAGACTGAGCTGTGCTCTCCATGACAACTTTAAAATGCAAGACGGTGATCAGCAGATAAAAAAACGTCAGGATCTGTTACCTTAGTCCTAATGTGAGGTCATGGTCCTCACAAATATTATAATATAAGACTGAGTGAGGTTACTGTCTGACGTGAAGTTTAGAGATGAGAGGATTCATGTCGAAGGTAGAGAACATAGTGAGTATAGCTCTAACTGTGTGTGTGTGTGTGTGTGTGTGTGTGTGTGCAGTGCTCTGACTCTGAAAGCAAACCTGTTTCCTGGCAGGAAGTATTTACCCACAGGAATACAGCCCAGGAAGGTCAGTGACACACACACACACACACATTTACAGTCACACGTGGACAATCAAACATGTCACTTCTTCTCACACTCTTTCTGTCTGTCTGTTCAGTTTATATTGAACAAATAATGCACTAAAGAATGAATTCATTGTGATAATTTAACATTAAATATGTTTCCACTGTGTCACACCGCCTAAATTATGCTCACAGTGTTTCACACATTTAACACACTTGATTTGCAAGAAAGGTGTATGCAGTGGAAGACTGTGAAAACAGAGTCAGACACCGGTCTCCGTTAAGTTTCAGCAGCAAAGGTTAGAGAAAGATGTGACGTGATTTCAACGTTCATAACGTATGGATAGAGTCCTGCACGACTGATTTTTGGTGGATAAATGAAATACAACTTACTCTAAAACATGTTTGCTTAACGTAATGTTCAGGAGACAAACAGGCTCTGAATCAGTATTGTTTAATCACCTGAAAATAATAATTGTTATGTTTTGTTTGAGTCCGCCAGTTACCCAGAACAGACAAACCAACAGATAGATTCATATTTTCACACTTCACACTTTTATTTTATAGTCTACACCAGACACAAGTTCTTGTGTTTCAGATACACGGGCCAGACGTGCACCATTCTTCATATGGGATGGGAATAAAGGAACGTTGGTGCAAAGGTCTGTAGATGTAAAGCAGAAAGCCCTCCACAATAAGGATGCGAGTCTCTTCCTCGTCCTCATGGTGAGACTTAACGCCACGAGACTTCTCAAACTTCAGAGTTCTTAAGCCACGCGCTCATTACGGCGTCCGTCACACATTTGAATCCAGATGATCTAAAAACTCAGCGTGAAGCACAGCATAGTGAGCTCAGTGTGGCTGATCATGATGAAGGAGTCACACACCGTGGTGAGGTGAGGGCTGACTGCTGTTGGACGGGAGAGGAGGAGTTAAAAATCAGGGTGGGCTTGGCTGAGGAGGAGAGGAGCAGAGAGGGAGGGCTGAGGCCAGCAGAGGGCTCGGAGGAGTGAGAGAGGCCTGCCAGGAGGTGCCTGTGTGGAGGGTACGACCTCATGGCAGTTTATGAGTGTGGAGCCTGACTCAGTGTCTGCACTGTCTCTGGGTTTATATCTAACACTGCAGGGAACTTAGGTTCTTGTTGTTCTATCAACTGATTTGTCAATAAAGTAAAACTAAGATGATCAACGCAACATTAATGTCTCAGCATTTATCTTGGAGTCACCTGATGACTTTAAGTCCAATATTCACCCTCTTTTAGCTCTGTTTTTGGTCTCCACCAACTCCTGAAGGAAACATCAGGCTCTATAGCTGCTTAATGTTCCACTATGTGTGTGTCAGCTGTTGAGCAGGTCATGGTCAGTTTCCACTGCCTGCTGCAGCTGAAAACAATGAAAGCGGACAAACAGTAAAAGCTGTGATCAGACCATTGGATGCATATAAATCTGGGGGATATGACAGCTGCCCAAAGCTGAAGCCAAAACATCTCGAGCGCCGCCTGGTGGCTGACTGCAGTAAACATCGTAACTCTTGCCCCAAAGATGGTTTCTGTCATTTTAATTAGTTATTTGATGCTATAAAAGAGAGACCTGGCTTCATGATTGACAGCTGGGTGCTGCCCGTCACTCAGTCAGTTAGCTGTATGGGCGGGACCTCGATGCAGCGGCTCCAGCCTTGATCAGGACTGAGGAGACAGCGGTCACATCCGGGATGTTTTGGCTTCATTTGTCTCAAGATCACCAACGACAGACTTTAACACTGTAGCTGAATAACATCAGTCATTTCACATTACACATTATTTGTCTCCAAGTGCCACTGTGTAGGGTTTAATGAGTATCCAGCGGTGTAGTTGTGGATTGCAACCCCCTCCATCCATCCACCAGTCTAAGTGCCTCCCATGTCAGGCTTTAGTTTGTCTGTTCTGGGCTACACAAACATGTCAGACATGGTGGAAGACGACCAGCAGCGTCTGTTGATTTAAAGTCTTGTGATAATGCACTAATGAAAACAGAGTTATGATCATTACATTCCACACACACTGGACCTTTAAAGCGTTAAGTGCTGTAAAATGTGCAGCTTCAATCCAAAGACGGTCTCATCTCACCACATCATGACTCATATGAACACTTATTCACTGACTCGTGTCACGTTCGTTGTAAAAGAGGAGTTTTACATCATGCAAAGGTCTCTCCGGTGTGGATTACGCTGATGATTAAATGTCTGAGGCTGCCGAAGTACTGAGTAAATAAGACTGAGTGCAAGTCATTAAACTCAAAGTTTTGAAAGAGTCCTTTTACGCTTCGTCCTGGCTCTGATCGAGAGCTTGAGGTGGTCTGTGCGGCTGTTGGGTCCAGGCGAGACCAGACTGTGTTTGGCTTCAAATATTTAAACTAGTCTGCGGGTGCTTGACTTATTAGACGACATTAGACAGAATAAAACATACTAATACACATGAGAGATGAGAGAAACTGAACACATCTCTTCACTGATTCATGCAAATAGTTACTGATATTAAGAGTCTGAATGTGATCGTGTCAGCAAATATAAAGGAGTTCTAACTGATCTTTCACTTGAGTAAAAGTAGTAATGCTACAGAGAAGAAATACTCTACAAGTACATGTACAAGTAAGCAACACTTAACATTAGTCGTTATGCAGAATGACTGAGATCAGAGTCATAGATATTATATCACTGGATTATAATTATTGATGCATTAAAGGACCAGTTTGTAGGATTCAGCGGTATCTAGCCCCCTCGTCTCACCCTCCTGTTTCTGGGATCCTGCAAATATGTCGGATCAACGTGGACTTGTTTGTAGATCCGGGAAGACCAAGTGGAACAAGGGGCTGGTCTACGATAGGACAAACACTCCTCACCTGTCAGTCAGGACTGAAGAAGCTTCCTGGGATGAGAGGTGAAACGTCTTCACAGATCTACAAACAAGTCCATTTTCCCCAGACTTAACCTTCTTGAAATAATCCGGTATTGTTGCCTAAAGTTAACTAAACTTGTGATGTGACCAAACTTTATCTGAAAACTGAAAATAACACAACATAATATCACCTGTGTCTAAAAGAAGCAGGCCAACATCAGTA
This sequence comes from Protonibea diacanthus, assembly GCA_028641955.1. NCBI lineage: Eukaryota > Metazoa > Chordata > Actinopteri > Sciaenidae > Protonibea > Protonibea diacanthus. Next base: position 1,509,082 of record CM053978.1, on the reverse strand, counting down.
CTTCAGTTTGTACAGTACAGTAAAGTACAGTACAGTAGTTGTAGTTACATTCTACCTCTAAATAAAAGTAAATGTTTGTGTATTTCATGTATTTTCATGAAGCAGCACTCACTCTAATACGTGTTACTGTGTGCATGTATAACAAGCGAGCACTAAAAGTTCAACGTTCCTTCATTCTGCAGCGATAAAAAACTTCAAGTCTACCTTTGAAAAAGTTTCTCTGTAAGGAATGTAAATAACAGATACAGACAAAGACAAAGTTATTACAACTTCCTGTAGCTGTTCAGGAAACTCCCCGATGTGTTCAGAGTGAACGAGGCTTTAAATCATTACCACTGCAGCTCTGTGTCCTCGCCGCGCTCTGCCAAAAGAGGTGTGAACTGTTGTCATTTGATTTTATGATGAGTATCACCTGCTTCATAAACCTCGCTGCTCACATGAGCTCTCCTCAAAGGAAACCAAGTGTGAATCCACTTCTGACTCTCTGTTCTCTCCCACAAAACACACACACACACACACACACACACACACACACACACACACACACACACACACACACACTTTATTCAGCTCACATGATCACCCTGATGCTTCTCTATCTGACCGGACTAAAGGGCCAAGTAAATTTACGTGACCGAGCTAAAGGGTCGACAGATCAGGTGTGTGTGAGATGATCAGCTGCTCGGCTCGTATACGTGCAGACAGACGCTGACACAGCAGCAGAGATCAGGATGGAAATCTCAGTGACTGATATCTCGGCAGATTACACCCGCATGGCTACACACCACGAGGGTTATGTGGGAGAATATGTGTTTGAAATTTGAGTGAACTTTAACACTTTAACTTTGAGCAGACAGTCAGTTAGTAGACTTCTAACAAACACGTGTCATAGGAAACACATTACACCAGTGCTGGTTAGTTGATTATAGAATTAAAATGATTTTAATGACTTCTATACGGACAAGCGGCACTTTATATTTCAGATTTTTGTGTCCTGAAAAGCAAGTTTACTCAAATCAGAGTTCTGCAGCCTGCTGCGATATTATTTCTACATCACATTATCTCATTACACAATCACGTATGATCGGCTTGTGTTTGTTCTTGTAATGACCTCACCGCCTCCACCACGGCCTCCCGCTGTGATCGAGTCAGCGTGGCTTTTTCCACAGCAGCGGTCAAAGGGTTGATTTATATTTCTGCTCAGGCCACGGCGAGCCGTCCAGCAGCGAATGTCTCAATTAAAAAAAACAAGTTCAAAGACGGCAGGTTAGTTTAGGATATGAGCATGAGCACGAGTGGGAGCGTTCATAATCCTGCATGATTCAAAGGTTAAAGGTTGACTTTGCAGAACGTTCATCTGTTCCTGTTTCTCTTTGCTCCAACACAAAGTCTCAGCACGAGTCACGAACAAATCCAACATGGACAAACATCAGACATTTCAAATATTCACTGTGGATCATCATTGTCAACAAACTGTCAGATCTGTGTGCATGAGTCAACTGACACGTGTTCGAGGATGTTGTACAGTCATGACTCCAGCAACAAGCTCCAGATTTGCTGTATTGCCAACATGAGCTCTGCCTAAATTCAAGATTTAATTTGGATGCATGTTTTTAAGTCAGACTCTATGTCGAACTGTAAATCTCTCTATAAATAAAAAAACATAATAAGGGCGTAGTGACACCTTAATCTGCGCCCACTCAGATCATGAAATTCAAAGCAAACAGTCGAGGGCCGGAGACAGATGACATTTCATCTAATGAGAGCACAGTGACAGACGAGAAGACGGACTGACCGGGAGAATTTTGTCTGTACACGAAGGAAACGTCATTTAAACTCTGCTGAAAAATAACTTGAAGGTTAAAATACAAATATTTGTTTTGCTTAAAGGTCCAGTGTGTCTGCATCTACAGACCCTGCAGGTCCTATACAGAGTGTTGCACTGCCATGTTTAGCAGGCCAGAATGGACAAACCAAACACTTGCTGTAGATGGGACCTTTCGTCTTTTTCATGTGTTACACATCAGGAAGGAGACGGTGAAGCGACGCCACTAGATGGCACACACTGGTCCTTTGAAAAATGGTTCACACTGGCCTTAAAACAAACAACTTTACAAACAAATTCAGTTTCAAATTTTGGTCTAAAGTCCTGAAAGTTTCATCATTGTGATCGTTTGGTCAGTCTGAGCTGTCTGAAGTCTTTTAAACATCTTATCAAACATGTTCATCATCAGAGGTTTTCAGTCTCAGTTTCCCTAAATAGAAACACAGATTCTCTGCAGGGCTGTTGTATTGACTGAATATAAAACAGATGTTCTGTTTTTTCTTTATTAACAGAGTCCATTGTCCACCATCACCGGAGAGACGTCCGATAAATCAGCTAGTGTGACAGCAAATGTTTCTGTGAACCACCTGACCTGGAGTGCCAGGTGAGTGAAAAGGTCATATTCATGTGGTGAGAGATCTGAGCTGAGATCTGTTATTGTGTGTACGAAGGAATGAAAGAAGAGAGAACTGTATGAGAAAGGCTGGACAGAAGAAACAGAGGAAGAGTGGCATGAAAGTAGAGCAATAAAGAAATGTGAAATGATTTGTTCGACGTGACGAAGCTTCAGAGAATCCTCACGAGACAGGGAGCTTTTTAGCGTCTTTCAGCTCGTTCTTTTGGTTTTCACAAATTGACTGTTTTGGCACAACATGATGACTTAACAGCTTTTCATTTTGGTGCAGGCACTGGCCACTTTATTGGCACAATAACAGAAGCATGAATTAAATATCTTGCCAAAGACATGCAGGAGAGCTGCGATGTCCCATGAAACAGTTAATTATAGTTATTCACGTATTATTGTGATGGCGTCAGGTTTTCTGTTAGTGGATCAGATCATTGTGCTGAAATCTGGTGCAAATTGTTGTTTTTAAGCTTTAATGCTGAGCTGCAGCTCCATGACACGACCACCAGGTGGCTTCAAAGTCACATTTTCAAATCACACACACACACACACACACACACACACACACAGTGGATCTCACAGCTTCTTGTGAACTAAATGAACTCAGTTTGGGTGTTAATTAATTAATTAAACTCTTTCAGTATATTGACCAGCCAGATGTTTTAATCATCCTCAATGATGCTTTGATTGATGGCAAAGTAAAAATACTTTAGTATGAAGATTCATAGTCTAACCAGCTGATTTAGGCAGGATGCTCTCCTTTTTTTCACATAGTGTTCCTTCTCTCATTTGTAGTAAAAAAGTTTATTAATCGTTTAAATCACCTACATAAAAATGTCTGGCTTGCTCAACAATAAATCAGATTTAGTTATGAGCTGTGGAGCTGCCCTCCAGCACAGGATAAAATAAACTTCACACTCAGGACAAGCGACAGAATCCTGAAGATTTAGTGAATTCCTTTAAGTGTGGACGCAGGAGTTCAGAAAAGGCCTGAGTGAGCAGTCCGTCCGTCTCAGTAAACAGAGTAACGTATACATCTCTGCAGCTCCAGTTTGTTTTCTTTGGCCTTGCGGCTGCTCTCCCTGCAGATATGGGTAGAAGCTCTGGGAGACCGGGCTTTCCGACAATGTGGCAAGTGTCCCCGACTGACGATCAGGACCAGAGGACGTTATGTAACACACACTCAGGCGTGCATACAATCACACACGAGCAGGACGACTTTAGCCTTAAACTCCGTCTGCCTGCTGGCCGCTCAGCTGACTGGCAAAGCCAAAACCAACAGTTACCAACCAGCCACAAATATAATCAAGCTCACATGAAAGACAAATATTCAGCTTCTGTCACGACTGAATATGAATGAAAATATTGGCCTGTTTGATGATGATTAGGTTTGATTGTAACTGTTTGTCTTCTGACACATTCAAACAGAAACAGCAGTGAATTTCTCTTTTGTTCTTATTTCTTACTGATTGTTTTCTAGTTTAGTTGTAACACATTTAATTTGGCCTTCATGGGTTTCAGTCCTGTGATTTTAATTTGTCCTAAATCTGACGAGAAATGTGCTGATGTTTAAACAGCTTCATCAGAACTGCTCGCTGGATGGTTGAATAGCTTCGTCTTTGTTGGGCGTTCTTGTCCAACCATCTCTGTAACTTTTAAAGAACCTGAAATTCTCTCTCTCTTTTTTTTTTAGAACTATTTTGTGCAAACAAACAACTTCAGTTCAATTCAGTTTTATTTATACAGCAGAAGTCTCAAGACACTTTCCATATAGAGCAGGTCCAGAACTAAACTCCCTTTAAGAGGCTGAAACCTCGAGCAGAACCCGGGTCATGGGTGGATGTCTGCCATGAAACTATAGATTTTAATGGAGATATGACTAATAATGATAATAAGAGTATTTGTGGTGGAGGTCATCAGGTCCACCTGACCCATCAGAACCTGTGAGATGAGAAAACAGTAAAACTCTGTGAAAGAAGCTGAGTCAGTAACATGTATTAGTGAGACACGAGTGTGTTCAGATGGAGAGAAGAAGCTCAGTGCATCATGGGAAGTCTCGTCCTATAGCAGCGTAGCTAAGTGACGGTTCAGGACTCACCTGAGTCAGTCCTAACTATAAGCTCTATCAAAGAGGAGGCCGTCCTCTCGTCACCTGTCAAAGGTGAGCCTGGACAGCAAATCTTTATTCTCAGTGCTGTGGCGCCCTCTGCTGTCCTCACACTGACATTACTCTTTCTTGTTCAGTTCACACATGTATGATGCAGATTAATGATTATATATTATATAGATGCAAATGAAATGTTCTTCATATTTGGATCTCAAATGTTCTTTAAATAATTTGGGATTATAACATTTTTATGAAGAATTTGAACTCCTTCGTAGACAGAAGCTGGACTCCATGTAACAGTTTTGTGTTTGTTTCAGTTTCCTGTTTTATTTTGTAGTTCTGCTCTGTCTGTGTCTTCTCTTATTCTACTTCCTGCCTTGTTTTCCTGCCTGTTTCTGATTCTGCACCTGTCCCTGATTAGTTTCACCTGGTGTCCTGCAGGTCTATTTAGTTCCTGTGTTTCCTTGTCTGTCCATTATGTCTTGTTTCTGAGTGTGTCCGTCCTCTTTGTCTTCACGATGTGTCTGTACTGCGTCTGTGTGTGTGTGAAGCTTGCCTGTGTTGCTGCCTCTTTTTGAGTCTTTTGTTTGTGTGTTTTTGCCTGGATCTCCTCAGACGCCGTTTGGTTAGTTTGTTTTTGTGTTCCTTGGTTTTTCTACCCTGCTTCTGTGTTTCTTTGTGTTCATCCCTCATTCGTTTTGTTATTAAAGTTAGCTTTTGTGTGCATACCCTGCCTGCATTTGTAATCCTGTAAATATGGACAGATGTTACAAAGTAAACCTAAAACAGAATATATGAGAAGCATGCAGACTGCAGCACGACACGAGTGTGAATGTGTTCGACCAGCAGCAACAAAATGGAGCCTTTAAATATTTCTTTCCGACTCGTTCTTCAGTTTGTCTGCTTGTGACAGCAGAGGGAAGTCTTAACCAAGTAATCTGATGTAAGATGATAGAAATATAATAAATAAATAAACAGATGTTGAAGCCTCACATTAACCCTTTTGTGCGTTATGCCCATTTCTCTAAACATCTTTTGTGTGTTCAGATTATTTTGGCTGCAGGAGTCACTTTTTTATTGTTTTTCTTCTGTAATTTAATTTTGAATGATTTTATAGTTGATTTGTTTACACACGTTAGAGCAGTGCTCCTATGTGGAGTTGGACAGCTTCATAAACTTGAAACAATGCAAGACATTTAGTAACTGTGTGATAAATGTCTTTGCACAGAGAATGAGGAAGAAATAACAGACTGAAACTCACAAACTTCTGCGTGTGGAGCCAAAACAAATGGATGAAGAGAGCGAGAAGGGAGCGGTGAACGGATTTACACAAAAACCTTTTGTTGTTCGGCCAACACAAATGGACACGTGGTTTTTGTTACACTTCTACAGTTAAATTTCAACCACAGAATCACACAATGCAGAACAGCTTTGTGCAAAAATAAGTTGCTGGTTCGAACTCCAGCTGGGGCGTCTCTGTGTGGATTTGCATGAATTCACGCGACAGCTTCCTCCCAATGTTCAGTTTTGAGTCGGTGAGCGTTTGTCTCTGTGTCCTTACTCGTCTCCTGGCAGCAGCCAGCTGGAATACGCTCCAGCCCATGTGACTCTGATAAGGATAAGTGCTGATGCAGGACTTGAGTACTTACCACAAGCAAGCACATCCTGCAAAGTCACCCAGGATAATAGTCAGTCTGTATTTTAGTCTGTTGGTCAGTTATTTGTTTTTCTTTCTGCCAAATTATTTCATTATTACTTGTGTGGGTGTGTTTGAGGTTTTATCCTCTTGTGTTTTATTTGGCCATCGTCTGACCACCAGAGGCTCGTCCATTTCACACAGGAGTTAAAGGGAATAATGGGTCTCCACTGCACACTCTGGTATCTGTCAGTGTGATGTGAGGTCTGTTTCAGCTCTATTCAGTTATGCATTGATCCATCAGCTCAGTTTCCTGCTGCGGCCTTTCTTTACAGTTCAGGCAGAAAACCCATCGAACCAGCTTCTCTTTTATGCGTTTTATTTCAAGCTTACACGGGACAAGCGACCTTCAACTGCCTTTAGGTTTGAGGATGTGCACCCATTACACTTCCTTCAGTCAACACCGCATTACACAAACACAATTCTGGTTCTGACTTTTCACTCACTCACTTCCGAGTCTGCACAGAGCCTGTTTATAGAGAGCTCGCTCTCTCTTTCAGCTTCATCCTTTTCTTCTACGCCACACTTGTAGATACATCTATTGTGCAATTTTAAAAAATCTGTAATGAGATCCAAAATCTCCTGCCTGTTTTGGCACCTTCAGCCGGATCGTCAGTTAACATTGAAAATAGTTTCTCAACAGCAATCTAATTGTACTAACCGTCACACCACTCATTAACTACTGCCTGCAGCGTCAATCATACAGTTGTTTTTAAGAACACCTATTCTGGCTCATCTAGACCGGCTGCCGGTTGTTGAGTTGATTTTAAGATCTTACTGATTACTTTTAAAGCCCTGAGAGGATAAGTTGCACCGAGTTATTTAGTCAAACTTTTAGTACCCTTTATGTCCCCTCTCGCTCCCTGAGATCCTCAGACGCTTCCTTCCTGAAGGTCCAAATATATCCACAAAGGTGACGGAGCGTTTGCAGTTAGGGCTCCTAAACTGTGGAGTGACCTGCCAGAGAAGATCCAGGCTGCAGACTCTGTGTCAGCTTTTAAATCAAGTTTATTATTATTATTATTGATCCACCCTCCCTTCGAGCTATGAATGTGATAAACATGACAATGGATGACGACCTGCAGAGAAGTGTTACAACACCGGAAGGCTAAAATTGGAACCGTGCTTATCAAATGAGTGTTTAAATGATGCAGCACGGTACACTGTAAAAGAGAGAGGTGACATCTAGTGAGTGCATAATGTGTTCAGAAGGCCAAATAAGGTTACTGTTAATCTGGAAGAGTGTGAATGTTTTGCATGTATTCGCTACAGATCGAACAAGAACGACGTAGGCGATACTGCTGTTTACTGTCAACTTGTAACCTGGGTGGTGTTGTGTTTCCCACGTGCTAACATCACTCTGTCATTTATTATGGTATGAAAACACCACATAATTAAACCAGTACTGTGATAACACGACTGTGACCACTCTCACTCCTCGTTTGTTAACTAACGACAACAAAGCTGACAGTCACCGGACGTGTGGTGAGAATGTTTCACTAAATATTCTGCCTTCAGGACGGGTTGGGCTGCGAATGAGATTAGCTGTGTTGGTGTTATGTAAGTGAGTAAACAATAAAATCAAAGCAGAGGAACACACAGCTGACTCCCATAACTGATTAGATAGAGCAAGTTCAAAGCACGAAGGAAGATTAAGGCTGGAGTGTAGTCTGTAGTCCAACAGAGATTAAATACACTAATGAAGCCTTTGATAGGTGAACAACTGCATGAAACAAGTAGAATGGTATGGTGAAAGCCATAAAGACGTTTTTTTAAGTACTCATACATTTACTCTATATAATCAACCATGAGTTTGAGTTTTATTCAAAAGATATTATATTGTATATATTAAAGATAATCTTGCTCATTGTGTGTGTTGTTGATCCATGTTAACATGACTTTGGTGGACATCCACAGTTAGTCCATCATATTCGTCCTTTCAGCATATTTGTCCTGATGAACCTGCCCTGAACTGAAACTGTTCATTTCAATAGTTCAGCATCATTTCCCAGGAACAATTCAGGTTGTGATGACTTCCATGGAACTCTCTGTTGAGCAATGCCAGATCAAAAGTGAAAGTTCATTTTTGGTTTAGGTATTTCTCAATGAAGCCGAGCCAGAAAATGTTATAATAAAATTAAAAAAACAGAAGGAATTTACAAGTTGGTGTACGACAGATTTGTGGTCTGGTTGCCTAACTCTGTTTCCTGTGTAAATGTGTGCCCACATCTGCAGTGTGTGTGTGTGTGTGTTTTGAGTTTCTCCAAATGTACATACACAGACAGACATAGACAGCTTAAAGAAAACAGGAACAAACAGAAGAAACAGGAACAACAACCTCGACAGATAAACATGAACATTTAACTACTATGCACAGATGAATATTTATTTATATATTTATAAATTTATATATGTTTATATATATGTAGATCTACAGCAGTTGTAGACCTAGTAAGAATAAGACAATACTGCCCTGAATGAGGCAAGAGTGGAGTCTAAGAGGGCAGTCCAGGACAAGCTCTGTCCTGGACTGCCCTCTTAGACTCCACAGAGGAAGTAGGGTAGAGGAGGATGTTAGCAGAGCTGACCTCCGTCATGAACAACTCCTCACACATCCTGCATGAGACTGTGGAGACCTTAAACAGCTCCTTCAACAACAGACTGCTACTCCCACCATGTAAGGAGATCTACCACAGCTCCTTCATTGCTACAGCTGTCAGACTCTTTAACACCAGCATGACATCAAGACTTTCTTTTATATTTATCATTTATGAGTATTTTCCTATCTATCTTGTGTATATGAGCTGCTGTGACAAGTGAATTTTCGAGTTAGTGTTTCTATGGCTATTGAAATGTTCCTAACAGGCTCAGATACATCAAGGCGCACCCATGTTTGATAGTACTTCAGAAATATCAGTCAGGCTAACGGTAATGTGTTGCAACATTTAGGTTTGATTGTGAGGGAAAGAGTCACTTCAGGCCAAGAATTAAAAACACATTCATCCACACCTGCAGTTATAATGACAGCAGATACAGGCACCGCTCAGACAGAAACACAAGGGGAGGGGAAACGACTGGAAAAACACCTCCAGGTATAACTGCTCCCAAAGGTGTGTGGAAATCAAAAC